>OX183131.1:13754493-14118380 GCA_945261195.1 Cryptosula pallasiana | reverse complement strand
AGAAGTTTAGGGTACCACAGTTTGATGGTACAAGAGACGTGGATTACTTTCTACCGAGGTTCAAGGAGGTGGCAGAAACCAACCATTGGCAGACTGAGGACACGGTGATCTACCTACACCAAGCCTTAACAGGTAAGGCCGAACAGTGTGGATGGGGAGAGATCATGGAGGACGTAACCCGAACACTACAGGCGATTTTTGGGTTGACGCGTTCAGAAGCGCAAGCGTAATTGCTGAGCTACCGCCGAACACCCAGAGACAGCCTCAGAGACCACGCACTCACAGTGGAGCGCCTCATCAAGGCCGCTCACAACAACCTCCTACGGCAGAATAGGGAAGAACTGGTGCTACAGACGTTCCACAGCACGCTGGGGCACACCTGTTTGCAGCAACCCTTTTTGGCCGTACGCCCACAGAGCCTAGAAGAGGCTATGCAAGCTCGCAACCAGTTTTTGCAAATGCCTCACCAGCCATTGGGGGGACCCCACATCAGGACAGTCGAGGTCGACCCCATGGAGGTAGAAATGACCCAACATGGAGAGACTGCCCAGCACCAAGAAGTGCAAGACCCCTTGGCACAACTCCTTCGCACGATAGAAGGACTGTGCAAGGAAATGGCCAGTCTAAAGGCAGAGGCGAAGGTAGAAGCCACTAAGAGGTGCTGGGGATGCCAGCATCTGCGTCTTACCAGGAAAGCATGAAAAGCCGTTCCCTAGCCCAAACCGTCAGGGAAACGACTATCGCCCGCAGCAGTAGGGAAACCTACTGGCTGCACATGGGCAACCCTGAACCAGAAGAGAACGGCACAGGCTCCCTCCAGTGGACAAGCGGTGGTATGACAAGCAACTCCTCCTTTGGACCTCCTGACTAGTCCCCCGGTTGCCCTATACAACCGTTTTGCCAGTCTGTCAGTACCCGACAGCTCAGTTACACTGGAAACGGATGGCGAAGGGACTCTCGAGCAGCAGGAACCACCCAGGCCCAGAAGGAAGGACAGGCAGACGCAGATGCCCCCACTGGCAAAGGAAGGATTTGTCCCAAAATCTGTGACCCTCCAGCTTAACCAGATAGAGCGACCATATCGCTCAAGTTACTACCTACCCGGAAGGGTAGAGGGAGAAGTGGTAACCCATATCATAGACACAGGCCCCAAAACTAACCGGTTGGCCAAACGAGTCCTTGATCGACTACCGACCCAAGTGCAACAAAACTTGCAACACTATGATTCTCACGGGCTCATGGCAGACGGTACCAGGCTCCTGTTTTATGGGTTACTCTCACTGAAGGGACGAATACTTCACATCAAGTTCAAAGAGACCTCCGTGGTCCGTCAGATAAATGAAGACGTCATCCTTGGGATGCCCTTCTTGATAAGCCAAGGGTGCAAAATGGGATTTGACACCCCCCCCCCTCCGTGCTGATTATCCAGGGGAAGGAACTGGCCTGTACCGACCGACACGGGAGAAACCTCATGTCCAAAGTACAAGTCCTACAGGACACCCAGCTACCCCCACAGACGGAATTCACCATTCCATGCCACCTCTGCTCCAAGGACACGTTCCCCCAGGGAGTGATAGAAAGTTTGCAAGGTGGGATACCCATTGCCACCAGCATCAACAAACCAGACGCCCATGGACGGGTACTAGTGAGATGTCTGAACCCGACGCAGGACACCCTGAGGTTGCCTGTAGGAGAGGTCATTGGCACCTTCACGGGAATAGAAGAGGGTGGCGTCTAGACACTGACAGAGCAAAGGGGGCAACAGAGAAGAGAGACAGCGGGAGAAGAGGTACCCCCTCACCTACGCGATCTCTTTGCTCAAGCCAAGAAGGGGTGCCAGAACCTACAGCAAGAGAGACAATTGAAGGAGCTGCTACTCCAATACCAAACGGTACTCAGCAGCCACAATGGAGATTTGGGTCGGACGACCCTCGCTGAAAACTCCATTCCCACAGTAGAAGGGGCCCGCCCCGTCAGGTGTCCGCCCCACCGCCTAGGACCAGAAAATGAGGCGGAGGCGGGGCGTCAGATTAAGGATTTCTTGGAAAATGATCTCATAGAACCTGCTGACGGAGCATGGAGCTCTCCAGTTGTTTTGGTTACAAAAAAGGATGATTCCTGGTGGTTCTGTGTAGACTATAGGAGACTCGATGATAACACCAAGCAGGACGCCTACCCTATCCCCCGAATCGACTAGTCGTTGTACGCCCTGGCCGGTAGCAAATACTTCACTACACTGGACCTCACCAGTGGATATTGGCAGGTACCCTTGGACCCGGACGCACACAATAAGTCCACTTTCAACACCCGCAGCGGCCTGTTGAAATAAAAAGTGTTGCCCTTTGGGCTGACGTCAGCACCCGCCACCTTCCAAAGGCTAATGGAGATGGTCATCAAAGGCCTCCACTGGAAGACACTGCTCCTGCATTTGGATGATGTCATCATCATTGCCCCAGACTTCCAAACACACTTACAGAGGCTAGGCAAAGTGCTGGACACCTCCAAGAGGCAAACCTGAAGGTGAAGCCCTCCAAATGCGAATTACTGCAAGAAGAAGTTAGATACTTGGCACACGTCGTGAGCGCCAGGGGAGTGGCTACAGACCCAGGAAAAGTAGGGGCCATCCAGAGGTGGGAGGCACCCAATGACATTAAAGGGCTAAAGGCGTTCCTGGGGACGGCAGGTCACTACTGTCAGTACCTCCCCAACTATGCCACCATAGCCAAACCCCTCACAGTGTTGACAGGAAAGGGGATGACCTGGAGGTGGGGGAGCGAGGAGCACGCAGCGTTCGACCAGCTCAAAACCCGGCTGACCCAGGCCCCGGTATTAGGATACCCCAATCCCAACCTACCGTACACTCTAGACACTGACGCTAGCACAGTGGGAGTCGTCGCAGTACTGTCACAAATACAAGAAGGGAAGGAGCGCGTGATCGCGTACTTTAATAAAACCCGGGCACCTGCGGAGAAGAACTACTGTGTCACCCGGAAGGAGCTCATAGCTGTTATCAAGGCGGTGAAACACTTCCGCCCCTACCTCTACAGACGAGAGTTCAAACTCCGAACCGACCACGCCTTCTTACATTGGCTATGTCGGAGGAAAGAGCCCCCCCCCCCACCACCACCGCTAGCCCAAAGGGGTGGAGCCTCGGTCAGCCGAGAACCCACACCAGGAGAGAAGACAACCTCGGAATATCAATGGAAAAAAAAGCATAGTTGAAGCTGACAGTGAAAGATGCACCGATGAACCAGGTGAAGAGGGGGGTAACCCACCACCCCTGGAAGTCACAGAAGGGTCACATAGTGCACCAGAGGCCCCCACCCTCAGCAATGAGGAGTGGCCACCTCTCCGCAGCAATCCGACACCGATCCTCCCCCCTCACTAGAAAGGCAGAAACCCAAAAGGTTAGAAGATTATCACTGCTATCTAACAGAAAGGGGAGACAACCCCAGTCCATGGACACCATCCACTGTTGCAAGAAAGAAGGGAAAGGAACCCAGAGAGGCAATAGCACCAAGTCCCTCACCTCAGAAAACAAGAAATCCAAGAGAAAATGAGTGGATAAAAGTGAAGAAACGAAATAAACGAAAAAATCAACAAGAAATAGAGCCAAGATCCCAGATTAGGGGACGAGATAACGGCGGTACACAGGAGAAGACAAATCAAAAAAACGACAAAGTAATAACCACCACACTACGTCACGGAAAACCAACCACGTGGGCGGCAATAACAAAGGAATAAGTGGGCCCCTGCGCCAATAATAATAAAGCTAGAGGATGCACCAGCCAACACTCAATTACCAGTCAGCAGCAGGGGAGCTCACTACCAAGTACCATGCCTAAAAAATTATATAAAGTTAGCACTTCACCTCACAAGATGGCCTGAACGACAAAAGTGATACCCAGAGAGAGAGTTGACATCCCTTCTACATCGGGTAAGAACTTACAGAACATTTCTATCCAGTAGCTAACACAAGCACTGGACCAGCAGATTAAACAACTCACAGTTAGAATTCCTCGTAAAGAGGACATGTTGTCAAAACCAACTGCTTCACCCACTGTCCGTGTACGTAACATTCGTGTTACAGATGAGGTGATCACACCACTGGTACAGCCGGCTGCCAAAAAACTTGAGATATGGCTGAGCGGCGACACTATGCGAGCCATCAAGGATGACACAGAGAAACTACCAAATAGTGAGCAGTGGCGATGCAAAGAATGCAAATTCCAACAAACGGGGAAGAGAGTGGCATATCACGCAAGACAGCACCACACCTACTTCTTCTGCAAGTGTGGTAAGAAGAGCGCTACTCGTGACGCCATATTAAAGCACATTAGAGTCCAAGGTGGTACATCAAAACAGGGCGGCAAAAACAAACCACTCTATGAGGTCGACCCCGCCACCTACCCTGAGTTTTGCCAGTTTATGGGCTGGACAAATGCTACACCCTTCGGTACACCCACACCAAGGTTCGACCGGCAAGAAAGATTACCAATTCAAAAATGACTTCGAGAAAAGTCGGAGTCACCCCCCCCCTCCCTAGGAAGAAAAGTCGGACAACTCCTCTACCCAGGTCAAGAACACCCGCCAGAATAGAGCAAGCAAGAGAACGAAGTGACTGAACTACTAACTGGCGAGTAGATCGTGAGCAGTCAGCAGAAGAAGAGAGAATTAGGAGAAGGAGAGAGATTACACCAAATGGAAGACTACGAACGAGAGTTACATATGGTGTCCCACAAAGTCTTTAAGCTGTTAAGACGGGCTGAGGAAATCAAAAATCAGATGCGAAAGGAATATCGTGACAAGTAAATGGACAATTACCCCGATGTCGCCGGCATGTTTTAATTGGCCTCCATCGCCAATGGGGCGGAGTGTGTGACGGACCGCGCCATTACCACATAACTCTATGTTGACATTCTATGTATATTAGTTCTATGCCATGTCTTGTCGTGTACCATCACTGTATTTATTATTACTATTCAACATGTGCTTACTCACTCAACCATTTACCTAGTGCACACCTGCTACCTTTTCATTTGCCACACATAGCCAATAAATTCATGTCAGGCGTGGCAACCCTTTGCTCTATGTAAACCTTTTGTATTCTCTTTTATAAATACTGATGTAATCGTTGAATAAAGTCAGAGTTGAGCCTTGCACACTCTCAGAAGTTCTTTGTTCACAAATAACTTCAATTGCGCACAAGTACATGCATGTACATACAAACCACTGCACTACAATAGTAAGAGACCAGCAGGACACCAAACCTCTGCCGGTCGGAACTAGCCTTGGCTAATTCGGCCGTCATTGTTCGGCTACTGCCTCTGCCTCAGAGCAGTCAATACAACAGACAGTTTGGCATCAACCTGCAATGGTCGACCACTATTGCTAGGGAGACTGTCGACCTGCGGGCGAGTTGTTATTGCTACTGAAGCACTAAAAAGCCATCATTGACTTAGGGAGGCTGTGCAAGTAGGCCAAGCTACCACGTACATACCCCCACAGTGAAATCCTTCACATTATTTTCAACTTTCAGTTATTTATAACAATTATTACAATTTTCAGAGGTGAATCTTTTCCTCAAATGGTTATGGCTGTCAAAATAATTTTTTTATTCAGAGTTGTCATGGTCTCCTAATCATATAATCCAATTTTTGTGAATATAAAATTAATATAAAATTGTTAATCATTTATCATTAGTTTCCATTGTGTTTTTATCATTATTATTACCCACATCAGTTTGGGAATAATAATTAAAATATTTAAAAGGTTTCCATTGGCAAAATAAAGTGTAAAATGGAAAGATAACCACTGAAACACTGTCTTGGCAGTCTTTTGTTGACTTTCAAGCATTATAAGTATTTTTTTTTTAGTTTATTAAAACCAAGTAGTAAGCCATTACTGGTGTTATTGGTGCTAAGAAGAATTAGCTCAAGTTTGATCAACATACTAAAAACTGTATGCGTACATCATAACCATCATTTCGATTGTAAATTCCGACCAGTGATAATAATAATAATCACCCAATAATCAATGATGATGATTGAAATTAGCATAATCGCAATCATTGATTATTATTATTATTACTAACATAATTATTATTATGTTTTTATTTTCGATAGTTTAATAATAATTACTTTAAACACACTACAACTAGACAAATTATTACCTCAAACGATTGAATAACCTATTACGATGTGTTACTATGTTATGTGGCTGTTCCATTCTGCTCATATTTCGTCTTTTTCCGTCCCGTTCTGTGAAAATCCTGTTTCAACGCAGCCATAATTTATACATAGTCAATACTGGGCAAAAAACTTTCATTGTCGCTCAGAAAACTCTCTATACATTTCATCAATCTTTTCTCAGTTTATCGGGTGTTGAGTTCATGTCTCTGAGATGAAAAACTAGATTGTAGAACTTTGAGAGTAGTGTGATAGGAACTGATCTCAAAGTGGGGGGTTAAAAACCTGATAAGTCTCCAACGTGTGAGTGTTTTTTTTACCAGGTGTGCAGGAAAACCAGTAGAGTAACATTTTATATGCACCAGGTGGTGGTATTTCCAGTTTATAGTGTAGAGTAGCATGATAGTGCATAGCAATAAGATCATGATTGTTTTTCAGGTATTTATTGTCTATTGGTCAATTATATCGGGGTTTTTGTTACATTTTTGATCATTGTCTGACTGATATATGACTGCTAGAGGTAAATCTTTTTCATATACAATATTGTAAATAAAAAAATTGTTGTTTTTATTATAAGATTTTTGAATAGCGAGAAACAGGGAAAAAAAGATGTGTACATGAAACTGTCGAGTGAAAAAGGTACTGTTGATGGTGGAAGAAGTGAAGTTGTGGTCAACCCTGAAGCAAAATCAATAATAGTTATGCTAATAACGGTATGAGTCATAGGTTTTTGAGGTGTTACGGAGATTGGTAGTCGATACGAATGTGTCTTTTCTAAGACCAGTGGAGGTACGAGGGAAAAAAATACTGTTGTTTATCAAAAGTTTATAATCCGGCACTATGTTTATAGGTGTAGTTAAAAGGTGGTCTAACCCAAGTGCTTATAACCAGAGACGGCGATAAGCATATTCTATTTGATGGTCGGAAGGTCATCTTGACAGTTCTTTTCAGAGAAAAGAAAAACTCGATGAGTAATTGTTTGATACACCGCTGGAGATTCCAGAGAGTTTTTCGAAGGATACTACAAAATGTCAGCTGGAAACAGAATCAGTGTGTATAGCAGATTCCGAGTTATGCTTAGTATGAAGAACAACGGATTTAAACCATATTTTCTTTCATCCTGAAATTGGTGGTGCCGCTGCTGAAAAAACAGGTGCGACAAGCTGCGGTAAAAAAACTCCTACTGGCGGTAGCAGTTTCTTCATGATGAAATCAATAGACGTGGCCTGTCATTATCGGCAAAGAAAAGATGTTTGGAAAAGTTCAAAAATATGATTAGAATGTCCTTGGTGTGATGCATTCCGACCATTTCAACAAGAGCAAAAAATCAGCTCCGGACAGAGATGTGTGGGCAGATGTAGGTGCTTGATCTTCTACAGCCCTAAGCATTTACAATTACTCGAGTGCGTGAGTCTGACTTCATTACGCGTTATCGCTTCAGATAACCTTCACTCGGAACATTGCCAGTCAAAACAGTACAGCGGGTGCCAAATTGAAGGGTTTTACCTACAATATATTTCCTCCATTGAGTGTGATTGCAACGGAAGCTACAAACATTTTAGTGAAGAGGTCAGACTTGTTGTTATCAGACCCGACAGGTTAACTCTTTATGGATGCATTAAATTGTATGTGACAGGTAGCAATGAGTATTACGCAAACCTTTGCATCATATTCTTGTAAATTGAAGCTATCATGGACCAAGATGAAAGAACTCATACTACTAGCATTGATGATATTGCACCCATATGGATTGGGGACTCCCTTTATTTCATGTTTAACAATATAAATATGCCTACTGAAGAGAAGACTATTATTGATTACGGATTGTGATCACGTTTTCCACAACTTCTTGAGACTATTGCTATGCCAAAACAATACTAGAAAGAATTGGCGGGTTGGACATTGATTCATTGAATGAACACGCCGATAAAGACAGCATCACTGACTAGGAAAATGGAGAACGTTTTTCAGGAATAGAAGAACCATGAAGTTTTCTGGGAAGCCTCCTCTCTAGCACATCAACCAAACGAAACTTATTGTTCTCAATCTGACTATGCAACTGGAGTTCCATCCAGTTCTTAGAAACCGGTTCTGCTCATCGTCGCTTAAAAACTGAGCGGTAAAGCGAGAATTAGAATGGGTCAGCTCGAATTGCCAATTGAAAAGGTAAAAGCAAATCATCTGATCCAAAATGTTCAGTTTAGTTTGGAAATTGAAGGTGACGACTACATTTATTTGAATGAGCGAAAGCAATTAAAGTTATATGGAATTCGTAATGGAGTGGCTCAGGTGGATATAACTTTTGGAGAAAACATACAAAAACGAGAAAGTATATTTAGCTCTGGTTGATCACAACTTCCTAAGCAGACATATCCCCAATAACTCCTTCAGGCCTAAGCTACCCAATGTTAAAAGAATTTAGTTTAAAGTTGACAATTATCTGGATAGAAAAAGGTATGAACCAGGCAGTGCCATATAAACTTGGGGACAAAAAATAGCATCAATTCTTACACATGACCGATTTCTTTTTTAACAGAGAAAAGATTTGGCATTACAAAAAAACATGTAAATGGGAGTATGCTATATGGATTTGATGAAATCAATAATTTTTCAAAGAAAATTTCACTTGATCAAAAGTGTTGCTGAGAGCATGGAAATCCAGTTTCACTCTAGCACATTCCGAAGGGTAGTTCTTGTTTGCCTATTTTGTAAAGGGTGATGTATTAGAGATGAGTAGCATTCTCCAACTGTATGCCTTCAGTGACGTAGTGCTCTAAACAAAACAATGAATATTGTTGGATGTTTTTTTCCATTTATTCTTGGATATTATCTGTAGATCTAATCGAGTCCACATGGGAGCCAAAAAAGAGTTTTGGGCAAAATTTTTAATTATCCAGTAAGTTGTTTTTTGTTCAACACACAGTATTCCGGTCAACCAGTAAACACTGGCTGGTGGTGTATGCGGATGAAAACAGTGTGGACTTCTTCGACTTGTTTGGTCACCCCATCACTTTCTACCCGGTGTATAGGTGCTGTTGAGAAAGTCAGGTTTGAAGAATTTAGGCGATGTATCGAAACAGGTCTGCAAAATTTTTTGTCAACAGTATGCAGCAGTTACTGAGTACAGTCGTGGCCAAAAAAAATTAACACCCTCAAACTTAATCCATTTGTTGGTGCCTATGAGTCGGATTAACTTTCAATGGATGTTTACCATTACAAAATAAAATTTATGCAAAATAATTATATACTGCTGTAAAGCTACAAATCACTTCTTTCTGATGAACTTGAAATATTGTTAATCAAATCAAGTTTGAATCAGTGATTGGTTTTTGAACAAAGGCTAATTAATGAACAAATTATTCCTTGTTCAATTTATTGTAACTTGACGCAGATACGTATTGAAGACATTAAACATCAAGTATCAGCAAACTTATATCATGTGCAACAATGCTCAAGTCATAAACTTGTCCATGATGGGATTTTGTCAAGCTTAGAAAGAAATTGAGTAGTATAAGTTGAAAGTAAACTTTGGTGTTTTTCATTCTATGCTTTAACTCTAACAATGTCTGAACATCTTACAAAAAATAATCACATCTCCGTCATATATCTTGACAGTGCACAAAACAGTTAAAATAACTTGTTCAGTTTGCTTAGCAACATATTTGTAGCTGAAACCTTGCTTATGAAGGTGCCCTATCACAGCTAGTTTATTCTCTGTAAGGTATTTAGACATCGTTAGAGTTGAATGAAAAGCACCAATTGAGTAGTATCATTACTCAATCTCTTTCTAAGCTTAACACAATCCCATCATGGGCAACTTTATTTCTTGTACATTGTTGCACAAGAGGTAATTTTGCTAATCCGTGATGTTTAATGCCATCAACATGCATTTGTGTCGGGTTGAAATGATTAGAAATAGGGGGAGAGCTTGTTGATAATTTATGTGTTCTTCAAAAAACAATCGATTATCCAATCTTAATCGGAATAACAATACTTCAATTTCATCAGAAAGAAGAGATTGTAGCGTCACAATGGGATATAATTATCATGGATTATGTTTATTATGTAGTGTTAAACATCTATTAAAAGTTAATTCAATTCATAGGCACCAGCAAAGGGATTATTGTCTGGGGTGTTAATACTTTGTACCACGACTGTTTACTTTTGATTACTGAGAAACAGAGAATGGAGCATGAATGATACTGGAGAAAGTCTGTTAGCTATGAGAGAATATGTGATGAGAGATCGTTCAATAAGAAGGCTTACACTAAAGATTTATCCTAACTATGGAGTTACATGAGATAACATGGTATAAGGAATATATGGGGTACACATACAAGGAACTACTATGCCAAGTATCATGCTTCATTCTCTATAACAAATAATCCTATTATAAAACTCAATGTGACTCAATAGTCGTCTGTTTAAAAACAAGAACTCGGTTTAATAAGTAGCGTCGCTTAAGAACTAATGTCTAGTTAAAGTGTAATGTGCGATGTTAATATTGGAGTTCTCTCTTTCAATGGGTAGAGTCTCTTTAAAGAATCATTCTTTTGGTTGATCTCAAACACACACCATGTTTGTCCACTAAGTTTCCACACAACTCATTGCTATTACATACACTATCTTCTAATTTACTTTCACTCTAACACGAGAACAATACCTACAAAATGAGAACTGTACAATCGGGATGACTTGCATTTCCTCCTTTGTCTTGTTGATGAGAACTTTGAGCTTTTCTTTGACGCTGTGTTCGTTCTTAATGGCAACAAAACAAGACAGAAAGTACTGAGATGCATCACCTAGCAAACTTGAAGCTTGAAGAAACGCTTGAAGAGGTGTGAGTTTGTTTGTTTGTTTGTTTTATTTCAACACAAAAAGTATAATAATGGAAAAAGGTTTGCAGCAGAGGAAATGTTGGGGCCCAAGGCGCAATAGCACTGCAGCTAGTCGAGGCGCCAGGCCCGGTACTCTGGCAGTCAGCAGTCGTCTTTACATCATGTTGAGTAGATGACGCCTCAGAGCCTGCGTGAAGCGATTCTCCCCTCTAACAGATCGAATCTCACTCGGCAGCCCATTCCACATAGAAGCACACCAGAAACTCACTCTGCGATGTCCCGCAGCAGTGGTTGATTTTGGTAGAAGTAAGTTAAGTTGGGAAGCACGAGTCAAGTAATTGTGATGCAAGTGAGATTGGGTAGAGTAGAACGTTTTGTGAGCAAGTATTAGTAGTTTGTATTTGTATATGGAATGAACAGGTAAAATAGATGATTTTTGGAAAAGAGGTATTGTGTGAGTAGTAACAGACTTTTTATATATTATCCTTATTAATTTTTTTTGCAGAAGGTGGATTTGTTTAAGATAAGTGGTTCCAGCATTTCCCCAGGATTCAACACAATAGCTAATTTTTGAATTAATGAAACAGTTATAAATCAAAAGCAATATCTTTCTGGGTAAAAAGCTCAAGCATTTAAATAGCATACCTATGTTAGGTCTTAGTTTTTTGCAAAGTTTTTCTATTTGTAAGTTCCAAGATAGATTTTTGTCAATTTCAACTCCTAAAAATTTTATTGAGGATTTCTCTTCTAAATAAAAATCGTCTATTTTAATTAAATTACTTTTTAGTGAGCGTGTGTTTTGGTGAGTTTTTAATACAATATAATTAGTTTTATCTAGATTTAAAGAAAGTTTGTTTGAGTCACACCAGTCTTTCACAAGTTTTAATTCTTCATTTATTTTGTCCACATGTTCATTTAAGTCTTTACTCTCAAAAAATAGATTAGTATCATCAGCATACAAAATGGGGTCAAAAAGTTTTGTTACATTGGGCAAATCGTTTACGTAAATTAAAAACAAAGTTGGGCCCAGGATGGAACCCTGTGGTACACCCCAAGTAATGTCACAGAATCTAGAAACTGTCTCATTAACCATAGTCAGTTGTTTACGGTGTGAAAGATAATTAGAGATGAGATCAATACTTAAGTTTGAAAAATTTAGAAGCTTGAGCTTTTTTAGTAGAATAAAATGATCGATTGTATCATAAGCTTTACTAAAATCTAGAAATATTCCCAAGACAGAATTCCCATTATGCATTGCTTCCAGTATTTTATCTGTAAACTTTATGAGAGCAAGAGATGTACTTTTGTTTTTTCTGAACCCATATTGTTGGTGATTGAGTATGCTGGTTTTCTCCAGGAAATCTACTAATTGATTATTGATAATTTTTTCAAAAATTTTACTCAAAACTGGTAGAATAGATATCGGTCTATAATTTGAACAGTCTGTTGTCGAGCCCTTTTTATGTAATGGTTTTACTTTTGCTATTTTCAAAGAATCAGGAAATTTACCACAAGAGAAACATTTGTTTACAATATGGGCTAGTGGTACAGCTAAGATATTTGCACTGGTTTTCAGTAATTTCGCTGGCATGTTGTCAAATCCCGAAGCTTTCTGTAGATTAATGTTGCTCAAAAGTGCCTCAATAGCTACATTATCAATATTGGAAAAGCTGAAACTAAGCCTTGATTGGTCTGCAGTAAGCCTTTGGCTTTCTGTTTCTGGTTGACTTTTAAATTTACTAGCTAAATTGGCTCCAATCGATGTAAAATAATCATTAAAACAGTCAGCTATTTCTTTGTCACTATTATACTGTATATTGTTATGACAAAGCTTTTTGGGGATTGAAGATGTGTTTGCATGCTGTTTTCCCAATTGTGCATTTATAACTTTCCAGCATTTTCCAGGGTCGGAAGTTTCAAATATGTTTTTGAAATACTGTGATTTTGCATCTCGAATTACTTTACTAACATAGTTTCTTATCTTCTTAAATTTAAGTTTCAACTTGATGTTAAACGGAGAATTCGAAATTTGTTTATAGATATTATCTTTTTTGCTTATTAATTTCAAAATAGACGGTTTGATCCAAGGATTTTTTGGAAGTTTTTTATATGAGTTATTTTTGGAGGTTTCTTGAGGTGCATGTTTGTTTCATACAGTCATAAAGCATTTTGTGAAGTTATCATACATAACGTTAACATCCGACTCAGAATAAACAGTTTTTGTCCAATTTACGTTTTTCAAATCGTTTCTAAACTTTTCTGCGCTAAAGTTTTTATAGTTGCGAGCTTTTGCTTTTATGGATGGCATAAAATAATTTTTATCACATTCAAACCTAACAAAAGTTGGTAGGTGATCAGCTATTTTGGTAACAATTGTTCCTGACTTGATAATTTTGTTATTGAAATTTATGTTAATATGGTCAAGACAAGAATCTATTCTGGTAGGTATAGTAAAATGATGTTGTAAAAAACTGTAAACTTTTGCGTTTCATTCATTCCATTAAACACATTATTTCCTTTGGTTGATCAAAAGCACACACTGCGTTTGTCCACTAAGTTCTTGAACTAGTGTCTATAGTTCTGACCAAACTGCTGAGAGACCTAGTAGTTGCAGTAGATGCTTTCTTTTAGTTACTGTTGCTGGAGTAGAGGCTTTGTGTCTGAAAACAGTAGCTGTTATATAGCTAGAGTTGTACCAAAAAACTACTATGCTCTATAGAGTTTTTTGCCTTAATTGAAAAATTTTTTTAGCAAAAACCAGACTACGTTTTTTAAGGATTTTTAGTTGGGAAAAAGCTCCTAAAACCAGACTGTAATATATAAGGGTATTTTGTGTGATTAAACTAGAATATAATATATGGAGATTTTGGTGTGACAAAACACATTTCCGGCTCAAAAACTTGACTAAAAGGGTTTTTATAAGACACGAAATTTTTCCTCATTCAAAAATTTCAACAGGTTATATAGGAATCTACTTGGGTGACGTGCAAAATCCCAAAAATGAGAATACTATTTGCTACGATCTCAAACGCATTAGCACAAAAAACTTAAACTTGGGAGAAGTTGCTCCTGAAGCCAAGCAATTGAGAATGATGACCAAGGATGACCTCAAAACTCAGATTCAACATCAAATATCTCACCAATTTCTTACAGTGTGCGGTTTTCCCTTACATTGACGTTGTTGAAAGATTCATATCTCATCAATTTAATGGAGACAAATCTGTTGCAACTTCTATCCATTATGTCTTGAAAAAAATAAAAAGAGAGAGATAAAAACGCTTCTCTTACCAAACAAATACATAGATACATAGCTAGAAAATGTGCTCCGGGTGTGACGATTTACAAAGGAAAAATGAAGGTGTGTAAATGCAAACACATACCACAATGTCATTTTTTCTCACCACATCCAACAGCACAGATTGGGAACCAGGGCCGTAGCCAGGATTTATTATCAGAGGAGGCAATCACCCACACAGGGCCGGGGGTCCAGGGGGCCGCCAAGGCCCCTGGCGGGGTCCGGGGCAGCGCCCCGGCCGCCAAAGCAATTTTACAGGTTTTACAGTAAAAAGACAAAAAATCAAAGCATCTGCAAGAGGTTATATTATGAACAAATTTTGATTGATTTGAACCATCTATGAGCCAAGTTCATATGAATACATGGCATGTATGTACATATGAGATATTTGTATGCCCACACAAATGAGACAACTTTCTGGCGTTGTTGTTTTACTACATACCAATAAATGAAGTTAAACTGAGAGAGGAAAAAGCTGGGGAACGTCATATTACATAGGTAATTCAAGATCGATTGCTCTATTCTGCAGTCATGAACCCGTTGCAATTAACTGGTTCCATCTTTCACGCCAATAAAAAGAACTTGCAATGATGGTCATGTTAGACAAAGTTGAATGCGCTTTGATTGGAAATACCAGTAGCAATAAGATCTTGTTAGTAAGTATATTTGTGAGCTTTGTCTGCTAGTATAATTATCTCTTTCTTCCTTGCTAATAGCTATTTATCACAGGTCTCAGTACCCCATAGCAAGTGCCAGGGTGTATGTAAGTTTACTACTTGGCATTTGCTAAGTGTCCCATAAACATAAAGTTTCTCCCTAAATTTTGTGTTGATGGTAGTGGTAGTTGCAGTAATAATAAGAACTATAATAATCGTTTAGTTACCAGTGGTAACAAATTTATTGCTATTATTAATGAAAATAACAAAATGGCAGGAAAATAATAAATAATGAAAACGTCAAATAACTCAAGCAAAGAAGGGTAGTAGTAATTAACATGATTGTAAGATGTAGGTATATGTAAATAGTGCAACAATTCTCCTACCACCACTACTCAAGTATAAACGAATGAATAGAGTAGCTTATCAAGTTGTGTGTTGCTGTAAACTAATTATTATTTATTATAATGATGATAATCATCATTTTTTTCATAAGTATTGTGGAGGAATGGGTCGACCAGTAACACTCATTATTTACTATTACTATTTATCCAAGCCGAACTTCTCACTGTATTTATTCCAGATCGAACATTTTTACCTAATTATTTACTTGCTTATTTTACTTATTTTTGTACATATGCTTGGGCAGTCATCCATGCAATGGAGACTGCCCCCTTCTGTTCTATCTGTTGTCTATTGGCCTTTGTGTAACCAATTAGATGTACAGGTGTGGCCTGCTTTGTTCTATGTGCTGCCAATTATTATTACATAACTTTTTCCATATAAACATGCGTGTCACTTGTAATAAAATCAGAGTTAGCCTACACTCTCACTTGCTTGTTGATTCTTATTGCATAAAGCACTTATGCAACGCACCAGTGGCTAAGCAGAAAACATACAAGTAAGCTCACACATACAGATTGCGCTGATAGATGAACAGACCAGTTCACACACTTGCACAATAACTTGGACAGTTGAATAGCTCTTGGACCAGTCGACTAGTAACTAGACTAATCAGTCAGTAGAAAGTGTTCAGTCAATTCGGCTTACACTGCACTCGGGCAAGTGATACTGAAACGATTGTTGAACTGCTAGTTCGACCTGACGCATCTATTCCACCGAATAGAAAATCAGTGGAAAGTGAGAGAGTTGTGACAACTCCTCACTGTGTATTGCTCGCGGGCGTACAACGCTGCAAATTCTACTCTACGGTTTAGATTGCTGACCTTGGGCAAAGTAGAGGCGTACACTGCACTGCTTGTAGACACTTATTACTGTGGGCCGCTGTACAGGTGACAGCTACCACTCCACCCTAAATTCCTGTACAGTATTATAATATAATATCAAATTACTGTTAGATGTGAAAAATAATAATAATAATAATAATAGCAATAAAAATTGTTATTTACATTATTATTAATTATAGTAATAGATTTATATAATGGAGCTGCTCAGTGAATTAAATAGGTTAACAACTTTATCTCAGAGTCATTATAATAACAATTCAATAAATAGTATGATTAATTTTTTGTAATTTTATGTTAATGTTATATTATTTTTACACATTAAATAAAATATTATTTTACACGATAAGTAAGTCATATATATAGATATATATAACTAATAACAATAGTAGTTGGTGTTAGTGTTATTTATTATCATCATTATAATAATAATAATAACAATAGTAATAGCACTAACAATAATAACTATTATTATTGTTATTGTTGTTGTTGCTGTTGCTGTTGCTGCTGCTGCTGCTGTTGCTGCTGCTGCTGCTGCTGCTGCTGTTGCTGTTGCTGTTGCTGTTGCTGTTGCTGTTGCTGTTGCTGTTGCTGTTGCTGTTGCTGTTGCTGTTGCTGTTGCTGTTGCTGTTGCTGTTGTTGTTGTTGTTGTTGTTGTTATTGTTATTATTATTATTAGAACAATAATAATAATTATTATTGTTAACTGTTAATAATAATAAAAGAATATTCAATCAATGGTAATAATAAATAATAATTAGGTATACAAAATAATGATTCAAAAAACTAAAAGAAAATATTTAACTAAATAGCTATATGTTGTTAATATCGACAAATAAAACTAAATAAAAAAATATAAAAACTAGAGAGAAAGTTATATTAAAGGAATTAGATGAATACCTAGATTTTTATTTTCTTGAGTCCATATAATAATAATTATTTATTAACATCAATCAATTGATTATTACTAATTATTTGTTACTAGTTCTCATTTAAAAAAAAAAACAACACCTTTGCACTGTACCCTGAACTCTCTGCAGTGGGAATTGCGAACCATAGCTAAAAATAAAATGCAGCAGACAACAGTAGTCATCCAGAAAAATTGAAAAATACCTTGAAAAAATATTTGGCAAAAATATTATTGCAGTAGTAATAAGCACACAGGAAATGGTATGTTGTAGTTTGAGACTCTAATGTTGGATTGGGTTTTTATGATAAGCAACGTGATTACAGTAACAGTATTAGAACTAGTGCTACGTGCGTGCAATAGCGGTACTTCCTGTGGAAATACCAAGTACTGCTAAAAGGGTGAATTTTTTTGGGAAAATCCGTGTTTTGAGTCGGAAATTCCCATTTTTGCCTAAACTTTCAGACGAGGCAAGAGCCTCGTCTTGCCTCAATGTGGCTACGGCCCTGGGAACAAAATTGTTTTAAAGCAAAATATAATGATAAGTTGTCAAAATCAGACACCATTAGGGAAATCTTCCTACTACCTGTGTAGATAATCAAACCACTTTAGCTAAATTCATTTATGTAATACTCTATGAATAAAGAAAAAATTAGTAGTTTTGGGTGTTTAAAGAACAAGCCCAATGTGGTTTCAAATAATTTTACCGGCTAAAACTTGTGTGTTAAAACTTGTATGTTTTTTTTCATCGTAAATGGCGTTTGGGTCTTTCATGATCTACACTAATTGTATAACGAGAAGTTTCATTTCACGGGCCAGTGACTTTTCTGGCATGACAAATTGACCTACACTCAACACATTCAGCAGGTATTTCAACTTTAGAGCGCTATATGTATTATGTTTTTGACAAACCTTGAAGGTTTATTCACAACAATATTTTGGCTTGGCGTACTATTATCAATATTATTATTCATAACTCAACATCAAAATTATTCATATTGACAATCTTGTTAATAACTTATTGTTTTTACTAACGTTAGTTGAGAAAAATATCAATCAGAATATCGAACAAAAGCGCTTCTCATCGATATTCAGAATTGATATACTACTATTGAAATATCGTAATTATTATTTCTACTTAACATTTGTTTTTTGTACCCAAAAGTCACAATAATTACTAACAAATCAAACTAATAGTATTTAATCCTAATGCCACTATCATTATGGATGATTATCCATAAACATCTTCTACTATTCACTATATCAATAGATAAACAAACATGAAAAACATCCGGCTTCTGTAATTTCACTAAAACCACTGCAGTAAGAAAAAAACTGCTGTAAAAACCATCTATTGGGTCACTTAGATGTATGGCTTGGGTGTAAACTTGCAATCTGCTCTCAAATTGAAACTTTTCTTCTTTAAACATTTTAATCGGTCGAATATTGAATCAAACCTCTAGCTACTAGGTAGTTTGCCTTTTTCCATAGGTTGCTCCTCATACAACTTGTCAGATATTTCAGCCTTATTTCATTATACCTTTATATCGCTTTCTGTATATTTGAGTGGTTGTACTACCTAAGTCCGTATGTATCATTGGATATGTTGCTATATAAATTAGGTGTTTCCTATTGTCCAGTTGATAGGCGGCTACACACTTGTCTTTTTCATTGCACTTGCACTGACATTACTTACCTGCTTTGCCATTACTGGATTCTAGTAGATTGCCATGCTATAGCTGTACACAACATCATTATATGTTGTTGTACAACAACAACCGAGCCCTATACCAAGAAACATTAACTTTGGTGTTGAACAACACCAAAGTTAATGTTTCTTGGTATAGGGCTCGGTTCTGATTGCTAAATTTCTTACAATTGGTACTGGCCGTACCGGCAGTATTTTATTGAGAAAAGTATGATACTTGAAAAAAATGGTGTTTGGTGGCCAATGATACTGAAGCCCATAAACTCTATTAAGTATTTAGTTTAGCTACAGTCGACCTATATAATGTAAATATGAAACACGCTTGCCCGTATAACTGTCTGTGATTTCATTTGAATAGACCTTTAAACTGTTATACTAAGAGACTTTAAATTTGCTGTTCAAGCATTCCATTGAATTACTTTATTGTATGGCAAGAGTTTAAGTTTACCATTTGTTCTCCAGCAGGAGTTAATTGTACTGCAGGTTTAATAATTTCTCCAGTAAAGGTTTAGCTTAACGTGAAACATATTTTGCTTGCTAGAAAAAATAATACAAATTTTCTATAGGTACACAGATTAAGACTGCAAACTTGAACAAATTAAAACTGCTCTACAAACCGTGTACTGAAAGAGTTTGAACTATGGCGAGGGTTTAAACTCACCGCTTGTCCTCAAATAGCAGCTAATAAGAAATTTTGTATTTTGTTCAATGAATTAGGCCGAGTTCAATCACATAAAATCACATTTTGTTAACACCAAATGATTTGAGTGCCACACATGTATGCCCCCATATCGGAGGATTACACATAATTTCTTTCCAGTATGCATAGATTGCACCATTATTTTGTAATAACACTGATTAAGGAAATTTGAAGTTTTTTTGTTTATTAGCGACTGCATTGCGTAAGCACACTGTCTATGCATGTCAAGTTTTATGTTGAGCGGAGGGGAAGAGTAAAGAAGAGAGAGCGGAGGGGAGAGTAAGGGAAGGAGAGTGGATGGGGAAAGTAAGGAAGAGAGAGCGGAGGGGGAGAGTAAAGAAGTAGAGTGGAAGGGGAGAGTAAGGAAGAGAGAGTGGAGGGGGAAAATAAAGAAGAGAGAGCAAAGGGAAGGATGAGGAAGAGAGAGTGGAGGGGGAGAGGGAGGAAGAGAGAGCTGAGAGGGAGAGTAAGGAAGTCAGAGCTGAGGGGGAGAGTAAGGAAGAGAGAGTGGAGGGGGAGAGTAAGAAGAAAGGGTGGAGGGCAGACTTGCCAACTGTCACGCATTGGGCGTGAGAAACACGCATTTCCCTGTTTCTCACTCTCTCACGCGCGTCTCACGCATTTCCCCCTGTTAGTTGAGAGAAAAAAATTTGTTTTCTTATTAATTATTATCCAATTAACAACAATTATTAAATAATATTATACTAAAATTATTTGCGTTGATATTTCCCGATCTTATATTTCAGTTTTTTTATAGCAGTTACAATGTGTTTATTTTGCTTCCATCAACTAACTAGTCAAAGTAAACATTGACATAGAAGATACTGATATCATATGGATGGAGCAGTAGTATACATACAATAAAGCACTACAGGATTCAGATTAGAAAAATAAAAAAGAGATAATTATAACAGCTGTCAATTGGCTACTTTTATACTTGTGTTGTGAGGGGAAATGCTATATCACCGACGTTATCAATTCAGGCTACCAGGATCCACAGTCTAAAACAACGATCCCCATAACAAGGAGCAGCAGAATCAAAGACCAAACTAATAGTTAACACAATGATTATATCACCACTTCTGTAACACTCTTAGAGAGGGCCAGTGAAAACAGAATTGTAGCACTCCATTGCTATGTTATTGTTGATGTCAATTCATTTTATTATTAAAGCTGTCATGTGTGGTCCATTCATTTATTAATTACTACCTACTACTTATTATTATTTTCGTACAATTATAATTATTATAATGATAATAATTATAATAAATTAAAAATGATATAATATAATAGTATTTATTATTTAAATATCAAGTATTAATTATCATCATTAACCAATTAATACTATTATTATTGCTATTATTTTTATTATTTATTGCTGCTGTATCATTAATAGTAATTGATAGTAATTAATAGTTGTTATTGATAATAATTTTACTATCAATTAATTAATTAATGATCATTATTATTAATAAATAAATGGTTATTAAAAATGATAAAACATATATTACCTACATATTATTATTGTTACTTGTTGTTGCTCTTTTGTTATCAAGTCCAACATTCTTTAACAGTTTTTGTTTTATTATCAATGGTAGCAGTTAACAAGTATTTTTGTTGCTTTTATATATCAAAATGATGAGTAAATCATTATTTCTATGGTATATTGTGTGTTATAATAGTTTTTAGGAAATTTAATTTTCATGAGAGTAGTTATTATCAAAATAATTATTGTTAGTTTCTTTCAAGGTTGGTGTTATTCGTATTTTTTGTGAGAATAGTTATCCACGAGCTTCTGTTCTCCATCCACCATATGACGTTCTCCATTCTCCATCTCCTGCTCTTCATCAACCATATCCTCTTCTCCATCCATTATACCCTGCTTTTTGTCTACCTCCTACTCTCCATCGACCATTTTCTGTGCTCTATCCCCATCTCCTTTCTCCCCATCCCTCACCTCCGTCTCTGCATCCACTATATCCCACTTTCCACCCATCCTCTCCTGGTCCTCATCCTACATCTCCTGCTCTGCATTCATCATACTCTACATTCACTATATCTTGCTCTCCATTCACCATGTCCTGGCCCCCTCCTGGTCTTGATCTACCAACACCTGCTTTTCATTCACCTTCTCCTGCTCTCCATCCACAATCCACTAACCTTCATCTACCATCTCCTACTGTCTATCCACCAGGGTTGGCTCGGTTTAATCTTGTCAAATTTCTGAAGTTTTGGTTTTTATGATTTTGTTGTTAGTTCATCAAATATTTCCATTCTTTTAAAGCTAAACTGGCAGATTATCTGCTTCACAGCATTCACTCATGCCATGTCTCATTCTCTTGGTTATTCTAAAAATCTAAAGTGATAAATCAACTTTTTCAGCTAGTTACTATAACAGAGAATTGAAGGAGGTTTATTGAAAAAAGATCCGCCACATATACAATTGATATAACTTCACGTTTGGGATAATACACTCTAAACTATAAAACGACTTGGCGCTCAGAAGAAGGGTAGTTTTATTTATTGCCTCTCCATTGCTTAATACTAAAAAAATACCAATGATCTTGTGTGTTACTATGGTAATGTCATTTAGTTGTTGAAGTTTGAGTGTATTGTTTTTTACTTTATGTGGTTCTATTATACAATCAGTCATTCATTTGAACCGATGCCATGTTGTACATACCACACAGTAGTCTTATTTGGAGATAAACATTTAACGTTTTTTATGCAAGCTGAATGCTACATATCGAGAGCCATTCCTTTAACCATTCAGTAAATCATAAACTCTTTTTATTGACTGCATTGAGTGCACCATTTTCACAATAAAAAGCAGTTTAATCCATAAAAACCGGTATAAACCTGAAATAAATGGTTTGTTTGGTTTTTCCCAATCCTGTCTACCATCTCCTGCTCTCCATCCACAATTTTCTACTCCTCATCTACCATCTTCTACTGGCCATTTACCATCCCCTACTCACCACCCACAGTCCCCTGCTCTTCATCTATCATCTCTTGCTCTCGATTCATCAACTCTTACTTTCTATCCACCTTCCCGTGCTCTACATCTACCATCTCCTGCTCTCCATCCACTATTTTCTGCTCTATATATACCATATACTACTCTCTATCCATTAAATCCAACTCTGCATCTTCAATCTCCTCGCTCTCCATCCACCATCATCTTGCTCTCCCTCCATCATCTCCTGCTCTGCATCCACTATATCATACTCTTTATCCACTATATCATGCTCTACATCCACCACGCTCAGTTGTCCAACTACCTCCTCCTGGTCTCCATTCACCATCTCTTGCTCTACATACTCCATATCCTGCTCTCCATTAATCATCTCCTGACTCCATCCACCATATCCTACTCTCCACCTCCTATATCCTGCTCTCCATCCACTATATCCTGCTCTCCATCCACTATATCCTTCTCTCCATCCACTATATCCTGCTCTCCATTCACCATGTCCTGGTCTCCATCTACCTCCTGCTCTCCATCCCAGATCCCTTGCTCTTCATCTATCATCTCTTGCTCTGCATCCATCATCTCCCATTCTCCATCCATTACATCCTGCTTTACATCCACCATGCTCTGCTCTCTAACTACCTCCTCCTGCCCTCCATCCATCACTTTTTTTGCTCTACATACACCATATCCTGTTTTGCATTCATCATCTCCTGCTCTTCGTCCACCATACCCTACTTCCCATATATCTCCTGCTCTTCGCCCCCGATATCCTTGTTATCCACACATCATCTACTGCTCTCCACCTATCATCTCCTGCTCTGCATCCACCGTATCATACTCTTCATCCACTATGTGCTGCTGTACAACCACCATGCTCTGCTTTCCAGTTACCTCCTCCTGCTCTCCATCTGCCATCGTTTGCTCTATTTACATCAAATCCTGCTTTGCATTCATCATCTCCTGCTTTCCATTTACCATATTCAACTTTCCATCCACTATACCCTGCCGTCCATTCACCATATACTGCTTTCCATCTACTTCCTGCTCTCCATCCTCGATCTCCCGGCTTTCTACCTATCATCTCCTACACTCTCCATCTATAATCTCCTGCTCTCCATCCATCATCTCCTGCACTGCATCCATCATAATATACTCTCCATTCACTGTATGCTGCTCTTCATTCACTGTATCCTATTTTATATCTACCTCCTCCTGCTCACAATCATCTGCTCTCCATCCACCATCTCCTGCTCTCTATCTACCAACCACCTCCTGCTCGTCATCTATCAACTATCCCCTGCTCTTGGTCTGCCATCTCATTCTATTCATTCCCCATACCCCTTTGCTCATTGCATTACTTGATGTTTCTGCAGCTAGCATGATATAAAATTTTATTTTCCAGTATCTTATCAAAAATGACTCCGTAACACATTTTCCCCATTTGGTTGATTTCACGCGCTTTTTTCCCCTTTTTCCAAGGCTCAGTCTTGACCCCTCACTTTAGGTTGGCAAGTCTGAGCGTGATTGGGTTAGAAACATGGAAGGGCAAGAACTACCCTAGCGTTTTATTTGGTTTAGCATATTTGACGGACAGGGATGCTGTATGGAATGTTATTAATGACAGGACTTCCATTGTCCAGCTAAGAGTTATCCTTAATAGAACACCCTGCTGTTCAGTTCAAGTGACCATTTCACAGGACGCCTTCCTCTCATTGTCATTAGAACCCTATGGGGTGTACTAGTGGAAGGATATACCGTGATTATTGGGTTTTGCTTAAAAGGCAGCAGTTATTGTTTCACTTGATTTAGAGGCCATTCAACACAACATGTAAGTAAGAAAATTCAAGCCGAGGTAGAATGTAGACGTTTTCCAGGCAACAGAAGTTTTCATACTTTCTGCAGTCTCTACAGGAGTAGCGCTTTGTTGGTACGCAGTAATAAAACGGCTATAAAAGATATTTCTAAGTTGGACTCTTGAGGCAAAAGTTTATCTGCACAAACCCTATCACATCAACAACGACCTCTACGTTATGTAGTTGAGCTCAATCAATCAGTTTGTATGTCTGTGTCTTTTAGATTACAAGGAAGTAATGGCTTATTATTATGTTTGTTTCATGCAAGCTTACATTGAAAGAACTGACTACTACCTGACAAGCTCCTTGTTAAAAACTGGAGCCAATTTTATCTTTGATATACACCACTCAACTTGGCAGCGATGACATCATATTATGAATCGCCACCTAACCGTCTTGTAATCATAATATTTCTGGACCAGCGACTTCTTTGACCAAATGAAACACCTAGTATGGTCATTCAAAATTATTCCAATTGCATATGGCTGCTAGAAATTATTTCTGAACCAGCAAGCATTTTAACTGGACAATACGTCTATCAACAAAATTTACCTGTGTCGTTGAATATAATTGACAAAGAGCTCTGTTATTGAGTGGCCACACACACCAGAGTAGTGTAGCTTTGGCAAAATTACCGGCACTTCACGACTCCTAAGCTACACCCCGAAAAAGGTTTTACTGGAGACACTGACCGACAGCTGACGACCTTCCCCTCTGTTCCTTTGAGATTAATGATATAAAAATATAGAGAGTAATTGATAATCATCATGGGTCATTGGGTGAGACAAGTAATAATAATAATTCACAGCATTATTGATGGTGTGATAAATATAATAAGTAAACCATTTATAATAAAGTGTTATCAATAACAATTTATTATTAGTAACAGCCAATAATGATAGTGATTATCATCACGATTGTTATCGTTTTCTTGTTATTACAATTTATCATAACGACAATCCAAAGATTATATGCATATACTACAAACTATCGTTGAGTATAATCTTAAAGTAACCTTAAACCCAGCGCACACAAATATAAATATCAACCAATCACGTCACATTAAAAACACTGAAATATTTCCAAACTCCAGCATGCTCAAGGGCGCAGATTGGAAGGCAACATTAGTGGCTTTAACAATTTCGTCCCTTATTGTATACATGTGCAGGAACCGCACAAATGTAGTGTGTGACCAACCACTCCATTAAAGGAATGTACCAACTTTAGCTTTCTCCAAAATAATATAGCCATTGTTTCATTTGCAACGCATCATAATTTTACATAAAGCCAGTTTTACGCATGGTTCAGAAATACTGCATCCATCGTTAATAGTACTTCCAGGTTGTCAGGGTGGCGGTGGAGTATATAATACACACAATAACAGTCTAATGACGCTCAATATTATTGCTGTTAGTACAGAGGTATAGCCTGCCCGTTTGTTCTAAAGGATTCTTTCCACACTTGACCTGCATTCAAATATATCAATGCAAAGAAAATATTGCGCTAATAAACAACTTTTTGACACAATTAAATTGCAGGTAATAAATTCATATTAATGAAAGTGATAGTGATGAGTTATTAAGTTGTAAATGAAGAAATATGAATATCAAAAAATAATCGATAAAATAATAATATGGTTTAAAACCTTACCAGAGTAAATAAGGTAGCCAGATAAATTGTTTAGCTCCACTTCTAGTGAAAAAAGTACAAATTCTACAAAATTTGCCATAAAAAAATGTTTTTAAAATTTTTTTCAAATTTAATTATTTTTCGTATGGCAGTCATCGTAAATGCCAAACCGAACGTAAAACAGGTAAATATTACGCTATCATTGCCGCACCAAAGTTCTATTACAAATGAAGGCTTCTACCTCTACGGTTGCAAATGTCAAGGTTGAAAGGTTTAAAATAAAATAATAATCAGATAGAAATATGTACTAATATAAACAACTGCCTAGAGTAAAATAACATAATTCAACTTTTATTTCAACAAGACTATATTGTCCCCATTTATATCCAATTGATTTTAATTTTTTGTAAAATCAAAAACAATAAAAAATATGGCTTAAAAATCAAAATTTTTGCTAATAGAAGGGTGTTTAACAACAATTTGGATAAACAAAATAGCAGCATTGATATGCCAATATAGCGGCAGCACAGAAGCTTGAAGCAAAATAATCCATTTAGTTGAAATAACAGAGAGAGCCAAGGCTATCATGGCAGTGAATCTATCCTTCAGTGTGGTGAAAGAATGACTCAGTGGCAGTTGTCTACCCTTGCAGGTGTTGCATCTTCCCTCGCTCTAAACAATCCAACTGTATAGTTGAATCAACGAAACCTAAAATAACAGTTTATATTGTTAATCTACAAATTCTTTGCAAACAAAGTTGATATCAAGTTTTATATAAACATGTCTTTGGAAATTTTATTGCCCCAATCAGGAAAAAAAGAGGCAAAAAAGATACGTTTACATCTATAGAATACAAATCTGATCTCATTTTATGGACAAAGTTCAAGTAATCACAATGTATTTTTATTATATTTTATTGTATTAAAAAAGTTGAACACTGAGAATTACCAATCAATTGATACTCAAACCGTATTTATTGACAAATATAACGGCCAGTAACATATTTGGGACAAAAATTATATTTATTTCTAAGGCTATGAGTTTTAAACAGTTTTACTGGTACTACAATAAATTAATTCAGTTTAGATTAGCCTTAGATTAGACTAAAACTTTTACCCATGCAGCTAAATTTGAGACAGCCTGACTAAAACAGTAAACAAACTCCTTTCATATTCCGAAGGAAAATTTAAGAATGAAACTAAAAAACAAGTTTGTAAAATGAATATAGGATTTTTCAATGATTCATGATAAAAAAAGGGCATGGAAAATGATATGCTCCTAAAAATACAATGATTGGTCGGGCAACTCCACAAAAATCTTCAGACTGAAGCTATAGGGTCAATTGGATACCCAAGGAGCAGGGTAGCCCCTGGACAGTTGTTGAGGTCTTGTGGATGAGTATCGCTAGACAAAAGTTCTTTTGTGCATTGAACCATAAATATATTGATCTGCAGATTTTTGGAACACTTTAGCTAAATCAAGCACACTTTACTGTTGTTTTTTATTGAAAATTAATTACTATGATATTATTGTTCGTTATATTGTTTATATACGCCATAATGTATTGTCACCATTTATAACAGGGAGATCAGAGTGATAATAGTTTGACTCGTTAAAATTGTGTTTGACCGCTGCTGACTCACACGGTGAATCAAGAAGGTGGAACATAGGTGGATAATTTCATATCCTCAATGACGCTACCTGCGTCGCTTGTTGCTTTGTATTGGTGAGACCAAATTGCCCGTTGCCGTCATGTTTTTTTGGCTGTCAACAACGGGGTTTCCAATTAGTATTGTTTGATCCCACGGTTAATCCCTCGGCGTAGGGTATCCGACACCATCCTTAGTCGAACAGGATTTGTAAAATGGAGTTGTCTTCTCAATATGAATAGAATCACTACTTAATTTGATTTGCTACACCCCAAAGTCAGAGAGAAACTTTTATCAAATAACTTTGGCTGATGCAAACATAGAAAGTAAAGTTAAACATACAAAGGTCAGCACGCTGCTGAGCCACCTCTAGCTGCTTCAAGTAGACTGGCCAGTACACCGCATCAAAGTATCTGGAAATGGCTGTGGATAAATGTAGTTCTTTTTTATCCTTCGGGACTTGCACACATCAAAAGGTAACGCAAAGAAATACTTGTGCGTGATCAACTCATCCAGCATTCGATAAAACATGACGTTAAACGCAGCTGCTTGCAAGGTTACTAGTAAACTTGGTACGATAACTCCAATGGTTTACCAGTAAATGACCACTCACTTGTCTTCATACAACATTATACCCTCTAGTATAATAAATCTCACACCTAGAGTTATCTCCCTTCGTACATCTGCTATTAGTTTAGCCATATCAAATGATGTTATATCTAAAACGTAATACATAGGAAGTTGATACACAAGAAAGTTACAGATAAATATAACGTCAAGTGGATATCGATTTTTCACAATTAGTGGAGAATGGGCAAATTTTTGCTTTTTTTTAGAAACGAAACACTCAGAGAGCTATGATTCTAACCGTTCAACTACAATATGTCATCTTACATTGACCGTTTGTCACAGTGTCACTTGCAGTGTGCTTATACATCTGTACTACTACTTGAAGATAAATTATACTAATTGAGCTGTTCATAAACTGTTGACATATCTAACTTGAATAGCGTTGATATCTCAGACGCATGTGTAGCCTTGGGTTTTACATAAATTTGATTTTTAAATGGTGGCAAACAATATGCAGTTAATGAGGCATCGTGTAACCAAGGCTTCATACAGCTGAGTTACAGAGAAGAGAACAGTTTCTTCTGAAGTATATTTTACTTACAAAGAATTAAATTAAATCAAATTATATTTCAGGATCGGAATACACTTCGTTAATAATTAAAGCGTAGGATGCTAAATAAATATAACAATTGACTTTGTTGTTGTTTATTATCTACAGCTGATGTTAGTTACTCGTACGCTAGTAATTCATGCTGATAGTCCAGTATATTGTTTCTATCAGGTTGCGACTGATTGAGCTGCAATGAACTGATTTGTAATCCAAGAACGATGGGTGTTAAACACAAAATCAATATTTCCGTCGAAAGTTTTTTACCGAAATGTTTTTTATGTTGCTCCAACTCTAGTAGCCACTTTAGCCCAAGAAATTATTGATGACAGCATTGCTGAAAATAATTTCATTAAAGTGGGAAAACTCAAAAACCTAGAAAGAAAGATGTGTTAGGTGAAGGTGTCATAGTTGTTATTGGTGTAGGCTCTTTAGTTGGGTTTGTGGGCAGTATTATTGGTGCAGTAGTTCTTTGTAGCAAACTACGAAAATGACTTCCTTACAGGTTTGAGTTGTATCCCCTTACTATACCAATTTTGTATTTATTGTGTTTTTTATTTACTATTCACTAGTAAAAGATTGTGCCGTTTTTCTTTCATGCTTTCCATTCAATTAAATTTTTTTACTTTTCAAAGTTTCTCTTCATTTGATTAGGAGGGTGGATGGGTAGAGGGGAGACAATTGCCATCAGCTAGTGACTATTGAAAAGGTGGGATAACTTATAATTTGATTTTAAAATCTTCGGATGTATTTGCTAAGGAGCTTAGTTTTATATATGTTTATTTTCAAACCTGAATCATTTGATGTAGCTAGACAATTTCCAACCTTTACTACAGAAGTGTAATAGCAAGGGTTGAACATTACAGTAATAGTAAACATCACTTACTTGTTAGGTTTTTATCAAGTAAAGAAAAGTTCTGCCTCAAAACCTTCTCTTTGGATTTTGATTTAATTAATAGTTTTTTTTCTAATATTTACATTATTGTTTATTTGTTTGTATGTCACCTATTTAGTTGGAGCTATTTGCTACTCCATCTTGTTTTCGATCAAGGAAATGCTTTCTGCACTGAAACCAGCATACACAGTTACAATTGAAGGTAGCAACTGATAGTCATGGTCGGCAGTCAAACCAACCATACATTGTTGGATGGACACTGCATGACTACAAAATATTGATACAACATGTAAATGGTGTAATGCGTGCTTTATCTAGAAAACTTTGCAGTGTTGACTCATGAAACGCGGAAAAATTTTAAAAGGCCAGCACAAACTAATTCAGTTTCATTGCAGTAAAGAAAATGCAGCATTGGCTTCACTTAGCAGACCCGTATGGATGACTGCTGGCTAGAATTACACAGCTAATAATTATTAATTGATTATCGATTACTTGGGACAAATATGATACTTTTATTAAATTTTGTTTTTGTTCGAGTAAAGAAGTTATGACAAATAAAGAATTTGGAGTCAAAATAGGGATTTTGAGGAGTTTCATTAATTGCTGAAATCACTCATACGAGTATTCTCTTGTCCCGCTGTCCTTGCTGTTCTTCCTCACTGTACAAAGAGGCAGGTATGTATATACTCCAAGTAATGAAAGCTATGTAAATCATACTGACATTTAATAGTGCTTGAGTTCTCAACCAAACTGTTGTCAACTACATTACACTAGTAGGTTCGAAGGCTGTGTGAAAATAACTACGAATATGACTTATCTCCTCTTAAAAGGAGTAACTCCTAGCTTCTCTGAAAAATTTTAAAACCTACCACGATTACCTTTTATCTTTTTCAACCATCATGTGAGGGCCCAGAGTAAAATTAATGCTGGTAGATTTACCCCTCAACCACAATTTGTATTTTTATTTTTGTACAAAACTGGTTTTGTTTATATCCCTCAAGCTACTACTAGTTGTAGATTATGACTAGCTACTGAATAGTTGCTGCGAGTAGTACATAGAAGTATGCAAGCTGGAGTTATGTGATGACGCAACGTAATGACTTGATGTAGTTCAACTGGGCTGATTTGAATGTATGCTAGCTTATACTGAGTTCAACAAATTTGAGTTTTTCACACACAAGCATAACCTTCAGAGAGACACTTCCATGTTCACGATGAAACAAACTGGGTATGTTAATGTTTATTTAATGAGTTTAAAGTTTTTATTAAATGTTATTATTATTAGATTTTTAGATTATTTAACCAGTGCAAATAGATTTTTTAAATCAGCCTTGGGCCGTTAAAAATCATATCATGGCGTAGAATCATATCTTGCAGTCACAATAGTCGTAAACTTTTTGTCTCTCAATGATAGTTACTGAGAAAATGAGGTTTTAAAATTACTCTCTGCACCAAAATTACTTCGTTTTATGTTCGCTCAGCGGATAGTTTTATGTCTTATTATTGATACATTAGAGTGAATTCCGTGACTCGTGACCAAGCGTGCATTATTAATTTGTGGTAATTATTAATTACTTCATTGTAATATTTAAAAAAATTTACGTTTATATTTGGATAGGGCATTGTTAAATCTATTTTTATACCTCCAGATGTAAATGATCTATAACAAATGGTGTATCAACAGGTCGATAATCTGATAGGCAAGTGATGTAAAATGGATTCAAATCATAGGGCCCATGGCGCACTGGGATATTGCTCGTTTACAACGTGGTTTCAAAACATTCTTTTTTCAAGTCCACAGCTATGTAAGCAGTGCAGTGATTAGTTAATCTGGTTCGGCAAAGTGTATCCTATTAAACCCTTTTAAAATTTTGCCTGTGGTTCCAAGTTATTAAAGATTTAGTAATTTTATAATATTTGATTGCGGAACAAAATGTGTCCTACAAATTTGTATATCAATGATTTGAGTCCATAAGCGCCAAGCAAGTATGGCTTTTGCGGGCGCTAGATTATTGTCTTATAACTTATTTTTTGTTTTTACTTTCTGGTTTGTTTGAATTAAACATGGCGGATACTAACATAGACAAAATATACTGCTAACATGATTACTGATATTTTGTCAGGTTCTCAGTAAATTGACAAAACTAAATAAATAATATTTAAATTGAACTCTCAAAAATTGTTGGTTGTAATACTTCTACGCAAGATTACTGATGGACATATTTATTTATTGCACTAGTAATGAATACTTGGCAAAGACTGTAATGACTACTATGCCTTTGCTACACATAACAATGACTAATATACCATTATTATAAATAAATGCAGGCATGTGAATATATTGTTTGTTAGTTACACATTTATACAGTTCAATGTCAGTGCTTATTTATTCACTCCTGTTGTAGGATGTCTCAAGTTATCCTTCTTCTGCTGCCTTTTGTAATGATCGATGACACTTGGGGTATGTACAACATCATTATTACCTGCCACTGGGTCCATGTGATGATGTCATTTCCTGTTCACTTGCCATGTCTAGCAATGTTACATTGACACAAACTTTTATTTATGTTGCGCTATTAAACTATAACATCATTGTTTATGGAAATTTGAGTGAATATTAAAAAAAATATGGGACATACATAGAGTTAAAAGATAAAGATATTTGGCATTGCAAAGTGTCAGACAATAAACATCGGGCACACAACTCCTACACTGTAATGTACTCCGAGCTTCAAGCTCCCAATTTAATCTTTTTATTGTCTAGAAAGAATACTAATTGTAATAATTATAGCGATGCTGACAGAAGAATAAATTATTAGACAGCACTTAAAGACATATTTTTGTGGTGTTGTGCATTAGCTAGAAATCGCTTGCTTACCTATTAGCTCTAAAAATGTAGATTTATGCTATAAAATCCTGCTGAATGGGTACACTGATTTATCTGATATCCAGCTTTGAAGGTCCTATTGTAGTGGATTCTGATGAATGCAAACAATGACCACTACTGCGCAGAGGTCCCCCTGATGGTGGCTACCACCGGCATGCCTCCCTTAGACACAATAGACAAGACCGGGTTCTGGTGTAATGAGCATATTGCTCTGTTTAGGCAATAAACCTTAATAAGTATTCAGACGGGCACAGGGTATTTACTACCTCAGCCTTGCATCAAGATGGCTGCCATAGCCTGAGAGAGCAAACATAGCTCAAGAACCTCCAAAGACCATATCCAGGAGTTGGCGAACCTTAGATGTCAGAACAGTGGAACCAAATGCTATAATATTAATATTTATTAAAGTATATTAATATATATCAATATATTAATATATATCAATATATTAATATATATTAATATATATTAAAACATGTTATTATATATTAAAATATATTAACATATTAAAATGTAATAATGTATATTAATATATATTAAAATGTATTATTATATATTAATATATTAAAATATATTAATATATATTAATGCTGGCGTTTGGACAAGTGTTGGTCTGTCACTAATGAAACACTGACCACTGGCTCTGATATGTGCTCGCAAATTTCATCACTTTGATTTTGTTGCCATCATATTTTCTTGGTAGTCTGGTTGTCCAGAGTTATGTCATTGACCCATAAAGTCATTTGTGGCGGTTTGATGGCTTAATCACATGACCATTTATAGGTAATAGGATATAACGATTTTGTCTATGCTATTTATTTTTTTCACATGAAATTTGGTGAATTAAGACCTTTAAAAGAAATATATAACACAAAAAATCACCAACAGCAGTTTAAATCATTGTTTATAAAAAAAGTATTGCTACGTATGTACCCTCAATATCTGCAAGCTTGAATTATCCATTAATTACAAATCATCATGTAACTAATATGTACTTTATTGTGTGGTTGTATTTAATACGCAAGTTTTTTATGGATTTCATCATCCAAGAGTTTCACAGAGTTTGTGGTTTGTAGGAGCACAAGTAGAGTTGTCTGTAGAAAGTGCAGCTTACCCATCATACCTGTACAAAGGTGAAACTATGAAAATAACATGTACAGCTAGTGGGTACAGAGAAGTCTCTACAGTTCGCATTGTTAATGGCATTGAGGTTGATGATCCACGGACTGGATGCTTTGTTCAGTTTAATGTATGGGAAGCGGTCTCATCCACACTCCCACGACTGCCTGCAGTAGACAACAGTGCCTGTGTAGCTGCTAGTGCATCTGCTCCACCATTCATCCTCTCACTAGAAGTTCAAATAACAGATTCCATGAAAGGACTCAGTTTGTCTTGTCTTGCTGGATTCGAAGGAAGTCCTACCTGGTCAAGTAATAAATTAAACATCACTGAACTGAGAGGTGGGTTCAAACAAAACAGTCTTTATTTGTTTGATAAAAGTGTTTGCTTTCTTTTCCTACTGAACAGTTTTAACACTTGCTGGTGATGTAAGAAGTAAGTTATCAGTGATGTAAGAGGTAAGTTATATGTTATGTAAGACGTTAGTTATCAGTGATGTAAGAGATGAGTTATTGGTGATGTAAGAGGTAAGTTATCAGTGATGTAAGAGGTAAGTTATCAGTGATGTAAGAGGTAAGTTATCAGTGATATAAGAGGTAAGTTATATGTGATGTAAGAGATAAGTTATATGTGATGTAAGAGGTAAGTTATTAGTGATGTAAGAAGTAAGTTATCAGTGATGAGTAGTAATGTATGAGCAGATCTCCCTGGTAATTGGAGCAGTTTTGTGAGGTTCATCTCAAAGATGTGTTGCAAGTAGTAATATATGAGCAGATCTCCCTACCAAGTGTTTTTTTGTGGTTCTGGCCTTGGGGTTGAGGCAATGGGTTACGACGTTGGATGAATTCGCCGAGTTTATATTGTATTTCATTTGAGGGGTACTTGAGTGGCATTTGAGTGGCATTTAAGTGGCATTTGAGTTTTTGATTATTTTTTTACTTATTTTGAACTTATATGGCATATAGATTTTGAATGTATGACATTTAAGTTTTGATAATTCTACCGATACATCTACACTGAATAAATCCAATGATTAAAAATGAAACAATATGTGAATATATACATTTATTGTATAATAAGTAGGGATACATAAAGAGAACATGTTAAATATTGTGAGCTTGAAATAGTTCCAATATCATTTCAAATGAAAAAGTGGATGATGAGAGATTTTCATCCGTTTGTATGTATCTACATATATCTGATTGAAAATGATATAATAATTCAGTAGTCCATTGTATTCAAATCAATTTTTGAGTGAGCTCTTTATTCTACACTTTTCTTTGACAAAAAAAAGGTATTTGGTGAAATATTTTTTCATTTCATTCAATTTTCATAAATTTTTTGCAAAAAGAAATCATTCTCTAAATGGTTAAATTTCATCTAATTGTACAAATTTACAAAAAAGGAGAATGTGATAAAATAGATATCATAATAGAGTGTAATAAGTTGAATATATAGAGTTAAAGTCTATAAAAACTTTTTAATTTGTAAAGTATTTGATGACTTTACAAGAAATATCATCACATTCAGGTTCAATGATGATGAGAAGATTTTCTTCAAGTTTAAGTTTACTATTTTCCGATATAGACAGAGAAAGTTTTGAAAAACCCTCCAAATCATTATAAATAAAAACTCTATAAATCGACGGTGTTGAATTTGTAATTGATACTGAATTGTTTTCGCATATGATGTATCTATCACACACACAATCAGTAGTAGTTTCGATTTCTTCAGAATTGTATATAGTAGAGTTTGTAGGGCTTGGTTGTTCCAAAATTAAATCGACTAAACCCAGAGCTTGTGGAAGAGATGGAATTGATGGTGATAAAGCTGGAACTACTGGCTTGTTTGTAGTGGTTGTCGTCGGGGTTGTTGTCGTTGTTGTCTGTGGAGTTGTGGTGATTGTTGTCGTTGTATGTGGAGTTGCAGTGGTTGTTGTTGGAGTTGTTCTTCGAGTCGTAGTTAGTAATCCTTCATCGTATAAACGAATGTAATTTAAAGCTTCATCAGTTTTGCAAACAAAGTAGTGTTGAGGCCACATATCATAAGTGTCACAGCTTCTACGTAGGTGAACAGGTTCCATGAAACATGTGAGTCTAAGCATACGATATTTTAAGTTTTTTCTTAAAATACGAGTTACTGAATCAACCGCTTCCATATTAAGAATTCCCCGAAAACATCCAGACGCTCTATGAGATAAAGTGAATGGATTAATCTCTGTTACAAGACAATAACCGCTTAGGATTGGGAATAATAGGAGATAGATGCAATATCTCATTTTTTTATTCAGAGAGAGAGACTTTTAACCTAGTTTATGCTTTCATCATCTAGAGTTAACTGTCTTGCATTTCGGTGGTCTTTGGTTAATATGCTTCAACTAAAGCTCTATATTTATAACCTTGGGATTACATTTGTCTTTGGTATCTCCTTGACATGTGATACTGATGATAATCTTGTTTTGAACAGACTTCAAACTTTCAAAACTCGAAAATGACAAATTTACACCTTCAATACCATTGATGTTAGTGATGATAGTAGCTATTTTTGGCTCCTCGTTGGTCAAACGATTGCATTCCACACATGCAAAGTTGGTTGTCTCAAACTCTTCTGTTGGTGGACAAATCAAACGTGAGGTGTTGTATTCAAATACACATAATTCATCATTCCAAAATAGTTTTGTATTTTGAGTAAGACCTTCCGTATTATTTTTAACCCCTATTGCGCATTCCTCCTGATTCAGAGTGTATTTTGTTGGTGTATCACAAGGCACAGAATCTGTAGAAGTTGTGTCCTTGCAGATCCAAGAAGCGCTTTGAGGGATGAAAAAACCACAATATAATAAGTCGGGAGGGTAGAGTCGCACACAGTTTTTTCCATTTTCATCTTTATATCGTATAGTCCTTTCGAAAGGTGAAAAAACCAAGACATCATTTTTATCCATAGCTCCGGCTATACATTCATCAATTTCGTTGGTATAGAATACTCCACTAACATTGGGAAATGTTAGTGCCAGTAGCAAGATAAATACGCGGCTCATTTTTTAAAATGTTTTCGCTTTCAGTGTTGAAAGTTGAATACTTTCTTTCTTGATGTTTTTTCTATTTATACGTAAGAGGCTAGCGGCTTGTTCAGCTCTCTCAACCGATTTTGAAGATGTGAAACAATCTCATCAAAGTGGTTACCAAAATGTAAGTATGGTTCCAATCGAGATTGAGACAAAAGAACATGTGTTTCTGTCCAGCGAAATGAAGTCAAACCTCTTAAAATCGAAATATCTATCAAATCACCCAGTTCAGCATCTTTCAAACATTGCTTTATATCAATCAGTTCGATCGCTCTTTTGAGATCTTCAAAATCTATCAACTTGTCTTGCGGACAGCATACTTTTGGATCAAAGCTCCTAGAACAGTTTAAGCATTCGAGAGGATTTGCTCTTGAAATACAATTACAGCTCAAAAGCATGCTTTGTATTGATTTACGAACTAGATTGAATCCTAACACAAAATAAAATACTTCTTCGGTGATGAGTTGAACAAAAAGAGGATTCGAACGCTCTAAAGGAATGTGTTCAAAATGAGTCCTTATGAACTTAGGAACAAAATCAGCCAATGTACCAATTGACTTGAATCCTTGAGTTTTTCCACTCATGTTTCTGCTGTAGTTCAGAGATAAATGAAGCAACTTTTTTTGTAGCAGTTCTTTTATGAGTCTTCAGATATATTTGTCGAATCAATAGTTATTATCGGGTTGACTGAGTCTTCTTTTTCATCAAGAGTGTAAGCGTATGGATATCCTTCTGCTATCGCAAGTAATTTATCCTTTAGTCGTTGATAAGCCAGTTTGCTCTGACTAGTAGGTAATAGGTAGGGATTTAATCGTGCTCTCAAATTTGTTAACAAAAAGGGAGACTTCAAATCATCAGTGGAAAGATCCAAAAAAGCATTAATCCATTCATCATGCACCAAAAAACCCATTTTAGCATTTTTCAAAACTTGTCTTCTATCAATCCAGTCGATAGCATCACCCAATTCTTTTTTGGTAGGTGTAGCACCTTCAACCATTTCAGCATATCTTTTACAAGTGATACATTTGTCATCAACGTGTGAACAGTAACAGTTTAGTAGCGATAGATTGGTTGCTTGCTTGTAAAAACTTCCTCCTAGTACACAGTATACACATTCCTCCGTAAAATAAATCCTCAACATTTCATTAGAAACCTCAGCCAAAAAAGTCTTAGGTCCTATAGCATCGGAAGCTTCTTGGTGAGCAAAGTCTTCAACACGTAACATATTTGTTGTTATTCCGTTAAATTACAAAACGCGAATGATACGTTTTCAAATTGAAACACCTATTTAATCATTCATTACTTTTTCTTTTTTTTGAGGTTAATTGTTATGCTAGCTCATGTAGATCTTCATAAATGCTTTAATTTCAACCTGACAACCATCGATTGGGCAAGGTTTTACTTCTGATGAGCATTCAGTAAGCGCTTTTTCCTTACACTCACTACAGTAAATGAGATGACCACATGGAAGAGAGATATGATTTGCAATTACTTTTTTTTCATGCGTCTCAGACACACATTGAGCGAGTTTGCTTTGCTTAGTCTGATCTTTATCTTTTTTTAACAAATCAATTGATTTAGCATCATTTTTTAACAGTGTTGACGAATTCTCAACAGTTGTAAAATCATTTTCAAAAATATGTAAGGCTTCAATCATAAAACCTATTCGCTCAAAAGGTTTTCCATTTAACACTAAAACTTGTTCGATATCGTTTTGACTGTATCCTAGTTTTTTGCAAATAAGTTTCATTTCTTCGGTGTCATTGTTGTGCGTTATTTGTTTTAATTTTTCTCGATATTTTTCAACCCGTCGCTTACACCTTTTGCCTTTTTCCGTTCGCATGTAAACATCCTCAACATACTCTTCACCTTTACTCCCGAGTAAAAAATAACAGTCTGGGAACCATCGACAGTGTTCCTCCCACGGTAGATCACTCTCTTCCCATTCTTTAAGTTCACCTGAGCAAAAGAAGCATTTTACACTATCTCCGAACTTAGTATAGTAGAAACCTGCATTGGAAAGGAGTTTCATGGAGACTTTACCCTTCCATTGTTTGAAGCTGTCTTCTCTAGATGTTTCAGTAGCAAAACGTGGTGTATCAGCACGATCAATTGATATACCTAGAGGTAATACTTCTGCAGTTAAATCTCCTCTTCTGGTCTTTTGTTCTTCCATCGTATAACTTTTGACAATTGAGATGTTTTTCATTTCATCTGCAAGTAGTTTCCTAGGTCTATACAGACGATTGTGAGTGTTAAATCCTCTAACAAATCGACAAAACGGAAAACTTTTAGCACGGTCTTTCATCGGATGTTCATCTTCATCCTTCCAGTTTAGTAATACCCCTTGGCAAAAAACACATCGAACAGCGTTGTCTTTTTCAAGGTTATAGAAACCAGCTGCAGCCATGTTTTCACCACAATGTTTACCTACTCGTCTCCAATTTGTAAGAAATGATTTTCTTCGATAACTTTCATCAAGCATTAAAGCCTCTCTTTCATAAAAAGAGAGTTCATTGTAAATGAACTTGAAAAAGTCCGCTGGGGAAAGTTGCGCAATAGTTTTTTGTAATTTTAATGACAAAAGACTACAGTGATTATCCGGATAAGTTGCAACGACATAAGTGATTGCAGTGGTATCAGGAAAATTTCGTTGTAAAAACAACGACGAAGTAACGAGTAAACTATCATCTATCCATTCAGTGCAGTCTTTAGTATTTTCGAAGCAATTCCGAGTTTTCGCATTTCTTTTTTTTCATTATAAATAGTGTTTGCTACATATCTGTTGTTTGTTACTCGACACATTATTTATATATAATACAAGTAGTAGCTTCAGTTATTACTCAAGTTGAAGTTTTGTTGGAAAGTTCTTTCCTTTTGATCTAGTTCGTTGTTATTCTAAAAAAAAATGATAATGCTTTATAGCAAAAAAATAAAAAAAGACTAAGGTTTCAATTTTTTTTCAATATACTTGAATTGATTACTATTATAATAGAACGTAAATACTTACATCAGAAATGAAGACTTGTCTTTCTTTTGAATTAAAATGAATGATATTCCTAGTAGTTTGAACTTGAGAGCTGCTTTCTATAAAATTCGGATGAAAAAGGAGTACATTTTTCATTTTGAAGTCCTGAAATAATAAGAATAAACATAATTAAAACTTACATACAGCATTTTTTTGATATCTTAAATAGTGAATAATCTTGTTTTTGTTCAGAAAATGTCTTCACGCTTAAATCGATTACAATTAAAACAAAATATAAATACTTACATCACAAATGAAGACTTGTTTTTCTTTAAATTAGATGAATTATATACATAGTTGTTTGAACTTCAGCTGTTTCCTATGTAACTCAAATGATGAAGAAGGAGGGTTGTAGTAGATGATGATGTAGTAGATCTTCTTCCTTCAGTTAGTTTGAACTTGAGAGCTGCTTTCTATAAAATTCGGATGAAGAAGGAGTACTTTTTTCATTTTGAAGCCCTGAAATAATAAGAATAAACATAATTAAAACTTACATACAGCATTTTTTTGATATCTTAAATAGTGAATAATCTTGTTTTTTGTTCAGAAAATGTCTTCACGCTTAAATTGATTACAATTAAAACGAAATATAAATACTTACATCACAAATGAAGACTTGTTTTTCTTTAAATTAGATGAATTATATACATAGTTGTTTGAACTTCAGCTGTTTCCTATGTAACTCAAATGATGAAGAAGGAGGGTTGTAGTAGATGATGATGTAGTAGATCTTCTTCCTTCAGTTAGTTTGAACTTGAGAGCTGCTTTCTATAAAATTCGGATGAAGAAGGAGTACTTTTTTCATTTTGAAGCCCTGAAATAGTAAGAATAGACATAATTAAAACTTACATACAGCATTTTTTGATATCTTAAATAGTGAATAATCTTGTTTTTTGTTCAGAAAATGTCTTCACGCTTAAATTGATTACAATTAAAACGAAATATAAATACTTACATCACAAATGAAGACTTGTTTTTCTTTGAATTAGATGAATTATATACATAGTTGTTTGAACTTCAGCTGTTTCCTATGTAACTCAAATGATGAAGAAGGAGGGCTGTAGTAGATGATGATGTAGTAGATCTTCTTCCTTCAGTTACTAACGATGAAGTGAATGCTTTCTGTATGAAAACAGTGCTTCTTATATAGCTTAAGTTGCACTGCTATGAATCAGCATTATTTTCACATGAATGGAAACCGTTGCTTTCGCGGGAATAACAAAATTATTTTCACGCGAATACAAACCAATGCTTTCGGGGGAATAAATAATTTATTTTCACGCGAATGGAAACCGTTGCTTTCGCGGGAATAAAAAATTTATTTTCACGCGAATACAAACCAATGCTTTCGCGGGAATCAATATTTTATTTTCACGCGAATGGAAACCGTTGCTTTCGCGGGAATAAATATTTTATTTTCACGCGAATACAAACCAATGTTTTCGCGGGAATAGATAATTTATTTTCACGCGAATGGAAAGCGTTGCTTTCGCGGGAATAAAAATTTTATTTTCACGCGAATACAAAGCAATGCTTTCGCGGGAATCAATATTTTATTTTCACGCGAATGGAAACCGTTGCTTTCGCGGGAATAAATATTTTATTTTCACGCGAATACAAACCAATGTTTTCGCGGGAATAGATAATTTATTTTCACGCGAATGGAAAGCGTTGCTTTCGCGGGAATAAAAATTTTATTTTCACGCGAATACAAAGCAATGCTTTCGCGGGAATCAATATTTTATTTTCACACGAATGGAAACCGTTGCTTTCGCGGGAATAAATATTTTATTTTCACGCGAATACAAACCAATGTTTTTGCGGGAATAAATAATTTATTTTCACACGGATGGAAACCCTTGCTTTCGCGGGAATAGAAATTTTATTTTCCCGCGAATACAAACCAAAGCTTTCGCGGGAATCAATACTTTATTTTCACGCGAATGAAAACCGTTGCTTTCGCGGGAATAAATATTTTATTTTCACGCGAATACAAACCAATGTTTTCGCGGGAATAAATAATTTATTTTCACACGGATAGAAACCGTTGCTTTCGCGGGAATAGAAATTTTATTTTCCCGCGAATACAAACCAAAGCTTTCGCGGGAATCAATACTTCATTTTCACGCGAATGGAAACCGTTGCTTTCGCGGGAATAAATATTTTATTTTCACGTGAATACAAACCAACGTTTTCGCGGGAATAAATAATTTATTTTCACACGGATGGAAACCGTTGCTTTTGCGGGAATAGAAATTTTATTTTCCCGCGAATACAAACCAAAGCTTTCGCGGGAATCAATACTTCATTTTCACGCGAATGGAAGCCGTTGCTTTCGCGGGAATAAATATTTTATTTTCACGCGAATACAAACCAATGTTTTCGCGGGAATAAATAGTTTATTTTCACGCGAATAGAAACCATTGCTTTCGCGGGAGTAAAAAAATTAATTTTCACGCGAATAAAAACCAAAGCTTTCGCGGGAATATCGCGTGAAAAAACTGCTGAGTCATAGATATATTATAAAGGTTTCATAGGGTTAATTAGTACAGCTTTAGCTATTTAAGAACCAGTGTTTTCACACAGAAAGCATCCAGTTCTACAATAGCTAGCAAGGAAGCAACATCTACACACCAACTACTACATTTACTTGAAACTATAGAAAGACTTTCAGTCAATAAGGTGAGAATCACGAAATAATTCTTTAACATATACTGATAAAAAACTTCAACTAGATTTGCTATAATACTTCAGAAAGTTAATTTTATGTTTTAATATTTTGTTCTTATTAATAAAAGATCAAATAGTTTCACCATAACGCATCAGAAAAATTATTATGGTTTTGATTATGTGTTTATTTTATAAATATCTAGTTATTTTATTCTTTTCAAAATATTTTTCAAATTCCACCCATTTGTTACATATTTTTTACTCTCTTTTCAGTTCCAACTTCCGACTGAACGCTCTGAATATGAATGAAGACCGTAATACATCATTTCTCTCAACATTCGAACCATACTCTGATGATAAAGAAAATATCCCTCCTGACTCACATATAATAAGAAGGAAACTGAACACAATTCGACCAAAGCCATGGGATTCGGATAGAAATAAAACGATTGACTATACTTGGACTTTGAAAGCACCATCTCCTTCTCATTTTTCCTGCTTGTCAAAATATGCTGCTAGTTTGCTCAATTCTTGCGATACCAATGACAGAGTAATGATTGGAAGGTTTCAACCACTTCACTTAAATCAAACGCCATCACTTCTCGAGATAGTCTCCATCGAACGACCAACTGAGGATGTATATAAAAACTTATGCATTATCCGCTACAATGTCGAAACATTTGGCAACAGACGACAAGTGAGGTGTATGGTGAGAAATGAGGATTACAACAAATTAGCTCCAACACAACCAGATGTTCCAAAACTGGTGGTTTTTATGGGATTCGATTCAGACAAGCATCCAATCTTTCACCCTATCAACTTTCCATCCAGTATTTCCCTTGAGGAAGCTAAACAGCTAAGTAGATTAATAAAAAAAAAAACACCTACTCAGTTGATCAGTATGGTTCGTATCGCAACGCTCTCGCAATTTGCTGTTGGAAGTGTAATCAGTTTTGAATCTCCTCAAATATCAACTCAGTTAACATTACCTAATGGAGATGTGGTGATGAATGCGCTACTGGTAAACTACAGATGTTTGCAATATGATGGTTTGATGATGGGAGTTCTATATATACCTGAAAAACACGCCAGCAACGTCAAACAAATTGGAACAGGAGTCATACTTGTAAGAAATCGTGAAGTTAGTAGATTTGGTTATCATCGACATGATATAATCACATTCACAGCATTACAAGCGATAGAAACGGCTCAAAACCTATCCAACAAACTTGATGATTCCAACCAGATGAAGTACTTTACTACAGATGAGGTTGTTGAGAACAAGGTCTTAGTGCTTTCAATGGGAGTGGGAAACACATCTTCTACATCTTTGAGAGAACCAGCACCCCCTGGTGAAAACTATATTCAAAAAGAGCATGTCAGACAAGACAACATAGTGAGTATTTTTTATTTAATGTAAACTAACTGATATAAGTAATACTTCCAATTAGATAATGTTTATTTATAAAGCAATTATTTTTTGTTTTGCTTTAGATAGAAGAGAGAGAATCAAAAACACTTGATGAAAATTATGCTCAAGAAAAAACAAACCGAACAATATAACTTGGTGAGTTACTTCCCTTTACTATATAATGTTAACTAACCAATGTAAAAAGAACTATAATTCAAATTCATGTAATTATTTTACATTTTTGTTTAATCATCCTATACTAATACATAACTTTTTATTTTAGTTCATTATGGAATCAAAAGTACATAGAACAGAAGTCTTCCTTCCTAAGTTATGACATCAGTACAACAATGACAACATTGTAAAGAAAAAGACTATCAACCATTGATTGTCATTACAAGTTGTAGTGCTTTGAATTACTTAGTATTTACTAACTCTAGCTATATTATACAAGAATATTTTGCTACTTATTATGTAATAAATGTATATAATCATATATTGATTCAATGTACTCTCCTCATTCTTCTCTTCTCTCTCTCAAAATATCATATGAGTTCGAGTTATGTAAAAAAATTATCAAAACTTGAATGTCATGCATTTAAAATGTATATGCTATAAGTTCAAATTAAGTAAAAAAATAATCAAAACTCAAATGCCACTTAAATGCCATTCAAATGCCACTCAAATACCCCTCAAGTAAAATACAATATAAACTCGGCGAATTCATCCAACGTCGTAACCCATTGCCTAAACTCCAAGATCAAATCCACAAAAAAACACTTGGTAGGGAGATCTGCTCATATATTACTACTGTTGCAATCTTGCTCCCTGGTGACGTATGACCCCTCATCACTATTTTTCCCTTTCTCACTCTTGACACATGCTCCTCTCTATTATTCTTTTGTAATGTATGAGCAGATCTCCTCCCTGGAGATAAGGTTCTCCTGGTCCCAAGGTGCCTTTTAGTGTGCATCAATTATAGGTGTGTGTGCGTGTGTGAGGGTGTGCGTGTACGTGTGTGTGTGTGTTATGTTCGTAATTTGATAATTGTTATGGATTATAAGGTTTTCCTGGTTGTCAATATGTAAAAGATGCCCCTGTTTCCGGTGAACCAGATGAGGTGGCTTTTTGTGTGCACCAGTTGTTTGAACGGGTGTTAATACTACGGTTTTTACATTGTATAAAAATGAAGAGTTGTATGATTGTATTGCTATTGAAAGCTAAGATGTCGACAGAGGAAGATGTTGAGATGAGACCGATAAATGAAACTGATACTGTTGGTGGTACTACGAGCGATATGCTAGATGTTTTACCGAGTATGAAGCGTAAAGCATTGATAGTTATGATGATCTTGGTATTTGTCGCAGGATTTTCTACTTTTGGAGGTGTTACTGAGTTTAGTATGTATGAAAATGCTATGGAGGAAATACAAAAAGCAAGAAACTCTCCTGTTGGAATCGTAAATGAAACTACTGTTGGATGACAAACACTTTTTTTATGATGAATGGGAAACCTAAAGATTATGACCCGAGGATGCGCTCTCCTTTTGCCGTGATGATTGCAGAATCAACTGGATCGGGAAGACGCAAGCGATTTTACGAATTTTCTAAGCTAGTCAGACTATAGCTCATCCTCCACCGGTAGAAATTCATTACTGTTATGGAGCCTATCAAAAAGCCTTTGATGATGTACACGGAGTGATTTTTCATGAAGGAATGATAGACATAACAGTGAGTTTTCCCAGAGATGGACAAAACTGATGTTTGATAATTGATGATCTCATGGATGAAGTTTCTGGTAAATCTGATGCCAATGCTCCATATACAATGCATAGTCATCATTTGAACATAAGCGTTTATTTTATTGTTCAGAATCTGTTTTTAAACGGGAATCGTACAATTTCCTTGAATAGTCATTATTTTTTTCTTTTTGAAAACCCTAGAGATGCTTCTTCGATTTCCCATTTGGCTCAACAATGTTTTCCTCGAATAGTAGATGATGTACAAGAGGCTGTTGAGGACGCGGCAAAGTAACCAGGAGGGAGGGAGGGGGAGGGAGGGGGAGGGAGGGGGGAGGGAGGGGGGAGGGAGGGGGAGGGAGGGGGGAGGGGGGAGGGGGGAGGGGGGGAGGGGGGAGGGGGGAGGGGGGGAGGGGGGAGGGGGGAGAGGGGAGAGGGGAGAGAAGAGAGAGGAGAGAAGAAAAGAGAGAGGAGATATATCTACATTGAATAAATACATTGATTAAAAATGAATCAATATATGATTATATACATTTATTACATAACAAGTGGGGAAAATATCCCTGTATAGTATAGCTGGAGTTAGTAAATACTAAGTAATACAAAGCACCACAACTTGTAATGACAATCAATGCATAGTCTTTTTCTTTACAATGACGTCTTTGATGTACTGATGTTATATCTTAGGAAGGAAGACTTCTGTTCTATGTACTTTTGATTCCGTAATGAACTAAAATAAAAAGTTATGTATTAGTATAGGATGATTAAGCAAAAATTTAAATTAATTACATGAATTTGAATTATAGTTCTAGTTATATTCGATAGTTAACATTATATAGAAAAGGGAAATAACTCAACAAGTTATATTGTTCAGCTTGTTTTTTTTTGAGCATAATTTTCATCAAGTGCTTTTGATTCTCTCTCTTGTATCTAAAGCAAAACAAAAAATACTTGCTTTATACATAATTTTTATGTAATTGGAAGTATTACTTACATCAGTTAGTTTACTTTAAATTAAAAAAAAAACACTCCCTGGGTCGTATTGTCTGACTTGCTCTTCTTGAGTATAGTTTTCACCAGGGGGCGTTGGTTCTCTCAAAGACGTAAAAGATGCATTTCCCGCTCCCATTGAAAGCACTAAGACTTTGTTCTCAACAACCTCATCTGTAGTAAAGTACTTCATCTGGTTGGAATCATCAAGTTTGTTGGATAGGTTTTGAGCTGTTTCTATCACTTGTAATGCTGTGAATGTGATTATATCATGTCGATGATAACCGAAACTACTAACTTTCCGATTCCTTACAAGCATGACTCCTGTTCCAATCCGTTTGACCTCGCTAGCATGTTTTTCAGGTATATATAGAACTCCCATCATCAAACCGTCGTATTGCAAACATCTGTAGTTTACCAGTAGATCATTCATCACCACTTCTCCATTAGGTAGTGTTAACTGAGTTGATATTTGAGGAGATTCAAAACTGATTACACTTCCAACAGCGAATTGAGAGAGTGTTGCGATACGAACCATACTGATCAACTGACTAGGTGTTTTTTTTTTTATTAATCTAGTTAGCTGTTTAGCTTGCTCAAGGGAAATATCAGATGGGAAACTGATCGGGTGAATTATTGGATGCTTGTTTGAATCGAATCCCATAAAAACCACCAGTTTTGGAACATCCAGTTGTGTTGAAGCTAATTTGTTGTAATCTTCATTTCTCACCATGGACCTCACTTGTCGTCTGCTGCCAAATGTTTCGACATTGTAGCGGATAATACATAAGTTTTATAGACATCCTCAGCTAGTCTTTCGATGGAGATTATCTCGAGATGCGATGGTGTTGGATTTAAGTGAAGCGGTTGAAGCCTTCCAATCATTACTCTTTCATTGGTATCGCAAGAATTGAGCAAACTAGCAGCATTTTTCGACAAGCAGGAAAGATGAGAATTAGATGGCGCTTTCAAAGTCCAAGCATAGTCAATCGTTTTATTTCCATCTGAATCCCATGGCTTTGGTCGAACTGTTTTCAGTTTCCTCCTTATTATAGGTGAATCAGGAGGGATATTTTCTTTATCATCAGAGTATGGTTCGAATGTTGAGAGAAATGAGGTATTGTGGTCTTCATTCATATTCAGAGCACTCAGTGAGAAGTTGAACTGAAAAGAAAATAAAAAAACTAGGTAACAGATGGTTGGAATTTAATAAATATTTCAAAAGAATAAACTAACTAGATATTCATAAAAAAAACACATAATCAAAACCTAAATAACTTTTCTGATGCGTTATGGTGAAACTATTTGATCTTTTATTAATAAGAACAAATGATTAAAACATAAAATTAACTTTCTGAAGCATTATAGCAAAACTAGTTGAACTTCTCTGTCAATACATGTTAAAGAATTATTTAGTGATTCTCACCTTATTGACTGAAAGTCTTTCTATCGTTTCAAGTAAATGTAGTAGTTGGTGTGTAGATGTTGCTTCTTCGCTAGCTATTGTAGAACTGGATGCTTTCTGTGTGAAAACACAGGTTCTTAAATAGCTAAAGTTGCACTGATTAACCCTATGAATACCATCTCGTGACAACCTTCTTTATAATATGATTCAGCATTTTTTCACGCGAAGGAAAACCAATGCTTTCGCGTGAAAATTAATTTTTTATTCCCGCGAAAACATTGGTTTTCATTCGCGTGAAAACAAATGATTTATTCCCGCGAAAGCATTGGTTTTTATTCGCGTGAAAGTAAATTTTTTATTCCCGCAAAAACAACGGTTTTTATTCGCGTAAAAATAATTATTTTCTTCCCGCGAAAGCATTGGTCTTTATTCGCGTGAAAATAAAATTTTTATTCCCGCAAAAACAACGGTTTTTATTCGCGTGAAAATAATGGATTTATTCTCGCCAAAAAACAATGGTTTTTATTCGCATGAAAATAAACTATTTATTCCCGCAAAAAGCATTGGTTTGTATTCGCGTGAAAATAAAACTTTTATTCCCGTGAAAGCAACGGTTTTTATTCGCATGAAAATAAACTATTTATTCCCGCAAAAAGCATTGGTTTTTATTTGCGTGAAAATAAACTTTTTATTCCCGCAAAAACAACGGTTTTTATTCGCGTGAAAATAATTGATTTATTCCTGCGAAAACATTGGTTTTTATTCGCGTGAAAATGAATTATTTATTCCCGCGAAAGCATTGGTTTGTATTCGCGTAAAAATAAAATTTTTATTCCTGCAAAAGCAACGGTTTTTATTCGCGTGGAAATAATTGTTTTATTCCCGCAAAAACAACGGTTTCCATTCGCGTGAAAAAAGCATTGGTTTTCGTTCGCGTGAAAAAATGCTGATTCATAGATATATTATAAAGAAAATTGGTACGTGATGGTATTCATAGGGTTTAATCAGTGCAACTTTAGCTATATAAGAAGCACTGTTTTCATACAGAAAGCATTCACTTCAACATTAGTAACTGAAGGAACAAGATCTACTACATCATCATCTACTACAGTACTCCTTCTTCATCATCTGAATGGCATAGGAAACAGCTGAAGTTCAAACAACTATGTGTATAATTCATCTAATTCAAAGAAAAATAAGCCTCCATTTGTGATGTAAGTATTTACATTTTGTTTCAATTGTAATCAATTTAAACGTGAAGACGTTTTCTGAAAAACATGATTATTTACTATTTAAGTCATCAAAAATGTTGTATGTAAATTTTAGTTATATTTTATTATTATTATTATTATTTCAGGGCTTCAAAATGAAAAAAATCCTCCTTCTTCATCCGAACTCTATAGGAAGCAGCTTAAGTTGAAATAACTATGAATATCATTCATCTAATTCAAAGAAAGACAAGTCTTCATTTGTGATGTGAGTATTCACATTCTATTACAATTGTAATCAATTCAAGTGCAGATGAATATTGAAGAAAAATTGAAACCCTAGTATTTTTTATTTTTTGCTGCAAAGCATTATCATTTTTATTTTAGAATAACAACGAACTAGCTCAGAGGGAAAGAACTTTCCAACAAAAACTTCAACTTGAGTAATAACTGAAGCTACTACTTATATTGTATATAAATAATGTATCGAGTAAAAAAGAACATATATGTAACAAACACTATTTATAATGAAGAAAAAGAAATGAATAAAAACCGGAATTGTTTTGAAAATACTAAAGACTCCATCGGATGGATAGATGATAGCTTACTCATTACTTCCTCGTTGTTTTTACAACGAACTTTTCCTGATACCACTACAATAACTTATGTCGTTGCAACTTATCCGGATAATCACTGTAGTCTTTTGTCATTAAAATTACAAAAAATATTGCGGAACTTTCCCCAACGGACTTTTTCAAGTTCATTTACAATGAACTCTCTTTTTATGGAAGAGAAACTTTAATGCTTGATGAAAGTTATCGAAGAAAATCATTTCTTACAAACTGGAGACGAATGGGTAGACATAGTGGTGAAAACATGGCTGGAGCTGGTTTCTATAACGTTGAAAAAGACAACGCTGTTCGATGTGTTTTTTGCCAAGGGGTATTACTAAACTGGAAGGATGGAGATGAACATCCGATGAAAGACCGTGCTAAAAGTTTTCCGTTTTGTCGATTTGTTAGAGGATTTAACACTCACAATCGTGTGTATAGACCTAGGAAACTACTTGCAGATGAAATGAAAAACATCTCAATTGTCAAAAGTTATACGATGGAAGAACAAAAAACTAGAAGAAGAGATTTAACTGCGGAAGTGTTACCTCTAGGTATCTCGATTGATCGTGCTGGTACACCTCGTTTCGCTACTGAAACATCAAGGGAAGACAGTTTCAAACAATAGAAGGGTAAAGTTTCCATGAAACTCCTTTCCAACGCAGGTTTTTGCTATACTAAGTTCGGAGATGGAGTAAAATGCTTCTTTTGCTCGGGTGAACTTTAGAATGGAATGAGAGTGATCTACCGTGGGAGGAACACTGTCGATGGTTTCCAGACTGTTCTTTTTTACTCGGGAGTAAAGGCGAAGAGTATGTTGAGGATGTTTACGCGCGAACGGAAAAAGGCAAAAGGTGTGAGCGCCGGATTGAAAAATATCGAGAAAAAGTGAAACGAATAACACAAATCGATGACACCGAAGAAATGAAACTTATCTGCAAAAAACTAGGATACGGTCAAAACGATATCGAACAAGTCTTAGTGTTAAATGGAAAACCTTTTGAGCGAATAGGTTTTATGATTGAAGCCTTACATACTTTTGAAAATGACTTTACATCTGTTGAGAAGTCGTCAACACTGTTAAAAAATGATGCTAAATCAATTGAATCGTTAAAAAAAGATAAAGATCAGATGAAGCAAAGCAAGCTCGCTCAATGTGTGTCTGAGTCACATGAAAAAAAAGTAATCGCAAATCATATCTCTCTTCCATGTGGTCATCTCATTTACTGTAGCGAGTGTAAGAAAAAAGCACTTACTGAATGCTCATCAGAAATAAAACCTTGTCCAATCGATGGTTGTCAGGTTGAAATTAAAGCATTTATGAAGATCTACATGAGCTAGCATAATAATTAACCTCAAAAAAAAGAAAAAAATAATGAATGATTAAATAGGTATTTCAATTTGAAAACGAATCATTCTCGTTTTGTAATTCAACGGAATAACAACAAATATGTTACGTGTTGAAGACTTTGCTCACCAAGAAGCTTCCGATGCTATAGGACCTAAGACTTTTTTGGCTGAAGTTTCTGATGAAATGTTGAGGATTTCTTTTACGGAAGAATGTGCATACTGTGTACTAGAAGGAAGTTTTTACAAGCAAGCAACCAATCTATCACTACTAAACTGTTACTGTTCACACGCTGATGACCAATGTATCACTTGTAAAAGTTATGCTGAAATGGTTGAAGGTGCTACACCTACCAAACAAAAATTGGCCGATGCTATCGACTGGATTGATAGAAGACAAGTTTTGAAAAACGCTAAAATGGGTTTTTTGGTGCATGATGAATGGATTAACGCTTTTTTGGATCTTTCCTCCGATCATTTGAAGTCTCCCTTTCTGTTAACAAATTTGAGAGCGCGATTAAATCCCTACCTATTACCTGTTAGTCAGAGCAAACTGGCTTATCAACGTCTAAAAGGTAAATTGCTTGCGATAGCAGAAGGATATCCATATGCTCATACTCCTGATGAAAAACAAGACTCAGTCAACTCGATAATAACTATTGATTCGACAAATATATCTGAGGACTCATAAAAGAACTGCTACAAAAAATGTTGCTTCATTTATCTCTGAACTACAGAAGAAACATGAGTGGAAAAACTCAAGGATTCAAGTCAATTGCTACATTGACTGATTTTGTTCCTAAGTTCATAAGGACTCATTTTGAACACATTTCTTTAGAGCGTTCGAATCCTCTTTTTGTTCAACTCATCACCGAAGAAGTATTTTATTTTGTGTTAGGATTCAATCTAGTTCGTAAACCAATACAAAGCATGCTTTTGAGCTGTAATTGTATTTCAAGAGCAAATCCTCTCGAATGCTTAAACTGTTCTATGAGCTTTGATCCAAAAGTCTGCTGTCCGTAAAACAAGTTGATAAATTTTGAAGATCTCAAAAGAGCGATCGAACTGATTGATATAAAGCAATGTTTGAAAGATGCTGAACTAGGTGATTTGATAGATATTTCGATTTTAAAAATTTTGACTTCATTTCGCTGGACAGGATCACATGTTCTTCTGTCTCAGTCTCGATTGGAACAATACTTACATTTTGGTAACCACTTTGATGGGATTGTTTCACATTTTCAAAATCAGCTGAGAGAGCTGAATAAGCCACTAGTCGCTTACGTATAAATAGGAAGAACATCAAGAAAGAAAGTATTTAGCTTCCAACACTGAAAGCAAAAACATTTTAAAAAAAATGAGCTGCGTATTTATCTTGCTATTTGCACTAACATTCTCCGATGTTAGTGGAGTATTCTATACCAACAAAATTGATGAATGTATAGCCGGAACTATGGATAAAAATGATGTCTTGGTTTTTTCACCTTTCGAAAGGACTATACGATATAAAGATGAAAATGGAAAAAACTGTGTGCGACTCTACCCTCCCTACTATTTATATTGCGGTTTTTTTCATCCCTCGAAGCGCTTCTTGGATCTGCAAGAGCACAACTTCTATAGATGATGTGTCTTGTAATACTCCAACAAAATACACTCTGAATCAGGAGGAATGTGTAATAGGAGTTAAAAATAATACAAAAGGACTTACTCGAAATACAAAACTATTTCGGAATGGGGAATTATGTGCATTTGAATACAACACCTCGCATTTGTTCTGCCCAATAACAGAAGAGTTTGAGGCATTCAACTTTGCATGTTTGCGATGCAATCGTTCGATCAACAAGGAACCAAAACCGGCTAACATCACTAACATCAAAGGTGTAAATTCATCACTTTTGAGTTTTGACAGTTTCAAAGCTAGTGGAGTGTTTTATAGCAACAAAATTGATAAATGTCTAGCTGGAGCTATGGAAAAAAGCGATGTCTTCGCCTTTTCACCTTTTGAAAGGACTATACGATATAAAGATGAAAATGGGGAAAGCTGTGTGAGACTCTACCCTTCCGACTATACATATTACGGTTTTTTCATCCCTCGAAACGCTTCTTGGATTTGCAAGAATAAAACTTCTACAGATACTGTGTCTTGTAATACTCCAACAAAATACACTTTGGATCAAGAAGAATGTGAAATAGGTATTAAAAATAATACGAAAGGACTTACTCAAAATACAAAACTATTTCGGAGTGAGGAATTATGTGCATTTGAATACAACACCTCACGTTTGATCTGTCCACTAACAAAAGAGTTTGAGACATTCAAATTCCCATGCTTGCGATGCAATCATTCAATCAACGAGGAATCAAATCCAGCTAACATCACTAACATCAATGATATCAAAGGTGTAAATTCGTCATTTTCGAGTTTTGACAGTTTCAATGTCAGCGAAGTATTTTATGTCGACGAAATCGATGAATGTATATGTGGAGTTATGGAAAAAAATGATGTCTTATTTTTTTCACCTTTTGAAAGGAGTATTCGATATAAAGATGAAAATGGAACAAACTGTGTGAGACTCTATCCTTCCAACTATTTACATTGCAGTTTTTTCATCCCTCAAAACGCTTCTTGGATCTGCAAAAGCAAAACTTCGACAGATACCCTGACCTGTAATACTCCAACAAAATACACTCTGAATCAGGAGGAATGTGCAATAGGAGTTAAAAATAATACGGAAGGTCTTACTCAAAATACAAAACTATTTTGGAATGGGGAATTATGCGTATTTGAATACAACACCTCACGTTTGATCTGTCCACTAACAGAAGAGTTTGAGACAGCCAACTTTGCATGCATGGAATGCAATCGTTTGACCAACGAGAAGCCAAAAACAGCTACTATCATCACTAACATCAATGGTATTGAAGGTGTAAATTTGTCATTTTCGAGTTTTGAAAGTTTGAAGTCTATTCAAAACAAGATTATCATCAGTATCACGTGTCAAGGAGATAACAAAGACAAATGCGATCCCAAGGTTATATATATAGAGCTTTAGTTGAAGCATATTAACCAAACACCACCGAAATGCAAGACAGTTAACTCTAGATGATGAAAGCATAAACTAGGTTAAACGTCTCTCTCTGAATAAAAATGAAATACCGAACCTATCTTCCATTATTCCCAATCCTAAGCAGTTATTGTCTTGCAACAGAGATACAACCATTCATTTTATCTCATACAACTTCCGGATGTTATTGGGGAATTCTTAATATGGAAGCGGTTAATTCAGTAACTCGTATTTTAAGACAAAACTTAAAATATCGTATATATGGACTCACATGTTTCATGGAACCTGCCCACCTACATAGAAGCTGTGACACTCGTGATATGTGGCCTCAACACTACTTTGTTTGCAAAACAGCTGAAGCTTTAAATTACATCCGTTTATACGATGAGGGATTACTAACTACGACTCGAAGAACAACTTCAAAGCAACCACCACAACTCCACATACAACGACAACAATCACCACAACTCCGCAGACAACAACCCCAACTACAACAACCACCACAACTCCACAGACAACGACGACAACAACCCCAACGACAACAACCACCGCAACTCCACAGACAACGACGACCATATCAACTCCACAGACAACAACAACCCCAACGACAACCACCACAACTTCAACGACGAGAAAAACTACAAACAAGTCAGTAGTTCCAGCTTCATCACCATCAATTCCATCTGTTCCACAAGCTCTGGCTTATGTCGATTTAATTTTGGAACATCCAAGCCCTACAAACCCTACTATATGCAATTATGAAGAAACCGAAACTACTACTGATTGCGTGTGTGATAGACACATCATATGCAAAAACAATTCAGTAGCAATTACAACTTCAACACCACCGATTTATAGAGTTTTTAGTTATAATGATTAGGAGGATTTTTCAAAACTTTCTCTGTCTGTATCGGAAGATAGTAAACATAATCTTGAAGAAAATCTTTTCATCATCATTGAACCTGAATGTGATGATATTTCTTGTAAAGTCATTAAATACTTTACAAATTAAAAAGTTTTTATAGACTTTAACACTCTATATTCACCCTATTACACTTTATTACGATATCTATTTTATTACATTCACCAGTAAGCAAATAATGTAATACTTATTATGTAATAATGAAACTATAACAATAACTATATCGTTGTAGATAATAGATATATACATCATATACAAAAACAATTCAGTAGCAATTACAACTCCATCTTCATCAAAATGTTGTCATATGAGTTCGAATTATGTAAAATTATCAAAACTTAAATGCCATACATTCAAAATTTAGATGCCATACATTCAAAATCTAGATGCCATATACGTTCAAATTAAGTAAAAAAAATTGTCAAAACTCAAATGCCACTTAAATGCCACTCAAATGCCACTTAAATGCCATACAATATTAACTCGGCAAATCTAGTCAACGCCGTAACCCATTGCATCAACTCCGGAGTCAAATCCACAAAAAAACACTTTGTAGGGGATCTGCTCATATATTACTACTGATATTATATGTACCCAAGTAAAAGCATATAAATACAATTACTATTCGTTTCACCTCACACGTATTTTGTTGTTCAACGACGCAACACGATAGTAATATAATGACTAAAGCTTTAGAGCAAAAATTAAAAAGAAATGTTGCGGTGTTGTTATCGCTCAACAATGCATCATCCGCTATTCAAAAGTCTGTTATAGCTAAAGCCAAGAAAGAGCTTATTATGACTCTAATGGAATGCGCTAAAGCTATTATAAATAGAACGATACCATTGACAACTTCTCAGTATAATCAGTTGCAGCGAAACACGAGGGACAGTTAGTTAGAAAATCAACGTTAGATGATAAGAAAGCTATATTGCAAAAAGGAGGATTTCTAGCTTCTCTACTACGACCTATTATCAGCACTGTAGTTCCTGGAATACTGAAAACTGTATTAGGAGAAATAAGAGGACTAGGGGACGAAGATGAATCTCTCAACAGGAATGATGCGGAATAGAATGGCTATTTTAGCTCTGGATGATCTGAGTAAAATAGGAAACATTGCTATAGTTGAAAAGGCCAACTCGGATCTGTTTCAATCATTGATAGAAAGTGTTAAAAATATTATATTAGGTAATGTTCCTATTGATTCTGAACAGTTTATTGATTTGCAGCATTACAAGAAGGAACTACGTAAACTAACTGCTAAAGGAACAGTTAATAATAAGCGTAAAATTTTGACTCAGACTGGTAGAGGTAATCTTTTGGACGCTATTATAACTCCTATTGTATCTGTTTTATCATCAATAAAGCGATAAATCTTCAACCTTTTACATTCTCCAGGCGCTTTTTTATACTCTCTGAAAACGAATACAGTAGTAGTAATATATGAGCAGATCTCCCTACCAAGTGTTTTTTTGTGGATTAGATCTTGGGGTGATACAATGGGTTATGGCGTTGGATGACTTCGCCGAGTTTATATTGTATTTTATTTGAGGGCTATTTGAGTGGCATTTGAGTGGCATTTAAGTGGCATTTGAGTTTTGATTATTTTTTACTTAACTTGAACTTATATGGCATCTAAATTTTGAATGTATGGCATTTAGGTTATGATGATTTTTTACATAACTATATACATAATTATAACTCATGGGGTATCTAGATTTTGAATGTAAGGCATTTAAGGTTTGATAATTTTCTGTAATTCCAAGTCATATGATATCTTGAGAGAGAGGAGAGAGAGGAGATATATCTACATTGAATAAATACAGTGATTAAAAATGAAACAATATGTGAATATATACATTTATTGTGTAATAAGTAGGGAAAATCTCTCTATATAATATAGCTAGAGTCAGTAAATACTAAGTAATAACAATTAATACATAGTCTTTTTTTACAATGATGTCTTTGATGTAGTGATGTTATATCTTAAGAAGGGAGACTTCTGTTTTATGTTAAGAAGGGAGACTTCTGTTTTATGTGCTTTTGAATTCGTAATGAACTAAAATAAAAAGTTATGTATTAGTATAGAATGATTAAACAAAAATTTAAAATAATTACATGAATTTGAATTATAGCTTTAGTTACATTGGATAGTTTACATTATATAGAAAAGGGAAATAGCTCACCAAGTCACATTGTCCAACTTGTTTTTTTTTGAATTAGAGACTATCCATTGCTAAAACAAAAAATTATTTGAGGTAAAAATAACTACAACTACATTTAAATTGAGTTGAAGTATTATTTACAATGATTAGAGAAAAACTCTCACCGAGTTTTATCATGTATTTCATCCTTTTTTTCAGCAACATATCCTGTCTCAAAATCATCAAAATCTCCACGTAGAAAATCTTCAAGTTCATCATCATCATCAATTTCTAATATTGCTTTGTTGTGCTTTGCTTGATCACAATATTGTCTCCAATACATTTGATTGAGACTGTATGGAGAGCGAAATGAAAGATCGTATTCTGTCTTAAATTTTCCGTGGGATGTTTTTCCTTTGTAGATCATCACACCTCGAGTATATTGATTAGCTTCTGAAGCATATTTGTCTGGTATGGCAAGCGTCTTCAACAGCGTTTCTCCACATTGTTCAATGGTATAACGGATACAAATTACATTTGACTGCCCTCCTTTAAATCGATGAGGAACGAATCTCTCAACAACATCTTGGTAAGGAAAAATAGCACCGGGTTGAAAACTATTGAGGGTCTTGATGTTCAAGAAGCGTTTGAGCTGACCTTTAGTCAACGTACTCAAATATAGTGATTCCTCTTCAGCTTTCTTATTGCTTAGAGAATGTCTGGTAACACGTCTGACATCATACCAAAGAACACTTTTATTTTTTGGTTTCCCCTTTCTACCCAAATATACAACGTTAAACGGAGGGGGGTAATTATCACAGTTGAAGTTTTTAGCTATTTCAACTGGACAGAAAAGTATTTTGGGTTCGAGTTCATTTATATCTGAAGGGTCATGGTAGCGTACTTGAGAATATCTACACTTCTCCTTACTTGATGGATGTATCACGCCAGTCACTCGCATAATGCTTGGGATAGGAAGATCTTCAAATGTTTTGCAAATCGGAACTTTTGGTGAGTCAATCACTTGAGAACCTTTAGACTTTTCTAATTCCCTAGCTCTCCTTTCGTTGAGACATTCAACTGTTAAATGAGCTATAGCTGCACTCTCCATTGTTTGCTTATCAACGGAAGTAGTTTGTTTTTTCATTATTTTTTTTCGTTTCCTTACTATTCGCTTTTTTGGAGCAGTCTTCCTTCTCTTAGGAGTTGTTTTGCTGTTTCTCATTTTATTTTCCGTTGGATATGGATCTGTGCAAAGGAGCTCTTCAGAAAGAGCATCCATAACATTCTAAAAATAAAAGGGTAATATTTGCATGAGTGACTAAGAGTGTATTTATTACTTAGACTGGCTTATATATATATGTATTTATGTCAAAAGCAGTTAAGACCATAGAGTTATGATAGATTGAGAATGTGCTTATTAAACTATTGGGATGTGGAGACAGACAACAAAGGATGCGTTCAAATATATATATATGTATTTACTTACATAGAGTTATGGTAGATTGAGAATGTGCTTATTAAACTATTGGGATGTGGAGACAGACAACAAAGGATGCATTCAAATATATATATATATATATATGTATTTACTTAATATCATACCGCTTTTAACATCTCAATTGGTAAGAAATAAAATATAATAGTTTGAACAAAATATTGTAAAATAATAAAAAACAACTAAAAATTTTTCATAAATATGTATGAAACGCTTCTAACATTAGTTCTAAAATACCTACAGAAGAGGATAGAGCTTTATCTATTTGGACATAATTATAAATATGCTTTCTGAATTTATAAAAAGTTTTTTTGTTCCACGTCATGTTGTATAATTTTTTGAAAACTATTTGATTCCAAGCACTTCTTTCAATTTCTTTTAAAAAATTATTAATATTAACGACTTCCACCATTGACAAAACGATTTTGAAACCGTTTTTTATAATGTCATCAAAACGTTCTGTAGATATATCATGTTTCTTACAACACATCCCCATACTCATCATGTGCTGAGTTATACAGAATATTATAACTTGAAATGTCAAACGTTCTACAGCTTTTTCTTCAACAACATCATTATTTATCACATAGTTATGATACATTTCTGGAAGGAAGTCCTTTAAGTAGATTGGATTTGCTGTTGTATTGTTCTAAAATACAAGCGATAATTAGATAACTAAAATAATTAAAGGTTTTCAACAGGTGTTAGATAGTATTTTTTAATAATTCTTACCTTTTCATCAGGCTGAGATTCCGACTTTAGATACAATGGTTGACTTCCTACGTCTTGAGTATTCATTCTGAAAAACAGAAAAAATTGGTTCAATTCTTTATAATCAATTTAAAGATAGATATGTCATAAAGCCTTCGTTAGCTAGCGGAAATATTTGAATTTAAGTTTTACCTTTATGAAGAGAGAACTCTTAGTAGTTGCAATGGAAGATGTAGTAGATAGATGTTGCTCCTTTGCTCACTGTTGTTGAACTGGATGCTTTCTGTCTGAAACCGTTGTCTCTTATATAGGTGAATGTGTGAAAATAAATCTTTTATTCCCGCGAAAGCATTGGTTTGTATTCGCGTGAAAATAAATTGTTTATTCCCGCGAAAGCAATGGGTTCCATTCGCGTGAAAATAAATTATTTATTCCCGCAAAAGCATTGGTTTTTATTCGCCTGAAAAAAAATTTTTATTCCCGCGAAAGCAACAGTTTCCATTCGCGTGAAAATTAAATGTTTATTCCCGCGAAAGCATTGGTTTGTATTCGCGTGAAAATAAAGTATTCATTCCCGCGAAAGCAACAGTTTCCATTCGTGTGAAAAAAAAATGTTTATTCCCGCGAAAGCATTGGTTTGTATTCGCGTGAAAATAAATTATTCATTCCCGCGAAAGCAACAGTTTCCATTCGCGTGAAAATTAAATGTTTATTCCCGCGAAAGCATTGGTTTGTATTCGTGTGAAAATAAAGTGTTCATTCCCGCGAAAGCAACAGTTTCCATTCGCGTGAAAATTAAATGTTTATTCCCGCGAAAGCATTGGTTTGTATTCGCGTGAAAATAAAGTATTCATTCCCGCGAAAGCAACAGTTTCCATTCGCGTGAAAATAAAATGTTTATTCCCGCGAAAGCATTGGTTTGTATTTGCGTGAAAATAAAGTATTCATTCCCGCGAAAGCAACAGTTTCCATTCGCGTGAAAATTAAATGTTTATTCCCGCAAAAGCATCGGTTTGTATTCGCGTGAAAATAAATTGTTTATTCCCGCGAAAGCAATGGGTTCCATTCGCGTGAAAATTAAATGTTTATTCCCGCGAAAACATTGGTTTGTATTCGCGTGAAAATAAAGTATTCATTCCCGCGAAAGCAACAGTTTCCATTCGCGTGAAAATTAAATGTTTATTCCCGCGAAAGCATTGGTTTGTATTCGCGTGAAAATAAAGTATTCATTCCCGCGAAAGCAACAGTTTCCATTCGCGTGAAAATTAAATGTTTATTCCCGCGAAAACATTGGTTTGTATTCGCGTGAAAATAAAGTATTCATTCCCGCGAAAGCAACAGTTTCCATTCGCGTGAAAATTAAATGTTTATTCCCGCGAAAGCATTGATTTGTATTCGCGTGAGAATAAAGTATTCATTCCCGCGAAAGCAACAGTTTATATTCGCGTGAAAATTAAATGTTTATTCCCGCGAAAGCATTGGTTTGTATTCGCGTGAAAATAAAGTATTCATTCCCGCGAAAGCAACAGTTTCCATTCGCGTGAAAATAAAATGTTTATTCCCGCGAAAGCATTGGTTTGTATTCGCGTGAAAATAAAGTATTCATTCCCGCGAAAGCAACAGTTTCCATTCGCGTGAAAATTAAATGTTTATTCCCGCGAAAGCATTGGTTTGTAATCGCGTGAAAATAAAGTATTCATTCCCGCGAAAACAACAGTTTCCATTCGCGTGAAAATTAAATGTTTATTCCCGCGAAAGCATTGGTTTGTATTCGCGTGAAAATAAAGTATTCATTCCCGCGAAAGCAACAGTTTCCATTCGCGTGAAAATTAAATGTTTATTCCCGCGAAAGCATTGGTTTGTATTCGCGTGAAAATAAAGTATTCATTCCCGCGAAAGCAACAGTTTCCATTCGCGTGAAAATAAAATGTTTATTCCCGCGAAAGCATTGGTTTGTATTCGCGTGAAAATAAATTATTTATTCCCGCGAAAGCATTGGTGTTCTTCCGTAAAAACAATGTTTCATTAATTTAACCTTATGATAAATGGCATGATTTCAGCTATATAAGAAGCACTGTTTTTACACAGAAAGCAGTCACTTCGACATTAGCAACTGAAGGAGCAAGATCTACTACAACATCATCTACTACAACTGCTAGAAGGACTTTTCTGTTTGGAGGTAAGTCAACTTGATTGAGTATAAATTTAATTTTTATCGATTTAGATACTAACAGCGGTATGATATTGAGTAAATATATATATATGTATATATATCTTCAAATTGGTTTGAAAAAGAAATCATAACATGGATTTTTACTTTATCTTTTAGAATCTCGACACAAGTCAATATAAAACAACTGAAGAATAAAGAACCAAAACCTTCACAAGATAAGGTGATTGATGACAATGTACTTCTTCAACGCACTATGATTCCCTTTCAAAGCGCCAGTCTGAATACTTTGGCAACTCTCATCATCAAAAGCGCCTCTCTGTTAAGTACTCTATCTCCAGCTTCCAGAAGAAACATTGAAAACATAGTCAAAGTTGAAGATTTACCAATACCTACAGTTATGCAGGTGTTAACCGTTGAGCTCCATGATGAAACGAACTGCACCATCATATACAACTATAAAAAGGATGGAAAGGTAGTTAGAGTGAAGAGCGCTATTCCATTAGCAGCAGGATTACTTGTCAATGAAGCTTCACAAATAAGACCACTGGTTTTGATCTACATGGGTGTTGAAAAGACTGGAAAAGCAATTTTTCGTGCTGCTACAGAAACAGGAACTACTTTGAGGTGTAAGAATGTGTTTGATGTATTACCAGAAAAAAGTATGCGACAAATCAATGCTTATTTCGAGGTAGCTAATCTTCAGGATTTCCCAACAGATAGTGTCATATGTTTCCAAAACCCTGAAGTTATAACAAAGTCTGACAGGCGATGGAATGGAAATGAAGAGACTCTTCTAGTTCAATACAGAAGTGTTGTAGATGAAGAATTACTGATCGGAGATATGCGCATTCCTCATCAAATAGCTTCTGCTGTGACATAGGAGAGATTTGGAGTGATTTTGTTCAAGGGTCTGAGTCGAAACGCAGACAATTCAATTTTCTACAACATCAGTGTACTCGCAGCTCATCAAGCCTTCGTCCAAGCCTCGGAACTGGCTGATAATCCAAAATCTGAGGATTTTCTCAACCACTTCGATGATGCTGAAAAAGAAGACTGTGGAGAACAAACTCTCGAGAAGCTAATCTATAACTCAAGGGATTCATATCACTATAGGTAAGTTTTATTAATTTTTACCATAATTTTAAAAAGTTGATTTGTGAAAATTTTGTGTATTCTTACAATGAAAAACCCCTTAAAATGATAAATTTGTGAACAATTTTGTAAAACATTTTTAAGTTATATATATATTTCGAATTAAAAAAGGATTTTGTTGTGTCATCAGTGTATTTTTTTACATAAAAGTTGGAAAAATAACAAAAGGTGATAATTATTTTGCAAAAATGTTTAGTTTTTCACATAAATGATCAATTCATAAACATTTTTTGTAAAACATTTTTAAATTATATCTATTTCGGATTAAAAAAAGGATTTTTTTGTGCAATCAGTGTATTTTTTTTACATAAAAGTTTAAAAAATAACAAAAGGTTATAATTATTTTACAAAAATATTTAGTTTTTCACATAAATGATCAATTCATAATCATTTTTTGTAAAACATGTTTAAATTATATCTATTTCAGATTAAAAAAAGGACTTTTTTGTGCAATCAGTGTATTTTTTTTACATAAAAGTTTAAAAAATAACAAAAAGTTATAATTATTTTACAAAAATGTTTAGTTTTTCACATAAATGATCAATTCATAAACATTTTTTGTAAAACATTTTTAAAATTATATCTATTTCGGATTAAAAAAAAGGACTTTTTTGTGCAATCAGTGTATTTTTTTACATAAAAGTTTAAAAAATAACAAAAGGTTATAATTATTTTACAAAAATGTTTAGTTTTTCACATAAATGATCAATTCATATACATTTTTTGTAAAACATTTTTAAATTATATATATTTTGGATTAAAAAAAAGGGTTTTTTGTGTAATCAATGTATTTTTTTAGCTAGAAGTTGAAAAAAAAATCACAAAAGGTTATAATTATTTTACAAAAATGCTTAATTTTTCACGTAAATAACCTGTTTTATCACATAAATGGCTTATTCATGAGTGTTTGTTGTAAAACATTTTTAAAATTATATATATATATATATATTTATATTTATACATTCCGAATCCAAATGAAAAAAAGGACTTTTTCGTGTGTAATCAGTGTAATTCTTTTACATAGAAGTTGAAAAAATAACAAAAGTTTATATTTATTTTACATTAATTTTAATCATACTATACTAATACATCATTTTTTATTTTAGTCCATTATATCGTAAAAAGAAAACAGAGTAAAGAACTTTCCCTAAGAAATATTGAGCTGAATGATGTAACTCAGTGAGTTATTTTCCTGTTATATATAATGTAAACTATCTAATGTAGCTAAGAGTAAAATTTAAATTCGGTAAAATTTATTTATATAATGAATAACTTTTGTATTTTAGTCAATTATTGGATCACAGAGAATACGGAATACAAGAGTTCCTCCCTGGGTCTAATAATATACCAGAAGAATATCGAGGAAGATATTGTTCAAGAAAAGCGCTTTGTAACCATTGATATCGTAAGCTATAGTAGTTTGTATTACAGAAAATTTACTATAAAACAGTTTTATGAATGTAAAAACTAGATATGGTATTTTCTATTACAATTATTTACTTGTAAATTTTATTCATCTAGAGAGGTAATTTGGTGATTTTTTGACAGTTTTTAAAAAAGTTAAAAAGTACAAAAAAATCAAAAAATATTGAAAACTATATATTTCAATGATTATTTTTTAAAAAGTTCAAAAAAATGTAACAAAGCTCTGTTTTGAAACATAAAAAATTTAAAAGGATTGTGTAGGATAAAATTCTCACTCAAAAAATTATTGAAAATTGAATGAAATAAAAAAATATTTTCCCAAATACCAAAGTTTTGTAAATATAAAGTGAAAAACTCTATATATATATATATACATTGTTTTTAAAATAATATCGAAAACTATATATTTCAATGATTATTTTTTAAAAAAATAAAAAACTTAAAAAGGAAGGTGTAGGATAAAATCCTCACTCAAAAAATTATTGAAAATTGAATGGAATAAAAGAATATAAAGTGAAAATCTCTATATATATTTTATTTTTTTTAAAAAATATCGAAAACTATATATTATAATGATTATTTTTTTAAAAAGTTGAAAAAAACAAAAAAACTTTGTAATAAAACCCTGTTTTAAAACATAAAAAAAATTAAAAAGGAATGTAATAAAAAAATATTTTACCAAAATACCTCATTTTTCTTGTAAATATCTAGTAAAAATTTCTGAAATATTGTTGGTGAAATTTACTGGAAAATGGTTTCAAGTGTGTCAAAGACTAAATATGATGTTTTCATTGAAATGTTTATTTTCAAAAGATCCAAATAATAACATTGAATCAATTAGTTAAATTTAACAGTCAAATTCTTTTTTATCAAGTAGGGTTAATGTTTCTATTGTGATTAATTCTCAAATATTGTAAACTTGAACTATCTAGAGGAGTAATTTGTCGATTTTGATGTGTTTTTTAAAAAAATTATCATGTAATACCACATACTTCAGTTCTAATTCGTTTTGAACAATTTCATGGGAGACAAAGAATAAAAAAGTTACATTGATTTAGTTTTTAGAATTAAAGTTGCTATCAAAAATGGTTTGTTCTTGTTTAAAAAAATTATTACGTAATACCACATACTTCAGTTCTAATTCGTTTTTAGAATTGAAGTCGCCATCGAAAATGGTTTGTTCTTGAATGGGTAAATCCATAGCCTCCTCCTCATCATGACAAAAGCTTTCTGATGATTGCATTTTGAAAAACAAATTACATTGTTTTAGTTTTCCGAATTGAAATTACCATCGAAAATGGTTTGTTCTTAAACGGGAAAATCCATAGCCTTCTCATCATCATGTCTAAGTTTTCTACCCCAATACGGATGAAAATCTCTCATCATCCACTTTTTCATTTGAAATGATATTGGAACTATTTCAAGCTCACAATATTTAACATGTTCTCTTTATGTATCCCTACTTATTATACAATAAATGTATATATTCACATATTGTTTCATTTTTAATCATTGGATTTATTCAGTGTAGATGTATCTGTAGAATTATCAAAACTTAAATGTCATACATTCAAAATCTATATGCCATATAAGTTCAAAATAAGTAAAAAAATAATCAAAAACTCAAATGCCACTTAAATGCCACTCAAATGCCACTCAAGTACCCCTCAAATGAAATACAATATAAACTCGGCGAATTCATCCAACGTCGTAACCCATTGCCTCAACCCCAAGGCCAGAACCACAAAAAAACACTTGGTAGGGAGATCTGCTCATATATTACTACTTACAGTAGCTTAATGGAAAAGACCGAGAATAAAAAAATTGATGGAGGAAAAGAAGAACACGCCTCCGTTGTATTATAACCATATGGAAGATATAACGGTGAGAGATATGAAGAAAAAGTGAAATGATCTGCTGGAGACAGCTCATGATTCTGACTTATCCTTGCACAAAAACTTATATTAAAACTTTCAAAACCTACGTAGGTATTTGACCGATGTCAAAAAAATTAAACATTAACAGAAAAGAACGGTTAGCTGGAGCCAATTAAGAAAGCAAAAATGGAACCTATTTCTCCATTGGCCAATAGCACACTTAGTGATGATAAGTCTGACACTGCTTCAGCAAATGATGATGATGATGATGACACCGAGTTAGAATCAATAAAAAAGAAACTGTTTGATAGCGAAGACTCAACCCTACTTGAAAATATGCTTGTCACTGATGGAGAAGATGAACATGATAGTGAAAACGAACGTTTAAAAGAGTTTGAAAAAAGGTAGCTAGTTTAACAAGAAAAGAAGCTGATCAAACAATCGGTCTCAGAATGTTGAATAATTTGAGTAAAATTGGTAGGTTTGACTCGGATAAGAACAAGTTGAAAATCGGAGATAAATGGTTGAACTCTAGGACTTCCAAAACTTTATTACGAGATGTTTTAACCGAATGAGGTGGCGTACAATCGGGAAAAACCAACTACAGTAAATTTAAAAGCTTGCTAGCGAATCCAGGAATCATAATTGTCAGAAAATCCCCGCGACAAGCATGCCGGAAGAGAAACTTTGTCATCAAGAGAACTGTATTGCAATCCCGCATTACATACATCTCAACGAGGAACTAGTTCTTTACTGAAAGCTCATAGAAAACGAGAGGGAGAAAAAAGACTTCGTGAATGGTTGAGTGAGAGGATGCCTACACGCAACATAAAAAAGTCATAACTAAGTTTAAGCGCCGTCCAACAATTGTGGCTTGAATGGGAGAGCAGATTCAGGTAGATTTGATGGATGTTCGTTCTCGAAAAGAAGAAAACGATGACACAGAATTTTTACTAACAGCTGTTGATTCTCTATCTAGAAAAGATTGGGGTGTACCACTCATCTCAAAATCCGGACATGTTGCAGCCAGAGGATTGAGAAGAATACTAGATGGGAAAAACTACAAGGCTTTACAATCTGATAAAGGTAAAGAGTTTTACACTGTCGAGAGTCTCCTGGCGGAAAAAAAAATCAAACGCTTTACAACCGAAAATGAGACGATAAAGGCATCGATGGTGGAGCCTTTTAACAGAACTTTAAAAGAAAGTCTGACATCTGATATCTGACATACAAAGATGACGAAAGATACATTGATGTTTTACCACACATGGTTAGCGCGTACAACAACACTGTTCACAGTGCTATAGGTATGAGATCGAATGATGTAAATTTTCAAAATCAGGAACTTGTATGGAATCGTGTATGAAGGAGGAGAGCACAGTTTAACTAAAGAACCAAAATAAAGATTGGAGATTATGTGAGAATTAGCAAGGCAAGAAGAGCGTTTCAGAGAGGATACACCCCAGATTGGACGATTGAGATTTTTATAATCACCGATGTGCTCACCAATGAAAAACCTGTTGTAAATAGGGTAAAAGATTTGGCTGAGGAGATGATTGATGGTACTTTTTACGAAAATGAGTTGCAAAAAGCAAAAAAACTTGCGAGTTTCAGAATCAAGAAGATATTGGGAAGAAGAACGAGGAGAGGTAAAAGACAGAATCTGGTTAAGCGGTTGGGATATGGAGAAAAGTTCAATGAGTGGGTAGACGAATAGTTTATAAGGAATGGACGTTTGATATAATCATCATACGTTGGTAAAATGCCGATGCTGATAACTTAACCCTCCAACTCCAGAGCTGAAGAGTTTCCTGATAACACCAATTCCGATTTTACAGTGAGACTGTATAAATATTTAGATATTATCGGTGGTAAATGGGAGATAGCTCTGCTAGATATATGTTGTTCTAATAATTGGAAAAAACGTTACCGAAGGAAAAGTATATCTAGAAAAGACTAATGTATCTGGTAGAAGCGAAAAGTCCTTCATCTTAATCGGTAATGGAAGATATGGTAGTGTGGATGAGTTGGAGGAGGTTATACGAAAGAGAGTGCGTGAAATGAGTTTAGCCAACAGTTTGCCATCTCCTACAACAAAGTAACCAAAACCAGTTTACTAACTAACAGCGATCGTGATACAACGGTGAGCTTTTCCAAATACTTGGCATATATCTTTGGATTGGAACCGAGTGGGAAAACTATGTATCCTCGTGGTAGATACAATAATCTTACACCTCCTGATATAAATCTCGGACTAACCTCTCTGTATGTCTATTCCGACATTGTTGATAACAGAATGGTAGGAGATACGAGTGTACCTTTGCTAAGATTGGTTCTGGTTCAAGGAAAGAAGAATAGCGTTGTGTATCAAGAATTTAAAAGCCCGCACTACGTCAACGCTTCATTGCTGAATAGTGATCTGATCCAAGTGCTTACAACGAGTGGCGACGGTGAGTGAATACCATTTGACGGTGGAAAGGTCGTATTGACGGTTCACTTCTGAGAAAGAAAATCATAATGAGTTTGGTACGATACAACCCCGAAGACTCAAAAGAGTTTTTTGATGAGTACTACAAAATGCAAGCTGGAATTGGAGTTTTGGAGTGTATAGCGGGCGGCGGGTGATAGATAATATGAGAAGTAAGGGACTCAGTCGTATTTTTTCCAGTATACTCAAATCCGCGACACTGTTGCTGAAAAGAGGGGCAATAAGTCTGGGTAAGAGAGCTCTCTTTGTAGGTAGTAACGTAGCGCGAGATGTCATCGATGGTCATAGGTTTGCAGCATCGGCAAAAAAGAGAGGATTGGAAGAGTTGAATGATCTTGGGGGAGATGTACTCAGTGCAGTTCGCCCAGATCGTGTGAAAAGGAGAAAAACGGGAACTGGAAAGAGGAAGAGAGGGAATGGTAAACGTTCCATATTTTAATACCGACAGAATCAGGTATAAAGACATCAGAGCATGATATTTATGTTCATTAAGCAATAACGCTTCGAGCAAACATCACTCGCAAAAGATGGCTAGTCTAAATGGAACAACGGGTAATAAGTTGGAAGGTTCTTCCTACAACATAAACCCTTCGTTGGATGTTTTGCTACTGAACCAACAAACATATCGGTAGAGAGATCGGAATACGTTGTCATCAGACCCGACAGGTTAGATCCTTATGGTAGTATTGAGTTAACCTTGTCAGGGAGTACTGAGCATTACATGGATCTCTACAACTCGTTTCTGCAAGTCGAAGCCACAGTTGTTCAAGATGATGGAACCAATATTGGTGGTAACAATGATAATGCGCCTGTGTTGATGGGGGATTCAACCCATGCAATAATCAGCGAGTTGAAAATGTCGATAGAAGGAACTACTGTTGAATACGCTAACAATTACGGTTTACGCTCCTACTTTTCACAACTACTCGAAAACAGCGCAGATAGAAAGAAATGTCAAGGGGGGATATAGGATTGGCTGTATGATGATGCAACTAGCAAAGATCCTGATAAGCACAAAAACGCGGACAAGAAAAAGAGGAGAGCTCTAATCAGAGCTGGGAAGGCAATAGAATTAACCGGGAAACTCAATCTCGCGTTATTGCAGCAAAAAAGCTAATAATTCCCGGTCCTAGTATGCAGCCGGATTTTAACGCGCTTCCAGCAAACTGGTCTTGTTTGCTGCCGACGAGACACCGGCAGGAGGTGCGAAAATTAGAATTGATAAATTTGAACTTTATCTTTGCAAAGTTAAGGTAAATCCTACGATACAGAACTCTTAACTCAGTATGGCATTGGAAGGTCACAACTACATTTATCCAGTTGATCGAAATCGGGTAAAGCTAAATGGAATCCGTGCTGATGTTGCACAGATTGACATCATTTTGGAAGAAAAAAAGCAGAAACCCAAACAAATCCATTCAGGTTTGGTTGATCACAACGCTTTGGGTGGACGTTTTGCCAAGAACCCGTATAGGATGTAAAACGCCAATGTCGACAGTATTGTATTGAGAGACGGTGATTGTTCAATCGGAAGGAGATTTGAGCCGGATTATGCTAGAGGAGTTTTCGGTGGAGAATATCATCAGTTCCTACACGCTACCGGAACTTTGTTTGATGGTGACAGTCTTGGTAGTACGAAAGAACAATACCTTGATGGTACTACGCTTTATGGATTCAATTTGACTGGGGATTTTCTAAAAAAGATTTACTTCACTCTATGAAAAATGTCACAACGAGTGTGGAAATTTGCCTTATGTCCAACACAACTGAAGGTTTATCCCTGGTAGCTTACTTTGTAAAAGATGGTGTATTTGAGATGGATAGCATTCTTCAATTAGCTATTGCGGAAGATGTAGTGCTCTAAACGGTGACCTAGAGATGAATACCATACAGATTAGTTGGATCTTATCTTCAGACAATCTATGTCGAAATGTAGGGATTCACGTTGGAGCTAGAGATCAGTTTTGGAAGCAAATTTGTAATTTTCCAACAGGATGTTTCGTATTCAACACTCATTTTTCTCACCGACCCGGAGAGAATTGGTTGGCTGTATACGCTAACGATTCAGGAGTGGATTTTTTCAACTCATTCGATGTAAGCGAATTACTAAGTATTCACAGAGGGTGTGAAACAATAAAAAAGTAATGAAACGCAACTACAAAGCCTTTTGTCAACTGCATGCGGGGATTACTGCGTATAATTTTGTTTACTGAGAAGTAGAGGTTGGAATATGGATGAGATTGTTAGAAGTTTAAGAGATATAGGAGACAGTGAGATGAGAGATCACTCAATACGAAGATTTATCATACAGACTTATCCTAGCTACGAGTTTACACGAGACGATACACTAGAAGGAATAGATGGAGTACATATACAAACAACCAATTTGCTAAGTAAATTGTTAAAACAAATTACTAGAATTAATTTTTATTTGTTATAACAAATAGAACATATATGAAATACAAACTGACTCAGGATTTGTACTAAATACCACAGAGCCTACAAAACTACTTTTTTTGTAATGTTCAAAGCTAATGTTGAGGAGCTCATTTCTTGCAAGCCGCAAATAAGATTCTCTCATCTCTTCCTCTGGAAGCGCTCTTTAGTTAGATCTAAAAGACATAGTAACTAATGATTCTATCATACATAGATGTATGAATTAATTTGGAAATTACTTTGGATCCTTTGGTAAATAGAATAAAACTTACCATCATAGAAGATGAGATGCATCCTTTGTGTTATTGATTAGGGTGCCAATGCGCTGTCTCGGACAATCATCTTTTTCATTCTCATCAAAGTAGGAGAGGAAGCTGTGTTGTTCCAAAGTATCGAACAGTTCGGAGGTTTGAACGAAAGCTTTGAGGGCTGAGAGCAGAATGATGTCGTAGAAAATTGTGCTGTCCGCAGTTTGTTCTAGTCCTTTGAATACGATAACACTGCTTTTTTCCGATACCACAGCTGAAGGTTTTTGAGAAGTAATGTTGATATCTCCAATCAGTAAGCTCTCCATTCACCGTACGTCTGCAATTAGCCACCAGACTCTCAGCTTTCCTGTTCCAACGAGTATCACATTTTCTTAGCATTCCAGGATTCTCAAAAGCTATAACACTTCCTGGTGGAAAATCGTGCAGGTGAGCAACGTTGAAATAAGCCTGAATTTATCTCATACTCTTGCCTGATAATGAGTTGAATGGATCCTTTACCTTTAGATTACATCCATGACATTCAGGGGAATGAAAAATTGCATCTCCTGTCTTTCCTTCACCCATATAGATCAAAACGATTGGACGTGTTTGCTTAGCTTTATTAACGAGCAGTCCCACCTCGGTTGAAACATCACTCTTCACTCGAAGTCTCTTTTTATCCTTTTGATAGTTGTAGGTGGTGGTACACTTTGATTCGTCACGAAATTCAACGGATAAAACCTCTATAACTGTTGGTATTGCTAGATCTCGGATTTCCATAGATTTTTTTAAGTTTTTCTTGATGATCTGGAGACAGAGCATTCAACAACCATGCGCTCTTGTAAACAAGGGTGGTTAGTTCGTTATTTCCGGCGTCTTGAAAGGGTATCCTGGTGTGACGAAAAAGTGTATCGTCTCCAACATCCACTAAAACTCGTTTTTTTGTAATTCGAGACATTGTCGAAATCATCTTTTGTCAAACCAACCAAAGCTTGTTTCATCACAGGTGTTCTGTTTGAAAACAGCTTGTTGGTAGGAGATGAGGGTGGAGTAAAATCTTGTTGGGATTCCGCTTCATCAACCACCAATTGAATTTCATCCTCTAGATTTTTTTTTCTCCCTTGGATAATGAAGATAGGAGAAGATGGTGCAGAAAGGGTTTGCTGAAATTCTGCTTCTACATTCATTGTTTGGTTTTTTTTTCGGCTTGAGTGTTCATTCTGAAAAAGATGAATTAGAACAAAATGAGAACTTTTGTTCAAATCTTTGTAATTAAATTAAAGAAAGGTAACACATAGAACCTTGAGTTGGCTGTGTTAGCTAGTAAAAAAAGTAATTTTTTCACTCTCACTTTTATAAAGAGAGAGCTCCTAGTAGTTGCAGTGGGTGATGTGGTAGTTGTTGTTCCTTGAGTTGCCGTTGTTGAACTGGATGCTTTCTGTGTAAAACCCTTGCTTCTTAAACAGCTAAACTTGCACCGATTGACACAGGTCGAGTCCAACGAAAAATTTTAAAACTCGTGTGCATGTTATCAATAGGTTTTCCCGCGAAGAAGACGTTTTTACTCGAAAAACACGATGTTTTCGCGCGAAGAAAACTAATACTTTCGCGAGATAAAAATGAATTTTTTTACGCGAATAAAACATGAAAAATAGACCCAATTTTTTTTGCGAATAGCCGTGAATAAAAGTCTCTTTCTCCACGCAAATAAAAACAAATTTTTCCGCATTTATGAAACAAATTTTTCACACGGATAAAACATATCTTGTTACTGGACTAAAACATCATGTTTTCACGCGAAGAAAACCAATGCTTTTGCGTGAATAAAATAAATTTTTTCACACAATAAAAACATGAAAAATTAACCAATATTTCCCGCAAATAACAGTTAATAAAATTTTCTTTTTTACGCGAATGAAAACAAACTTTTCCGCGTGAATGAAACAATATTTCCACGTGGATAAAACAAATTTTTTTACACGAATAAAACATCACGTTTTTACGCGAAGAAAAACAAAGTTTTTGCTTGAATAATATATATTTTTTTCACGCGAATAAAGCACGAAAATAAACAAATTTTCTCACGAATAATATCTCATAAAATTTACTTTTTCACCCGAAGAAAACCAATGTTTTTGCAGGAATAAAATATATTTCTTCACGTGAATAAAACCTAAAAAATAAACCAGTTTTTCCCGCAAATAAAAGTTTCTTTTTCGTGCGAAGAAAACCAACGCTTTTGCGGAAATAAAAGATATTTTTTCACGCGAATAAAACACAAAAAATAAACCGATTTTTCCCGCGAATAACTGTGAATAAAAGCCCCTTTTTCACGTGAATAACAACAAGTTTTCCCGCGTGAATAAAACAGAAACAAAACATTTTTTTCAGCGTAAAATAATTCCATTCTTCGCGTGAATAATCTATATGTGTTGTAAAGGGTTTTCGCATGAATAACACTATTTTAAAAGTTTTTTGGTTGAGCATTCTCATTGGATGTAAGCTAAATGAGTAGGTGTGACTTATAGTACTTAAGAACAGCTCTCTCTGCATAGAAATCATTCTCTCCAGCAATAGCTTCTGAAGGATCAACTAGTACAGCATTCATTATACAGCTAACAGTGGACTTCTTGGTGATAAGGTAAGAACTAATAAAAAATACTATTCAGTAGGAGTTAAAAAATAATTAGTTTATAATTATTTTACACCACTGTTTAATCATCTTATACTAATACATAACTTTTTATTTTAGTCCATTATGGAATCAAAACCAGGACAAGTAAAAGACTTCCTCCCGGAAATCTATCATCAGTATATCAGAGAAGATGTTATAGTGCAGGACAAGGCAATCTACCAAATTACATTTCAAGCCATAATATTATGCATAACACAACATTCGCTGAACCTAGCCGCATTATATGGAGATATTTCCCCTATTCAATATAGACCTTACACGAGTCATCTATACAATTCTATAGAGATATGTAGTATTATGACTGAAAACAATTTTCAAACTGTTTAAAAATGATGAAAACTGTAAATATAAACAATTATTTAAAAAAAATTAAAAGAAAGGTATGGGATAAACGCCTAACTCAGAAATAAATAAAAAGGAAATGGACTGAAAAAACCTTATATCAAATCTATCCAGATGTACGCAGATACATACAAATGGACGAATGTCTAGGCTCCTCTACTTTTTCATTCGAAATCATTCTCGAATTTTTCACGAAATTTTGTAATACTTTTTATATAATAAATGTATACAATCATACAATGCTTCATTTTTATACAATGCAAAAACCGTGGCATTAACACCCATTCAAACAACTGGTGCACACAAAAAGCCGCCTCCTCGGGTTCACCGGGAACAGGGGCATCTTTTACATATTGACAACCAGGAAAACCTTATAATCCATAATTATCAAATTACGAACATAACAATCAAACACAATAATAACTACAAGCAATTATTATGTACACTCACACCCGATCAACACACACACGCACACACCCACACACGCACACCCCCTTGCACGCACGCACACACACACATCAAACACCTGTAACTGGTGCACACTAAAAGGCACCTTGGGACCAGGAGAACCTTATCTCCAGGAAGGAGATCTGCTCATACATTACTAAAAATAATAGAGAGGAGCATGTGTCAAGAGCGAGAAAGGTAAAAATAGTGATGAGGGGGCATATGTCACCAGGGAGCAAGATTGCAGCACATCTTGGAGATGAACCTCACAAAACTGCTCCAATCATCAGGGAGATCTGGCCATACATTACTACTGTGGTGTAAGAATTAAGTTATCAGTGATGTAAGAATTAAGTTATAAGTGATGTAAGAGGTAAGTTGTTAGTGATGTAAGAGGTAAGTTATTAGTGATGTAAGAAGTAAGTTATTAGTGATGTATGAGGTAAGTTGTAAGTGACTAAGAGGTAAACAATTAAGGATGTAAGAGGTAAGTTATAAGTGATGTAAGAGGTAAGTTATAAGTGATGTAAGAGGTAAGTTATAAGTGATGTAAGAAGTAAGTTATAAGTGACTAAGAGGTAAACAATTAAGGATGTAAGAGGTAAGTTGTTAGTGATGTAAGAGGTAAGTTATTAGTGATGTAAGAAGTAAGTTATTAGTGATGTATGAGGTAAGTTATATGTGATGTAAGACGTAAGTTATCAGTGATGTATGAGGTAAGTTATATGTGATGTAAGACGTAAGTTATTAGTGATGTAAAAAGTAATTTATCAGTGATGTAAGAGGTAAGTTATAAGTGATGAAAGAGGTAGGTTATAAGTTATGTAAGAGGTAAGTTGTATGTGATGTAAGAGGTAAGTTATCATTGATGTAAGAGATAAGTTATAAGTGATGTAAGAGGTAAGTTATCAGTGATGTAAGAGGTAAGTTAATTGTGATGTAAGAGGTAAGTTATATGTGATGTAAGAGGTAAGTTATTAGTGATGTGAGAGATAAGTTATAAGTGATGTAAGAGGTAAGTTATTAGTGATGTAAGAGGTAAGTTATAAGTGATGTAAGAAGTAAAATATTTGTTAAATTGCAACTTTGTTTTGTCATCAGTTGGCATTGTAAGCTTTTTTACGTTTCATTGGCGATCAGATCTATATAACTGTACACAACCAGTGTGTGTTATGTATTGTAACTCCACCTACAACTGTTATATATAGTTAGTAATGTGGAGAAATTGGGATAGTGAAGATAAAAGTACATACAACCACGGGTTGCACAATTTCCAAATAATTGGTTCTATTGGCTAAACATATAAATAGACTGAGAGCTTTTGTAATTTTGAAAAAAAGACGCCCCCACACCCCGAACAAAAGCTAACAAATTAGGTTCAAGAGACATTGTCTGTGAGCCGATAGTTTATTTTAAAGATGAAGGAGATTAGTGAATGTAAAATAAATTCTTTGGCGTTTATGTTACAATGATATCTGAGAAAATGTGCGTTTCCGTTTTTAGATAAACAAGATTTATAGTCGCTTTTTATTGGTTCAAATTGCTAACTTAATCCTTGTGGCATGTCATTGTTTTAATTCATGCATTGAAATTAATGTTTTTTTTCCTTCTAAATGCATTTTAAGCAGATACAAAAGGATACGTGAACAAATTAAATGACCAATCTGAAACATACCCTTGCTCATAACTCCACCTGGTGATAAACACCTGCTCTGCGATGAAGGAGATATCTGAAGTGCTAAATATGCATCTTCCCTACACACCTGGACACCTTAGCAACTCTGTATTTTCCCTAAATAGCTACCCCGAGCTAGTCCGCATTGTGTACATTGTACCGCAAACTGTACTCTATCTACCAGAGCTGCATTATATCACCATACAGCTTGAACATAGGATGGAGTAACTCCCTGCAAAGACTTAGGTCCACAACTGTTGTAATTAGAGATTGAATAATGTCATGCGGAAGCGAGTGAAGGAAAGTAGCCAAAGCTAGGATGTGAACAAATCATGAAACAATTGTGTAATCCCTCCAAGAGAGGCGCAGCCTCAGGACATTACTGGAAGATTATTTGCTAATTACCCATACATTATTTTTTGTAAAAATTGTGGTAGTTTTGCACCTTTTACACACGACACAACGGTATCACTCCGAAACTTTTTGCTATAATTCGGAGTCTACTCCGAATGAAGGTTATTAAACTTCACGGGGTCCGCGACCCAGACACAGAATAACAGAGTTTTCACTTAATAAATGTTTGTTCTATAATCTATTTAGCAATATGCAAGGGGTACTTAGCAAGATTCACTAGACTTCTGCCTCAAATGCTCCTTTTATAGGAGAAGCAGAGGAAAGTTCATCCCCTTATTAGGGTGAACCGATCATACAATATAACAGTAAAAATACAACAATAAAAACATACAATACGAATTTGTACACAAAGTCAGCCAATGTTATCAGTGAGCACATGTCAGAGTGTGCTGGGCATCTTTTCCCGCTCTTTTTCCTTGCTTGGCATTCTTTCACTCCTTATCAGGGCGTCTTGGTACCTTTCCACTCCTTATTAGGACATCTATCACTTAGCCTGCTCTCCAAGCCACCGTGTTCTGTTCAGCCACTTTCTGAGGTGAGCATCCAGCCCTATAGGTCCGAGTCATACTGGCCCGGGGTAGCTGACCCGGGGTAAACCCGGGTAGGTTACATATGATATATAGGGTCTATACAGGGCCGGTGTCCTCGGTATCCATTTTCGTGGGGGAATTTGTACCGAGGCGGAAGGGGAATGGGTCAAGGGTAATGTCTAACTTATTAATTGGCATGAAAACTGGTGGAGGGGGAGGGGGTGTGGGGATGGGGGGGGGGGGGGGCTGGGGGTTGACTGTATCATGTAAATCTCTCACAACATGTACCATTGTTGGAAATTGTGCGTATTGCTTAGAGCAATACGCAGTAAATGTGTCCGTGAAGGTGGGACAAAATACTTCACAGTAACATGGTTACTCTATCTATCACTGTTATATATACTGCCCTGAGCTGGCAAAACACAATATCTGACCAATTTTTCAAAATGCATTTTTTTGCACTTTTTATGTCATCAGTGTATTTTACATCACCCCAAAAAATTTTATTGCCGAATTCCCACCCGAACTCCTGTTTTTTGGGCGGGCAAAACACCATATCTGCATTATTACTATCTAATTAGGCAGCCAAAACACCGTATCTGCTGATATTGTGTTTTGCTTGACCAATAGCATTGTCTTCTGGGGATTAGTGTAACAGCACAATGCAACACAGTGCCGACTTGAGGTTATTTAATGCATCGTAGCAGTTGATAGTCATACTATTCATGCTAGTTGCATCCTTGGAAGCAAACAACGAACAAACAGTACACACTTGGCTCTTAAATTAAATCATAGTTGATTTTTTATATTATTATTCCGCGTCAATTACTATTATTATGGGTGCTGACAGATCAAGGTCATTGACTGACATATAAAGATGGAAATAAAATTTCTTTTTGTCATCAGTATTTACTCCAATACCAGTTTTTTGTTTTCTAAATGTTTCATTTTTCTTCGTCTCGGTTGTCAAACCAGTAGTGTGGTACACTTGTGACATTCTTTTTCCACAGGCAATCTTGTAATCAACTATCAACGATAATAAACTGGTTAGATATTCCTATCAGAATTCGTTTAAATTCTTCTTGAATACAAAGCAGTTAAATGATGAGAACGTGTGATCACAACATTTAATCTAGTCAATTTCACCATCAAGTCATGAGTTAAGCACATTTTAATCCACACACCAGAACCTGTTACCTAAAATTCACAAATTGTCTCAACTTTATCTGTTTTCTGCAAGCGTAATCCCTTAGATCACAGATTGTGGGACTGCTGAGCCCAAATTCAATGAGCTAGTTAGGCGAACAAAACATATCTCCAGATATTGTGTTTTGCTTGCCTAGGCTCAGCATTAGTAATACGTGTGAATAGGCAGGCAAAACAATTTATCTCAATTTATGTGTAAAATATAAATATTAGACAAAAATGGACTTCACAGATGGAAAGAGCATGTCTGACTACCTATTAATGCACTATTAATTTAATGTTGCAATCATCTGTACGAGATGGCTGACACTTGAAAGTTTTTGATCGATACTCGACAATTTCAAAATATGGAGATATTGTGTTTTGCCAGCTCAGGGCAGTATAGTTAGTAACGCAGTCTATTATATCTATCACAGCTATACATAGTTAATGATATCTGCTATAGTTCTAGAGTACATTGCACCTTCAAAAACACACCTTCACATTCAGCTCATGTGTGGCAAGGTTAGCTCGGGATAGTTTAACCTTAAACAACCCTTTGCCAAATGTTACATTTTACCCTCTCAAACCGGTTTTAAAAACTACCAAAAAGAAAAGGATTTGATTGGGGATGAAAGGGATTTATACACTCAATTATTCAAAGATTTGCATGTTTATGTGCAAGATGAAAAACTTCTATAATCAAACATCCCGCCATTATAGATAAACTGTTGTAGTTGCCCCTAAAACTCTGACAATGATGTCGCCTGAGGAAGAAGCTGAAGTAAGGGAGGGGATTCCATTCACATTTACGTGTAACTCTAGCGGTGGAACTCCTGTCTCTGAGTACAAATATGGTATGATCGCTAACTTGCTCTTGTTTGCTTGTTTCACTGTTTTGTTTGTTTTATTGTGGTTGATTGCTTGCAGGCACTTTTTTACATTGAAACTTTTTGTTTGCTTATTTTTTAGTTTGTTTGTTTGTGTCTGTTGGGTGTGTCTGTTTTGTCAGTTCAACGTTTTCACGTAATGTTGTAGTATATATGTTGTTAGTTAATGTATGTATTCATTTTCATATTTTGTATAATATTGTGGTGGGTTTTTATGACCAATATATGTGCGCAAGGTCCCACTGACAACTGCTGGGTGTCAGGCAAGCCTAAACTGAGTCTGACACAACCAGAACACAAGCAAGTGAGCCGGTAGAAGCACTACCGGCCCTGCAGCATTCACCACCGGCCCTGCAGCATTCACTCACCATTCATCAAAACACCTGGTGCACACAAAAATGAACCCAATGGACCAGGAGAACCTCCAGGATAACCTCCAAGATAACCTCCAGGATAACCTCCAGGATAACCTCCAGGATAACCTCCAGAACATCCAACACACCATACAATGTATTAATCAACATTCAACACTATTAAATTAACATACATTCTAAACAACAGGCCCTGCACAGGTACTATCGGCCCTGAAGCATTCACTGCCGGCCCTGCAGCATGCACTGCCGGCCATGCAGCATGCACTGCCGGCCCTGCAGCATGCACTAGTGTCACTACTGACCTTATACCGAGTCGGTGAGGGAAGAAATGTTATAGCCTGTGAACCCAAATTGGTACAGAAGATGCAGGAGCCCAACTTTGCAGCTTCTCTACCACCAGAAAGACTAAAGGCAAGGAACACGAATTGTAAGAGCCACGAACTCGAGCTACCTATTGCACCATCATGATTCAGCATTATTGACTAAGAAGCTCAGCCCCTCACTTCTGGGCGCCTTGTACATTTAACCTTATATTTGCGAATACTGCATTATGCTAATAATAATTTACCTTCCTATTCGTGCAATTACTTCCTGTCACTGTTGATTTGTTGCCCCTTATTTGGGCATATGTTTTTTTCCTGCTCTATCTATAAAAGGCAGAGACTGTTCACTAATCTGTGTACAGTATTGGGATTTTGCTTGTGAATGTACCAAGTAGCATTATACATTACCGTTATTATACTTAACTGGGTTGTGATTGTATAATAAACTATGACATACTCATTGAGACATTGAGTTGTGCGTTTGAGCCGTGGGCTCTAAATACGGTTGTGGAGTTGGTATACTCCTCTGTTTGGATGTTGACCTTTGGAGTGAGGTGTTTTTGGTGGACATTTGGTCGGCCCCCAAAATCCACTACAATATCTTAACTTAGATTATAATAGTTGCGAGTGCATTAATCCGTTATATAAAATTGTTTATATAATTTACCTATTGTATAGTACATGTGTATGCCTTACAGAAATTGTCAGGAATGGAGAGGTGGTAGCTAGCACTAACACATACACACCTGTAGTGGAAGACAGAAAAGGATTCGTTATAAGATGTACGGACAGTGTACATGAAGGGCTGAAGGACAAGTATCCTGGTGTTGTTATACAGGAAAGAAATGTTAGACCGTACTGTGAGTATCTCCCATAAGACAACTTCCAGCTACATATCTCCGTCTCATGGTCTTCTCAGGTTGTTGCCTACTCTTGTGGTTGCTTTCTTCAGTGGTTCCCTCCTCTCATGGTAGCCTCTTCCTGTGACGCCATCTCTCATGGTTGCCTCCTCTAGCGGTGACTTACTCCATGGTCGTCTCTTGCCATAATAGACACCTCCATCGGACACCTCTTAACATTTTGCTATTATAGCGCATTTTTTCATGGATGCCTACTTTGACAGTAGCCATCAAGATTAATTAGTAGACACAAACAAAACAGCAGCAAGTGTGATAATAATAAGACTAATAAATGATATCATTAAAAGATAACTATAAAATCATAATATTATCATTACCGATAATTTTTTTTATCCACTATAATCATTGAAATAATTCAACAACATGAATAAGTATTTCAAAAGTATTAAGAGTGAATTAAATACATAGTAAAATCATTATGATGATAAAATTTTATCATGTACAAAACATGAAGATGCCGAAACAAAACTTACCAGCGTTAATAACATTACTTTGTAGTCTGCTTTCTCTAGTTCATCAACTTGAAATCTGTGATAAATCATTATTATGAATATAAACCATTTTATTAATCTTTCATTGTTTACTATTATTACATATTGTTTGTAGTTTGTTGAATTAATAATTAATAACACGCATTAGTATTCTTATAGTCTATTCTCATAATAGGCCTAATTGTTGCTACTGATATGATATCTTATGAAAGTCACACTTCATTCAAGTTGTCATTCACCGGAAACTTTGGAAATCGTTGACGAAAAAAGTAGATCGTGTTGACTTTTTTCTTTTCATGACTCACCTTTTACCTAATGAGAAAATGTACACCAAAAAATGCCGACGATGTGCGTCCCATATTTTTATCAGAAGTTGCAACTGTATGCATTCAGGTCATGTACAATATAAAGTGGACTACCACTGATTACAAAAACACTTTGATTATTTCTACAACTGTCTTTTGAGATTAAGATCAGCAGCAAAATAGTATCTGAGTCGTTGATATGCATTTTGACTGGGATAATCCAGTATATCACATCTAATTGAAGTAGTTTACATAACTAGGTAATGCGTGTAGTGTTATGTGGACATTGCAGTTACCTTTAAAACACGAATAACTTGCCTGGGGTTGCCAGCGTTTGCACGGCCTCCACCAAACTTGAGCTTTGATTACTCTATCTAGATTTCTAATACAAAACTTCAGGTTGAGTCCCACACATTAATTGGTCTCTTAGTTATGATCTCTTTATGGACACAAATACCTCATGTTTAACTTTGTTATGAATCCGAGCAACCAGCAAGAGTGGGCAACTCCAAATACATTGAGCGCTTGCTGCATCCTTGGATATGAGATTAACATGTCTAGAGATCAGTCTATAAATATAACTGATACAGTAATTTTTCATAGCATTTTGAAGCTTTTTTATGACGTTCTACTAGCTAATTGTTTTGCTTTAGTTCTTAGTTTATTCTTGAGACAAAACCAAAATAAAAAGTAGATGCAACTGCACGTCTTACAGTCCATTTCCTCAGCAATCATTTGTAGTGTTTTACATTTCCTCAGCAATCATTTGTAGTGTTTCACATTTCCTTAGCAATCATTTGTAGTGTTTTACATTTCCTCAGCAATCATTTGTAGTGTTTACATTTCCTCAGCAATCATTTGTAGTGTTTCACATTTCCTCTGCAATCATTTGTAGTGTTTTACATTTCCTCAGCAATCATTTGTAGTGTTTTACATTTCCTCTGCAATCATTTGTAGTGTTTTACATTTCCTCAGCAATCATTTGTAGTGTTTTACATTTCCTCAGCAATCATTTGTAGTGTTTTACATTTCCTCAGCAATCATTTGTAGTGTTTTACATTTCCTCAGCGATCATTTGTAGTGTTTTACATTTCCTCAGCAACCATTTGTAGTGTTTTACATTTCCTCAGCAACCATTTGTAGTGTTTTATATTTCCTCAGCAACCATTTGTAGTGTTTTACATTTCATCGTTTACTTTTTTAACAATCTGTGTATTGTGCATTATCCCATTTAGATATCGCCTACACAGAGAATGGTAAACAATTTACGGATCTGGTATTGAATTCTACTGTTGATAATGAGCTGGAATGTGAAATTGGTGGATATCTCATATAGTACAGTTGGGTTTGTGGCTTATTCTCTTGTGTGGTTAATGGAGAAGGTAACTCCATAAATATTAAAGCAAATCCAACCTACTCTGGTCAAAGTGGTACAATGAAGTGTACTGGATCTGTGGCTAGTAAGTACATAGACATGTTTGTCGAATAACGCGGGTGAAAAGCCTAAAGTTTTTTTAGCATTTATATTCTTTATTTGTTCATCAGTTGTTTACTTGGTGCCCTTTTTGTGTTTGGTAACAATACTACTACATAAAGTCTGATATGTCATTCTATCTACCTGCCATTCTTCCCACTTGTTCCTTATCTATACATGGATATCGCTTACCTCCCTTGTATGGCATTTTACATTTCACTTTATGTTTTTTATTTATAAAGGCAGACATTGCAAAGACTGCATATCATGCAATAAGTTGGATTTCAAAATCTATATTCACCAACCTCTGTGATTTCTCTTGAAGGCAGAGTAAAGTACAATTAAACAATTTTATTCACAACATATGTTAAAGCTTCGCCAAACTTGCATTAAGTCTTTTAAAACATTAGCGATTTTTAAGATGACGGTTTGAAACTGTCTAAAATTTATGCACTTTTAAGCAAAATTTTGATGATAGTTCGCATAGTCTGTATCAAATATCTTTAAATTATGATTACTCTGACAGTTTATGAGCCTCTACAACTTTCTAAAGTTTCCATAATTCACTTGAGAAAAGTAGATAATTCCTTAAACTGTGAAAGCTTGCAGAAGAGCACTGGATTTGTTCCACAAGTGTTAAAGCATGAATGAAGATCACCAATTATTGCTTTGATAAAAACAAAAACCGTTTCCCCATTTTTTTAATAATTAGTTTTGTTTTTCATTAAAACCCAGTCACAGAGTTCCATTTTTCATACAATTGTTGTGTTTATTAGTTACTAGTATTTTACTTTGGTAGATTTTGAGGATCTGTCGATGACGTGGAATATTCGATGGGAAGAAGTTGAGACCACAACAGTAATACCAAGCTCTGGTGATACAAGTACATCCCCTGCGCCTGTCATTATTGCTGTATTCGTTGGCTTGTTCATTATTGTGGCTGGTGTGTCAGTGACTGTTTACTGTGCCAGACAACAATCTTCAGGTAAGTATAGTGAAGCAGTTTGTTTGACTTTGTTTAATTTTTGCTAGCAATTTTTTCTTAACAAGCCTCAATTTTAATGTTTCTGATTTTACATGAAAAACTTTAGTATGAATAGAACCTTACTGCTGGTTATCTAACTAACTTGGTGAGCATTTTTTTTATTTTACAGCAAGTGGGGAAGCTTCAGCGCCCGCCCCTAATGCCGGACAAATGACTCCTCATCAAACAGGGTTAGTATTTTGCATTTATCTGCATACACTTTCACCTGCCAATGACATATAATGTTGGGAAGATGTTATGTAAAGCACTGACTTATCGTCACACAGCTTTAAGTGATATTTATATATATTATATTTATATATTGTAGACTTTCTGCACCACAAACTGGTGCAACTACCACTGTATAGCTGATGTAAACAATTCATTCAAGCGTGTAAGTAAAGTAGTGGCTACACTGCATCAATGTTCCGGTGCCGATGTGCCTATACGATGGATCGTAACTATGTGCAGGTGGCTACACAGGCCGATGTACTCGGGCGCATCTGTGAGCTGCTATTGAACTAGCCAATCATATGGCAAAAAGCGCGGGTTCTTGTTTGTTTCATTTCTGACAAAGAATTAGTTGTTTCCCTGAAATAATTACAATAAAAACAGAAATTGCAAAACACACTCACTGTGATGTATGTCAGTTTTATTCACTATAAAAGACATACTTTTAACAATTATTTTGGTTTTAATTATTATTAATTTTTCAGAATGTTGTTATTATTCATCATTTATTTTGTTGTTGTATTTGATAATAATTTTACTTATTATCATTATACTCAGAAATTTTGAAATTCTCAATGATCACCATTTCATGAGCAATGTAAAATAAATTCATTTGACTCAATTGTTTTTGGCAACAACTCATTACATCGAAATTATTTTGGTACAAAGAGTTGTATGTACAACTTTTATAACTTCAATGTTCTTTTATAATTTGAAGTAGATAGCAAATGTTGATAAAGAAATTCTACCGGAAATGTGTTGTAATTGGTTAAACTTGATCAGCGTGGGAAAAAATTTCAGATTTAACCAATAAAAGGGCGCTGATGTCCCTTCGGCATCGGGCATACTCCTAGATGCTGGTTATACTCATGAACAAACCCCACGATGTACAGATGTATCGGCCACGCCCATCGTAAGGCCTTCCGATGCCAAACACCGGCCTGTGTAGCCACCACTTAACATCCATGTATTAGCTCTCTAAATTTTGTAAAAAGTTTACATCTCATTGAATGTTCTTTGTAATGTGGTTGTCCAGTTTGCTTCACCGCTGGGTTCCTTCCAAATACTTCACCTTTTAATGGTTAACATATCAGCTACTTTCTATTTGGTTTAATTTCATGACAATATTATTTTTTAGATCGGTGTTGCTAGCAGAGACATTTGTTTCACCTGTGACATCACTTCCCCCAGCTACTACAACACCTTTAAGACAAACATAAGGGATGATACATAAATAAGTTGAAGTATCACTCATTGAGAAACAATTGAGACAGTTTGTACAATCATTTAGTAACTAGTGGATATTCTACATCATATCCTACTGGTGTGTTTGTTTTATGAGCTTGTGTCTGTGTGTCCTTTAATCATTTTATTTCTTCTGTTTTTGTTTGTTGTCTCAAATAAAACACATACAGCGTTGCACTAGTGACTGGTGGTTATTGTACAGTAATGTGACAGAGTTTAACCAGAAGTTACAGTGTAACAACCCTCTCCAACCTTTCACACCTGCCCATCTATTACCACATATCCACCCCTTACATCCACCCCTTACATCCATCCCTTACAACCACCCCTTACATCCACTTTTTACATCCACCCCTTACATCAACCCCTTACATCCACCCCTTACATCCACCCCTTACATCCACCCCTTACATCCACCACTTACATACACCTCTTACATCCACCTCTTACATCCACCCCTTACATCCACCCCTTACATCCACCCCTTACATCCAACCCTCTACATCCACCCCTTATATCCACTCCTTACATCCACCCCTTGCGTCCACCCCTTACGTCCACCCCTGACATCCACCTTTTACATCCACCCCTTCCATTAAAAGTCCACGCAATACCAGTTTTTTTTGGTTCTTGCGTTTAACATAACTGATCTTGGAAGTCACATTGACTAACATTCCGCAAAAAACATTGAACAGTAGCAATATAATAGCAGAACTGTAGTGTTTGTGTGTTTTGATGTTGAATATTCTATGGAGAGGATAACCCTTAAACCATACTTACATATACCATCAAGTTGCAGATTTGGTTTCATCGCGAAAAACTCTTTATATAGAAAAATTTAACGTAACCGTTAGTAAAACTAAAGTACCATGATTAGTGACGCTTCTGGGACACAGAAATTGTATTTCCCACGAGCATCACCACTACAAACATGGCGCCCGGGCATCCGCAGTTGCACCATCGATTATCATCGGCTGACTACACAGTAGTTGGTCTAGGGGGTTATAGGTCTATGGGGATAACATATAGACAAATCCAACAACTTGAATATGCCAACGATAATATATATGTAATCTTTGGTATGTGGCAAACCTGGTTTCAAAACTTATTGATTCTATGCAGCTTTCGCTCCCAAATTACAAACCCTCTTGTTGTGTGGCAAAATTCAGAATGGTCCGTTGTTACAAATAGTTATGTTCTTTTTGCGAGCTCCTATAGTAGTCTACAGTACCATACTGTATGTTTCCGCTCAAAAAATTCAATCTAATATGGGCGCTATGGATGACACTGTTCCCATTTTCTATTGGCCAAAATTGGTTACACCCCATTCGGGTTTTTGGCAATCCTTATATATTTCATCCATGTTTAATACACAGTCATGTTGAAAATCCCCATTCTGTGTATTAAATCACACTGGGGATACCCAGTTATCATAGAGGTGAAGCATCATGGTTGATTTTCATAGAAATTCATTCATCCCATTCTATGTCAATGGATTTTAACTTATATGCCACTGGTAGTCAACACTTGTGGGTGTATTGCTAAGCTTGGTCAAAAGGCACGACAATTCTGGTCTAATTATTCTTGGATCAATTGCCTCAAATAGTGAAATCAACTGGTCTTTGTATAGCGGAGTAATCAAGTTTTTGTCTCATATGGTCATTGATTAACCAGTAAAGCGCTTCAATTTGTTTATGTACTTCTTTCCAGGCCTCTCAAATATTTGACCCAACAGACCTCCTGGCACCGATATTGTTGAAAATGAGCAGCTATATTTGTAGCATCCAACACAAAACAGAAAATTGACAAACTTGGTTTGAACTACACCCAAACTACCAACTGTTTTGAAAACTTTCGCTCATCAACGCAGACTTTCACTATTTTACTGACAAAGCAACTCGCAGTGACAGATAACAAGGACAGATGCATGGTCCCTTGCAAAAAGACGTATTGTCTATAAATAGCGATTATGTTGCACATCACCATCCATTATACAGGTATATTTTATGGTGATGTGATGTGATTTGATACCTCAAGAACGGTAGACTTTCTTCTTCCGGTGGAGGAGATGATGTTGTTGGTACCAAACTCCCCTACCGTAGACAACAAGCCCACCACATTCTTCTGGACATGAGATGTGTGCAGGTACCCCACGAGCTAGAGGATACTGCGGTGGGTGACCACAGAGACTAAGGAGAAAGTAGAGACTTTGATGCAGGCAGAAAGGACCGCGCTTGACCCAAGTGAGCCTACTAGGCAAAGAATATCCGGCAGCTGAGGGTCCACACCCTCTAGTACTACCCAAGACACTATTGTTGCTGCCACTATGCCAGTGAGAGCCAGGATGCGGTGTATTCTCATTAAAACAAGTTTGATGCGCCCAGGAGACAACATCTACCGCATAAAGACGGGGATCATCTACACAGTCAATTGCCGAAGCGACATCAGGTTCCTGCCCATTCATTAGGTGGGAGGACCCACCAAAATTTAGACGGTGTCAGCCAACTCACCAGGGAGAGCCAACCCCTGCCAATGCACCAATCAATAAGAAATAGAATCCCCAGTTCGAAGTAGCGCACATAACAAGGCGCCAACCAGCAGGGGTAAGGAGGCCCAATCCTTGACTGTGTACAAACTATCCTAAAGGGCCGTTAGCCTGCTGCTAACTGCACCTGTGCTTCTGCCACAACCGGATGTTATCTGAGTGAAGCCAAAGGAATAGCTAACCATACCATGGCCTTCGCAGGCCTTTCTGTATCATATTGATTGACTAGCTACTTTGACTGACATGCACATTACTACCTTAGAACAGCAGTCTGGCAAGTTGAGGGGACTGTTGATGAGCCAGATACTCTCTAGCAAACAGATAAAGACGGTGAAGGCAGAAGCTCGGCTCAATACTGCTGAAGTAGGGCAACTACGCGAGCAAGTGGCCAGCCTAAGGGGGGCTCACTTTTAGAGACACTAAACTGTACTTAAATATATATCGGCTATTTAATTACTTACCCGTAAAAGAAGCATATGTAACCAAGTATATTTAACCTGTGTACGAAGATACGCCCACACATATTGCTCTTGCTATGTTATAACTAACGACATGGTATGTCTTTAATGGAGAAAGCTAGGTGGTACTTTTTGGTGCATGCCAGTAGTAAACTGCTTGTTTGCTAGCAGACACCAATCAGAGGTGCGCTAGAAGTCTACGCCTTGTAAAAGTGTTGTGCCAGTAAAGTGACTTGCTGTGCCGGTGGCACAGCTTGCGGTGCCGGTCTTGACCCCTGCAGGGTTGTTAGTGACCTCTGGTTGACCGGTAGGATGCTATTGGGCCGTCACAAGATGGCCAACCTAGCTGAGGATCTACAAACCTAACTAGGGGCTTACACTAACATTGGAGCTAGAAATGCTCATCCTTGGATTACGGGATAAGTCAATCAAAGTTTAGGTGAAGCCTTGGAACCCTTTGGAGTCTCTGATTGGACAATGGATGCATGTCACTGCCCTTTAGCCACTTGGCACCATTTACTTTGAACCCTGCTCTACCTCATGATTTGTTGTCTATCTATACATCTATGTTTATTGGTCAAGTTACCTCCTGTGCATGTGTTACTATATGTAATATGCAAACAGCCTCCTGCCAGCCTACCTATATAATGGCTAGATCTCATGTATTTCATTGCAAGGATTTATGTCTCGCCAATCAACATAGTAGATTGCAACCCTTGGATTTCGGTACTATAGAATAAAGCCACTATTTAAGCAAACACTCTGTGTAGTTTTTCGGAGTCGTGGGCTCTATCCTTGCCAAATGATCTGGCAGTAACTGATCGTTAGTTGTCACTGTCATATGGGAACAGGGTCTCCTCCGAAGAGAAGTATAATACTTGAGATTGGTGAAGTTTTGTGGGAACCAAACCGGAAGCCATTACAATACGCAATATATCAAACAGATTAAGGGAACAACAGCAAGTCCAATAAAACATATAGTTTTGGAAGATCGGAGCTTCAAACACAAAATGGAAGGAAGTGTCTTCAAAACTTTTGTCACATCTAAAGGGAGTAGTTTCAGAATTCACGGAGATGATAGATCATGATATTGGCAACTCTGATCTTCCCAAAGATAACACACTACATCTGAACACAGTGGATCAAAGTGCTGCCAAAGAAAATTGGTATGGCCAAACCCCATGTAGACCTCATCACCTCAAGAACTATGTTTTTGCATTCAGAAAAAGGAAGGAGTATGAGATAGAAATTATCGAGTCATTGCTGGTAGATTTTATTGAATGTTTATGCTGGCAGCCAAATTTGTTATTAGCAGTTGATGAACAGTTGAATATTCCGTTTACTAACTCTATAGTTGGAGTGACATGCTAACTCACTTGAACTGGCTGAAAACAAAGTTTCTCACAATTTTCACAGTTTTTTTAAAAAAATTTGGAGTCTCATGCCAGCTTGGAGTCTTTTTGTAAATTTTAAGGTTTAATACCTCAATTTAGTTTTAGTTTCGTAAATGGAACCTACTGCTACCGCGTTAGTTGCATAGAGGTGAATAACTAAAACATCTACAGCTGGTGAGTTGACAAATGTTTCAGTAGTAGTGACACTAAATTATACCATCGACTATTAGCTGCTTTCCATAGTTATATATATTTTGGTTCTGTAGGCATTGTCAGTAATACTCCTCATAACGTCACACGGTTTCGATGAGAGTGAAAAAATAATTAACAGATAAATAATTGACCTCATTTCCTGATTACCCTGACTCGAAGATTACGGAAAAAAAATCAAAATTTTGTGAAGCCACATGGTCACTTTTGCTGTGCTCTCCTGTACTCAACTGTACATGGCAAAGACTAATTAGTGGCTCTTCTGGTGCTTGGATAAAACATGCTGGTGCTGAATTGCAAAAATTTTTCAAGATTTCCTAATTGTCTTTAAAACTCTAAAGTAACATTATTAGATTGTTTAACGTTAACAAAAGTTGTTAATTGATAGCTAAACAAACTTTCAAAAATGATTATGATTGCTAATTTCACTAAGTGTAAAAAAATCTACAGGGTTTCTCAACACTAGCTAAGACAGTGAACATCGAAGCTCTATTCCCATGACTGAGTAGTCTTTGTATGACATGTTCTAAGTAAAGTTTAAGTTATTTTTTAGGATAAACTTCTCCGCTATGTGGTTTGCACCTTGCAAGCTTTATTAATGCCCACGGTAAACGGCTGGAACGGAGAGGAACTCTAAAACCATGTGTCATCCATGTGTTTGAGTCTTTTGGTTTAAATTCAATATCAAAACCTTGCTCGCTTGGCAATAAGTACCACTGGCATAGCAGTCACAGCCCTTATATTAGAACTAAGTTTTTGTCTACATTCAATCAACTAGAAAGGCAATCCTTCAGATAGAATACAAGAAGCATAATTCAATTTGCATTGCTAAAACCCAATCAGATGAAAGTTTTTGCAGTTTCTAGCCAAGTTTTTATAAACCATATTCAACACATGATTATTGAAATAAAAGAAGCCTGTAAACTCTTTTTATCAATGACAGGTCATCAAGTGAACTGCAATTACAAAACGAAACTTGTGTGGTGAAATGATTTTCTTACATTTAAATATAAGCCTTTAATAGCTTAAAAATGGATGCTAACTTTTCACTAGTATAATGCACATGATTGATAAATCGATTTAGGCTTAATGTTACTCTGGCAATCTCTACCTCAATCAATTATTATCTTAACAAGAAAAACATACGAGAGGAGATGAAAATAGAGATATCAACTTTCTATAACCATTTTGGAGGTGCTGCAGCTCCTGGTTATGAATATGGTGAGTAAAACAACTGCCAGTTTACATTTATTGCAATGATTGCATTTTGTCATACAAAAAATCAAATCACTAGCAGGAAGGCTCATAAATAGAGAAGTTGTAGCTACCATCGCTAGCACACGAAGTGTGTACCAAGAGAAGGAGGACGTTTTATTGCAAGATGTTTTGAAATTACACTAATGATTTTGAGAAGAAGCATCTGGGAAAAACTAATATTGCAGTAAGCTATTTCAAAATGTGTTGAAAGTTGGTGTTTGTGGGTGCTTTAAAAAAATGCAATGTTTGAATTGCGACTTGTTCCATCAGTTAGCTCTAAACATCAATGTTTTAGTGAGGGTAGTGGCCGAGTCAGCAAGCTGCTACCCGTGTTATTGCTCACCATTCTAAAACTTTGACAAAAACTGCATTTTCCCATGAATAGTTACATTTATGTTAACCCTTCCTCCATCGACTACGTACTACCTTTTGATTCTTTTTGTTTCATAACTCTTACACAAGAGAACAACAGTTTCAAGTTTCAAACATTTATCTTGGAATCCAAATTATTTGATTTGCTCTTCTTGTTCATTCATTAGCATATTTGCTCTGGCATGTATGAACAGCCTCTGATAATGTTAGTCAGTCTTCAGACTTTGTGCCAAACACTCTTGTAAATAAATTTATTCATCATAAAGGTAGATGAAAATCTTTTACAATATGTATTGGTAGCCTAGATAGGAATTTATGAAAAATTTTTGAATCAGCTAAAGAAATCTCAGACAAATCGTAGGAGTAGAAACATTTGAAAGAGTTGAAATTGTTTTATTAATGAATTGATGAAAACTGAAGTGAGGTTAACTGAACTCGTATATAGACTCTGTTGTTAAACTCAGTAAAATCTTGTAAGACCTTGATACAAAGTAAGTAATAATAAAGTCTTCCTCAAACTGCATTACTTTATTTATTTTGTGTACACATGAAATTTATCATCACTTCAACACGGATAATACATTAATGGATATATTATTATATGTCATCGATTAGTTCACTGTGGAAAGATAAGAAGGTTTATGCAGCAGTAAAAAGTGCAACAGTGAGCAGCTTTTGGCAGCAGTTTCACAAACCAAGAAAGTGAACAGCTCAGTATGTCTAACGGCTGGTGCATTGACTCTACCCTTCATCCTCTCCATAGAAGATCAAGTGGTGCTTTCAATCTGTTTAATGCTTTGGAATATTGGTAAACATTATAAATAGGTATCAATTACATTTTCATTGAACTATGGCCGTACTTTGCATAAAAATGACAGTTCACAGCCTTTCCAAGTCAAAATACCTTACATATTTAAAAATTCTTCAATTGCATTTGCTGCACTTGAGCACAATTGAACGGTAGAACACATGAAATATAGGAAAAAAAAACTTTTGCGGAAGTACAAATGCAGTTGTCTGTAGACACTGCTAGATATTTAGGTCGCCTTTACAAATAAAAAACAATAACTATCATGCAAGTTTAGTTTAGTAGATAATGCATTGATTCACTGCACACACAAAGGGAAACTTCACACCCTCTGGTCTACAATCAACACGGTGGTAGCAGATCCACCGATTGGTGGCAAATAGTTTAACAGATCGGTTTGCTGGATCGAAAGCTCTTCTATTCGTTCCCTCAATAGAAATTCAGATAGAAGATTCTGTGAAAGGGCTCATCTGTCATGTTTAGCTAAGTTAGATGGAACTCCTACCTGTCCAAACAGTAAACTAGATAGATGCTACAGATAAAACTACATGCAGCTATTCAGCAAAGACTTTGACCATTCAGATACATACCCTTGTGAATTTATATTATGTTTTTCGTTTTAACCCCTGACAGAAGCTTGCGCTGAAATTTGCCTTAGAAACACTGCAGCAGTAGTAAACTTTAATACTAATGCATAGATGGGTTTCTGTTGGTCACTGCTAGCAACCCACAATGCTTGGAACAATTCAAAATAAAAGGCGTTGAGTCATGCTCATAACGTTACAGAAGAGCTGAGCTGGTATAAACTAACAAAGTTTAGTTTCAATAAGAAAAGATACCGGTGAAAATGTGCCACAGTTAATAGACCTGCTGTAAACCAACTCAGTCTACTGCAACTACCGAGCTTTGAAATAACTTTTTCAGTCTGGTAGTAAGCAGGTTTAAACATTAATAACAAAACAAGTATTGTCGCAGCACTACTAATCACTCAGCACCAACTAGTCATGCAATAATCATTGTTACTATTGTTTTACTTGATTCATTTCTCAATATCAGATTCCACACTATTTTACTTGCTGCACAAGCTGCTCGTTCAGCCTACTTACAGACTGTAATGTAGCTCACTCACGACTGATGAAAGTTACTCCGTTATTGTGCTCAATCCAGTATATATAATGTCACTTCTAGCCCTTAGTCCACTATTAACATCACTGGCAGTCCATGAGGCCCCTTATCTATCTATCTTTCATCTTGCTACAAAAATTCTAGTCTCTCAAAAACCTGCTTCTATATTATTCCCATGTAAACAAGAGTTGTCTGCTCTGTGTTTCAGCAAGACATCAAATTTCCACCCTTAATTATGGCGTAAAAATCACCTGTCTGTTGCCTGCACTTCTGGCTTTTGGTGGTTCATGTATCTCAACTTCAATTGCTTTTTGACTCTTACATAACTCAATCATCCACAAATCCCCTAGAACTTGAGTCTTAGCCTGAAAATACAAATGATCTTTTACATAGCCGCCACCCTTACAATGCAGTCCCATTTACTTTTGGTACCTTGCTATGCCCTCCAAAACCACTGTACCACATTGATTACTCTAAAATTTTCCATTAACTCTCTATACATTTACCCTGTCTGTATCAAATAGATTGCACTAAAGCTGCATACGCACTAGAACAATGTGGTGGCTGAAATCGGCGCAATTCCAAAATGGCATAGTGTGAATACGATAACGGCCAATTCTTATCATATCAGCCGGTGTGGTTGCCATTTGAGCACTGCTCAAAATCACCGACAATTTTTGGCATATTATCAAGGAAAATGCAACATGAAATCAGTGCAGAAGTAGTTTGTGATCACAAACAATGATGATACATAACAAAAAATCATCACATCTCCCAGAAATAACCGAATAATAGTAATTATTTTTCTTATTTATTAAAACTCACCAAGAAAAGTCATCATGTATGACCCTTCTTATATCAACATGGTTGATCACATGATAAGCATAGGTTTAGACAACTTACAAATAGTTTTAATTAATTGAAATAAATATTTGGTAAAGCTGAAAAAAAATAAAATTCTTATCAGAACAACAGATATTACAAATAATTAATATTGAAGCAGCAATAACTAGTGCGCTCATTAGTAACAACCATAGACATGGTGAATAATTGTGAAATTACAGACAGCAATATGATTATGTAGTAATACTATGGTTGGGGTGAAAAACTTTTTTTGTCTATTTCTCTTACCAAAGAGCAAATGCTTTTTTGGCCGAAATTCTTCTCTAGTGTTTACACAACCAGGACGAAAAAGAGCACAACTCAAACATGAACAAATTTTTGAACAGAAATCGTTCTAGTGAGTATGCAGCTTTAGATTCTCAAACTTTTTTCAATTTTTATCACTCAAATAATCAGACAACTAGATACGTAGTTGACTTGATAATAGGTATTTGTTCATTTAAGCCCAAATTAATATTTGTTTACTCAAAGTAGCCTGAGCCCGGAGGCAAAATCTTGTTTTATAAATGAGACTACTATGTGCAAAAGAAAGCACTACTTGTGTAAGTGTCTCGTATTGAGCTGTGTTGTATTATATTAAATTGTAGTGCACTTAAAGTTGTTAAGCGTTTTAATGCCTGTGCTTTTAAGGCAACTGTAAAACTGAATAAAAAGAAAATTCGATTAATCATAAAAATTTCCTTTCAAATTGCAAGTCAAAAAAACGTACCGTATTGTTCCTGTTGTGATATACTGGTGTTGAAACCTATTCTCGCTTGAGACAATGCCTTAAATTTTGATTGCAAATCAGAATTTTCAATCTACAACGCGGTATTCTGTCTCTTTTGTGACAAGCTAAAAAACTTATATCGCTCCAACTGAACAGTTTAAGACAAAGTTGAAATTCTTTTTGAAAAAAATGGGTAAAAATTGACTGACGTCGTGTAGTATAAAAGTTTTCAAGTTAGGAAGTCCCGCTGTAAGCAAGTAATCAGTAACAAGTTATGTTATCATTAACAATGCTACACAAATGTGCACATGCCTTTTGTGAGCAAGGCACAAGTGCATCAACTATAATAACCATTGTTCCCAATATCAACATGACTCATTGAGTGGAATTGATTAACAGCTCAAGTCAATAGTAGCGCTAGTCTATGTAATCATTCTACTGATGCGTATAGTAGTATAACTACTAAAGCTCATCCGACATCGCTAGCGAGTGTTAAATGAACTAGCTAGAAGTAGCTTTTATAGTGTCTAGATTTTGCTCAAGCGTTGTTAGAGAAACTTTGATTTGGATGCAGTGCAGTTGTTGATTCTAATTGGTCTGCACTAAAGGTTAGTGATGCTTACAATGTATTGACGCAAAAGTTTTCATATGGCTATCACATTTTGTGATCTGAATAACTTTGCAAAGCAGGTCATGTAGTCTTATTGTTAGAGTTTTATTACTGGTTGGCGAGTTTTCAGTAGAGTACTGAAACTAGTATATTGATCCAAAACAAGGTTCATATCTGTAAACTAGCTATGTCACACCTACTGAACAGTTGTCTGCCGAGTTATGGGATTTATTGTACTGATCTCTCACAACAAAAGTGTATATTTACCGTTACAGTAAATCTTTGAGATGATCTCTAGACCAAGAATTTTTGATCACAAATCCTTTGGTTTTATCGTTTATTCTGTCATTGAAGACAATAATGTCCCCTCAGCATAGATTCTGTAGAATAATTGACTATTTATTTAAACACCAATGAATACCTATGTTGGCAAATGCCAGGTATCAGTTTTAATGAAAAAGGTGCAACAGAAAACATTACTTGTTTTTCAAAGCTCTGCTTCCAAATCCACAATACGAATACTTTTGAAACTCCAGTAGACAACAATGGATACAATTGAGTAAACTTGTTTTCAACTTTACGTAAGTTTTAAGCTTCCAAGCTGAGATCAGATTTATAAACGACTAAAGCTAATAATCTGTGTACGTATTCCACTGAGACATCTAAAAGTTTGATAATATGGACTTAAATGATTAGATAAAATCAAATTGATCAAAACGGTGAGCAGTAGAAAAATATGGAAATCTTGCATCATCTGTATTACTATGGTTGTTTTAAAGCTTGTTTACATCAAATATGGATCTATCATGTGTCTAACTGTGCATAAGCAAATACAATAGTGATATGAAAGGATGTTTTTGTTCCTTTAAGCGATAAAGGCTGCAGTGCGCTAACAATTGTATATCTTCAATAACAAATTGTGAAATACGTGAGCTCATTCACACCCGTACGTTGTGGTCAACATAGCATTGAGGCCTTGGCACTATTTATACATTGAATAGACTAGTTTAATGAAATATGAAAAGGTTGAGGATTCAATGAATGCAACGAAAATGTAGTCTATATGTGCAAGCCCAGATCATGTGATGTAAAGCAATTTTTATTCAAAAACGTATAACCGGGTGTCTATTTGGTTTCTTTTTGGTATCATTTTGGTAGTTCGAGCCTTGAGTACTTTTACACTTTTTGACATGGTGCATCAAAGCTGTCTGTGGAGTCATAATGTAGTAGATTTCGTGGTGTGGCCGTTACATTCCAATCATTATAGTAAACAGATTTAGCTGAGCACTAGCGTGTTGCGCACGCAGTGCATCCTGGGAAACCCTAGCTAAGACAAGCATGGGCTTGCTTGGTTGATGGCACTAAGTAGCCGGAAGTTCATGAGTCAAGCCTGTATGCCTAAATATGAGCTAAGGTCGCCTGTACTCTTTAGGAGTGGTATTGGAGTTGGTAATCATCCATGATGTCATTATGTGTTGAACTTTAGTGGTTGACTAGTTTGTTTCGTGCCAGCCTGTGCCTGTAATTGTGTCTTGTTTATTCTGTTGGAATCCTTTGAGTCAAGCCTGTATGCCTACGATGAGCCAAGGTCGCCTGTACTCTTGATGACTGGTACTTTTTCATGGTGTCATGGTGTATTTTGAACTTCAGCGAATAACTGGTTTTTTGTGCCAACGTGTGCCTGTAATTGTGCCAGCTTAGTATTAGCCATTATTCTGTATCTAATTTCAACTGCTTTTCAGCAGTGCAAGTTCCTAGAAATAGAAGGATTTTTCACCCGAGCGGGCAGATATATTGGGGGTTTGGCAGAGAGTTAGCTCCTGCAAGCTTCTGTGATATTCATACAATAAAGCGTTTAAAAGCTTTACCTCTGCATATTAAGTCTAGCCGGTTGCCGACTTGCTAGTTGTTCCTCCGTGCCGGTGGATCATGGCGTGTAGTCTATGCACCACCCAGTCAGGAAAGGAGCCATTACTATCACGCCGATAGCGCTCCCGACCCATTACTATAGTTATAGCTACACAGATCTTATCAGTCTGTGAGTGATAAAACAGGCTATCAAGCTGTTAGAGCCCTACACATGGTCTATTCTCTCTCCAGTAGTGTTCGGTGAAGGCATAATAACCGTTAGGACATGGCGACGACCTTTACAATAATTCCTTAATTATCTCTTTCGCAGAATTTTGCAGTTGCAGACGACCAGAGTGGAAGTAAATTTTTGGCATTTATTTTTTCTTTCGTTCATTAACATTGCTAACAACTACTAAGTTTGACACATTAGTTTTAGTAAAATGTTATTTAGAAGTGAGCTAAACAAACGTTTTCTTGACGAAGAGCTCTTGGACATGATTATAGATGTTTTCAATGAAAAGCAAAAGTTTTTACGCTATTTTCTGAGATTGGATTGACAATACATGTGTTTAGTCCTCCTTTTAAATACCGATACCATCTCTCCTCATTGAAATTCGTTTATTTTTTATGACAGTTAAAGATGGAGCAAAGAATCTACTTGCTCACTATGGTGTATCTATCTACTTACCCTGCGCAAGGTAAGTGCTCATAAACAAATCACTTTGTTGCGCATTTTTGGCATGATCATTCTCATCCCCGCAAAAACAAATGTTGTTGTTATTTAGAGATATCTCATAAAGTAGAATAAAAATAGAGTTTCTCATCACTACATCAGGCGTTTAGCAAATTGGACCAAAGCCAATGATGAGAAAAATGTTTGTGTTGTAATTTGATGATTTCAGTATTGCACACCCTTTACAATCTTTATCTAGTGAATCGCATTACTCAGTATTTTGTGAGACAAGTAAAGCTGTGAGATTTATACCGGCACAGGGTAAAGTACCCTGTAAGCAACCCTGTATTGGGAATGGATCCAGGACCAGGCATTTATGATGGAATTATGCCACCATATTTAAAGTTGAAAAATGGGGCCACCAGGAACAAAAGCCTAAAAACTATCATGCAGTATATATCAATAAGGTGATTGTACAATGGAATTGAGTGATGTTATATGCAAAGACAGGACCATAAAGTTGCTTATTGAATACCTATGCCAGAGAGACACCATCTGATTATATTGAGAGGCGTTTGTTTCGTTCACTGCCAGATCATTGTTTGATATGTCGCAGAGCGTTCAATTTATTGCATCACATGATCATTGGGAATCACACTTTAAAGGTACCAGCTACCTTTGCTGAGCCTACATGTGACTCAATTTGTGTGAGTTTATGTCAGAAACTACTGGTAGAGCTACAAGTACTCTTTCTCAATACTTAGTTGTACAGTAGAGCGTTTTGTTGTAATATTCCTTATCCGTCTGGGCTAAGAGCCTCTCCCAAAGTGTAGACTTGCACTAATACATCTTTGCACCAACTTTCAGCTATACAGGCACTGGGTTGGCCAGCAGAACAGCATTCTGATTTTTGAAAAATGTTTTAGACTTTCAGCACTGTTGGCCAAAAACTGGTTGATCGTCTATGTTTCAAGTTGATATTGTAGAATATGGCTAAGTAATGAACTTTCAGCAAATGATATTAAAAAGTGTAAGTTGTAATTTTGGTGGTTACGAATAAAAAGTTTTAAGAAAACTTGGAAAGTCAGCAGTTTAAACAAGCGATAGGCAGTAGCACTCAATCAATGTAACTGAAACCGCAAAAGTGTTCATCAATACATGTTTATTTATTACCTGCATATACTTTGCAGCAGGTCCTGCCTTTTGTTTGCAGCATGTAGAAGTAGTCATTTTTTACTACAAAACTGGTTCAAGTGCATGCCATAAAATATTTACTCGGCACAAATGGTTTTTTTTAACATAGCCTCGTAATGTTGGGTTGCTTTAGAGACTTTCATGTCTCTCGTTAGAGCCCAATACAAATAGAAGGAAATATAAATTATTGGAATTTGGAGCGAACGTAGACAAGAATGAATGTCAACAGAAACGAATGCAGACACAGCTGGAATGCACATAGACATATAGATAAGCATATAAACTTGTAAAACATTGTTTATTCCAGGAACAAAAAATATTATTGATTTTTTCTAAAATAATCAGCTCCCGGAATGAAAGTCAAAATTATATTTTCTGTAGCGTCGAGAACTAACGTTGATACTTCCTCTAATGAACTTTGAGAATCAACTTTTTATAGCACAACTGAATTTCGTTCCAGGTCTGATGACATTCATTTTATGGTGTGTCCACAGTCATTCCAACTTTTCTGCCATTAATCCCATCGTCATTCATTCCCGTCTACGTTTGTTCCATTTCCCAATTTATTTATTTCAAACAGATCAGAACTGAAGAAGTTTGCAACTTGTAGGCTAATTTTAAATATGTAAATAAAACGCTCTTTAGCTATAATGCATTTCAACCCAAACTAAGTTGAAGAATCCACAATATGTCAAACAAGCTACAAATATTTAAGAAACTTCAAAACTGGACAAACAAAATTTAACTTTGCATGGTGTTAAAATGAAATCAGTGTGTAACTATAAGAATATGTTGGAAATTAAATCCTGTTTTAATCTTTCAATTTCGTTGAGTTTTCTTTTAGTGGAGTCATGCAAGCATAATTATTGGACTGAAGCTGTTCCTTGCCTCTTTCCTTCACAACTTAGATGGCCACATGAATTAGTATCAGTTATTCACTGGCACATTTAGTAATTTATCTTTCATGGTTTTTCTCATTCAGTAAACTTATAAAATTGTGTTTAATAAAATTATTTTTTATGAGATCAAGAAAGAATAGTATTATTTTTATCATAGTTTGATTCGTTAAGCATGCCAGTCATAATTTTTGAAAACTTTTGTAGGCGCAGAAGTACAAATGTCTGTACAGAGTACAGCATACCCACCTTACCTGTACAAAGATGAACCAATAATTATTACATGTACAGCTAGTGGATACAACAGCATAAATGCCGTTCTCTTGATCAATGGTACCGACCCTTACTACAAAGATCCTTACAACGGATGTTCATATGGTATTACCACTGGGTGGCTTGCTAGATCCGATCTTCCAGGTTTGAATGGTTTGGACACATCGCTTTGCCAAGCTGCTGCTTCAACAGCACCTCCATTTATTCTTTCCTTGGATGGAAAAGTAGTTGAGTCTATGGTTGGTATGAATTTGATCTGCTTTGGGATAGAGGGTGTCCAGGACTTCACATCCACTGACACATTATCCATAACAAATATCAGAGGTACAGATGAACCAGCGATTACTAAAGTATTGCTACAAAACCTTTGCTCAGCTTCTTGTTGGCAATAAGTACATTGTCAATATACACTCTTCTTGATCATGTGGTGATCAATCACTTTTGTTGCAGCTGCTCCCATAGACAAGCCTGAAATGTCTATCTCTGGTGAAGAGCCTGTAATAATAGAAGGGAAGAAATTCAACTTCACATGCCGTTCATCTGGTGCAAGTCCCCCTTCTGTATACAGATATGGTACTTATATTAAGCCAACAGTTAGGTCAAAGCTTTCAAGTTTATTATACTACTGGCAATATTGCTCTTAGTTTTAAATTAGACTGACTTTCTCTAATCTTGCCCTACTCTCCATCACCTCTCCATTTCCCCTCCCTGCTTTTCCTTCCCATCTCTACTTTGTTTGCTCCTACCTCCTTCTACCCCTGGCCACCTCTAACCCATGCACCTCTTCAGCCTTTCCCCCATGCCCCTGCCTCTCCCTCTCTTCATTTCCCACCTTCTCCCCTTCTTCCCTCCCTTTCGTCCCCCTCTTTCCCTGTCTCTTCCATCTCACCTCACCTCCTGTATGCCCCACCTCCCCTCTATACTCCTTCTATCCCATCTCTTCATCCCCCATTCTACCCCATCTATACCCCTCTATCCCTTTCTATCCTCCATCTACCTACCTCTACCCCCCCCCCCCTTATACCCCTCTAACCCCCCTCTAACCCCTATTTATCACTCTCTATCTCTTTCCACCCCCCCTCGTCTTCTTATCGCACACTCGGCTCCCTCTCCCCCTGCTTCTTCCATCTCACCGCTATCACCTCCCTATGCCCCACTATCTCCCTCTATTTCCCTCTATTCCTCCCCAACCCCCTCTATTGCTCTCTATCACTCTCTATCTCCTCTGTCCACCTCTATATCTCTTCATTCCCTTTATCCCCCTCTATCCCATCCTATCCCTCTCTATATCCCTCCTACACCTCTATTCCCCTCTCCTCCTCTGTCCCTCTATTCCCCTCTATTTCCCTTTCTACCTTACTATCTCTCTATATCTCTCTACCGCCCCTTCCCCTCTGACCTTTTTCCTCCACTCTTCCTCCCACCCACCCCTTCCCCTCTCCTCCTCGACCCCACCTCTCCCCCCCCCCTTCTCCTCCTAGCCAGCGTCCACTCCTCTTAATTTGTGCAGTTCGATAGTTGACAAAGGAGGCATGGTGCGGGCAAGTTGTGATAACCATTGAAATAAGTAACTTGCAAAAATTATGCTATGAGGAAAATCTGCATGCAGTGCATACATAGTGAAAGGAAGTAACATGAGTCATAACCCAGCTTGCAACTGCTTGATCGGCCCTGCAACTATTTATTATTAACAAAATGTAACTTTTTGCGATTTTCTCCACCCACATTATTTAAAGAAGCCTATATAGACAAACAAATCAAGCTTCAGAACAATTTTAAAACTTGAACCCACTTTATACATCAAAATGGTGCAACAGAAGGTTTTCTCAACAGTTGTCATTCGTCTCAATATGTTTGATTAGGTGTGTATCACCATGGACGAAGACACATTCAATACACGAATGTTTTTGGTGTCAATATATACAGATTTTACATATCTTTATTTTCTTTTTATTTAAATTATTATGTCATATAATTTTAACAGCTGTGCCCATTATACCATTTTATGTCTGTTGGCAGTTTTGTTTCGTACCTTAATTGATCATAATTGTGTTATGTTTTAATTTAGTATCATGTATGTACAATCATGTTGTGGTATATTTAAAACTTGTTTATTTTCATTTGTTCGACACATTATGCTGTTTCACATCCGTTCATAAAGCTGACGCGCATTATCTTCTACCATACAACAACTTGTATTCATTCATTGCCTTGAATAGTATAATTTGTACGTTTGTAGTTACATACTCAATTGTGCTATATTACATTTATATGCTCGCATTTTAAAATATGTGAACAAACTTAATGATACAAATTTTAAGTCATATTCAATAAGAGTGAAACATCGCAATATATTTAACTAAAGGTTTTCATTGATGCAGTCAATATGGGACTCCTTGTAACCTTTTTGGAAGTTTCTTTCCCTTCATGCATACCAAACATTGACTTGCATTTTACAGAAATACTCAGGAATGGAGAGGTTATAGCTATCACCAACACATACACACCTGTAGAAAAAGACAGAGATGGTTTTGCTATAAGATGTACTGACACTGTACATGAGGTACTGAAATATAAGTATCCAGATAAATTTGTTGCTGAATGGGACTTGAAACGACACAGTGAGTTGTTGTTAAAGTTTTACACAACTAAAATATTAAAACAAGTTCTACATAGTTTTCAAACGCGCTCCCAGTCACAAGCAGTGTTGACAATTTCGTTTCAGATCAATCCTACATAAAAGTAGACATTAGATTTAAATACCTGAATCCTGCTGTGGACAACTCCTTGTACTGTGATGTGGTTGACTATCAGAGAGCAGGGTTGAGCTACCAATGGAACTGTTCTGGCTGTAGACAGACTGATACTTCTCAAGTGGTGATACCGGGAGGTTCTCGCTCTCCAGGAAATGTGGAGACAATAAGTTGTTTTGCTTCTTTTACGCGTGAGCATATATATATTGATTGCAGTCGTATGTTACTTAGTGCCATATTATTAACTGCTTAGGGCTGAATACAACATCATACAAACATGTTGTTGTAGCTGTGAATCAGACTGGCATCTCCTGGGTTGTAAACTGGACGACGGCTGTGACTCTGCCAACCACAATGCCAATGCCAACTATATCATCTGCAAATCACTTTGTACTGGACATAACCAACATCGTTCTGTCGGCACTTGTTTATGTTTCAGTGGTTGTTTTTGGCAACATGTAATAGATTTGTAGTGTGGCTGTTACATTCCATTACCCTAGTAAACAGATATAGCTGAGCAGTAGTGCGCTGTTCACATCCAGTGCATTCTGGGAAGCGCTAGCTGGGCAAGCCCATGCTTGCCTTGTTGATAGCGATGAATTGCAGCAGGCGAGATGCGGAAGAAGATGAGTCAGGTTTTAGTAGCTGATCCAAGGTCGGCTGTACTCTACATGAACTCTTGTTACTGATAGCTTACAATAATTTTCCATTCCGTCATGTATCTGTCTGTTTGAATGTTGGCGGTTCCGCCAGTCTCTATTGTGCCAGCCTGTGTGTGTCATTCTTATTATACTGTGCCAGCTTGTTTTTATCCAATCGTATGCCTGTATTTTAACTGCAACTTCAACTGCATGATTCTCTATGAATAGAGAAACTTTTTGCACAAACAGGCAGATCTGTTTGTGCGCTTGTGAAGGAGGCTGCTCCTGCAAGCTTTTGTGTCTTACAAGCAATAAAGTGTTTATAACTTTACCTCTGTGTTTTGAGTTTGACAGGTCGCCGGGTTACTTGTTTTGGTGGAACTTAGTGTATAGTGCTTAAACTAGTAGCCGAGAACGAGAGGCATAACCACCACTCCGGTAGCGCTCCCGACCCGCTACTGCTGTTACAGTTTGTTACCGCGTGTATCTGTGTGTAGTAGAAAAACAGGCTTGTTAAGCTGTTGGAGCTTCTACACAAGTCAACCCCTCTCTGGCAGTGTTCGGAAAAGGCATTGTACAAGCGTTGCAAGGCAAAAATCTTTACAAACAGAACTGGTGTTAATCTAATTTAACCGAAGCTAGGATCAAGGAAAACAAATTACCTAAATAGTGTCATTTTTTGCTAACTTTTCAGATGTACATTACATTTGCACCATTCAACAGTTTATGATAATGCTAAAATGCTTCATGTAAATTATTTCACTCATACAATTTAACATTTTTAAAAGCTATAAAAAATGAAAAGTTATTGAACTCATGGGATTTAATTGGGGAAGTGCAATAATTTTAGAAAAAAAATAAAGCAAAATGCAGCTCTGATCGTATAAAATTGGTGACATCAGCTTGTCAATGCTTTTATAGTCAAATATAAAGCGCAATTTAAAGACTCGTTCAAAGTATGCATGGCCATACCTTTAGGGGCAGCTGAGATGGGCTGGCCGCCTGAACTTTTGTAGGGAAAGTAAGTTTTGCATTTCAATACTTTTCTGTTTGCCTGCAGTGAGTAGAGCGTGCAGACTACAGTAGGCATTTTCGGATCGAGAACGTTCATGCCAAAATGGGCGAAAACCTGTTTTTTGGAACTCTATGCTGAACGGTGGTTTTACCGTTCAAGGGGTCGTCCACCCTATGACGTTCTTGATCCGAATGCGTAGAGTTCTCCTATAATAAATATTTTTACAAATAATGAGCCCTTTTACGTTAGTTACAATAACAAGACAAGAGTGATGAGGCCTCAAGTTTCATTTCTAACAATAATAATAAAATAAATAATAAGAAGTCTTGGTTGAAGCATGTTGTTGTTGAAATTATTTTTGGACACATTTACTGAGGATGGTAAATTAAAATAAAATTGTAATAAATAATTATAATATAACAAAAATGTATGATAATCATTATTAATATTACTGTTATTCGAATGATATCATCATTATTATTATAAGTTCTTATAGTTTTTTTAATTATTTTATTATACTTTAGTTAGTAAAATAAAACAATTATTCAAATAGCCAAACATCACCAACTGATAATAAACATTGTTAAGAATGAAAAAAAAGTAATTAGTAAAACACATAAGTAGCTGGTAATAATTAACAAAATTATTATTTACTTTTTTTTTTATAATATATAACCGAAAAGCTGTCACCTCAGCAGGATGCGTCTTTTACTATTCACTGCGACACTAGAAAAAAAGAAGAAGATAACTCCGATGAAGTGAACTTTTGATTTTGAACGTTCAGGCATAGAAATTATGCCAGGAACAAACGTCAAAATTGCATTCGGAAGCGCTTTCCCGTGCCAATTTTTTCAAAGCATGAACGTTCTTGATCCGAAAATGCCTAGTGACTGCGGTTATGCGTCACTTTTGGTAAGTAGATGGGAATTCTCTTTCTTTCCCTGAGCTATACACCAGCTCCAAGCATTGAACTATGCAAGCCTCTGGCTGTGTGCATGTGTAGAGGATTTTAGCAGTCCACTCACGTTGTCACTGTGCAAACTGCTTTCTGTGGTCACAACAAAACAGTCAGCCTCTCTAGGCTGACAATAAACAGTCATCCTCTCCCCAGAGGTGACCCCGTGCAGGGATGGCACTTACAACTAGTTGTAAAAAAGTAGCCTCGATGTTCACAACTGCAACAAGCCCGTAGCTCAGAAACACACTCAGAGCATTTGAGTACATCAACATTTAATCTTATCCGAAATAAAAAGTGGCAACACAACAGTGACATGCAATGAATGAAACGCAAAAAAAAAGGAAAAAACTCTGCCTTTTGTAGGCAGAGTCACAGGAAGATACAGAAAGTGTTTGGCGGCGTTTGCCAAATACTCCAATCACACATAAGAAAAACATAATTTCACCAATAATACAATGAATAGAAATACTAGCCAATGATATGGCAATACAAAGATTAGAAGGAACTGGTTCCCAGAAGTAAAGGGTGGAGTCTATTGCTATCCCAGCCTGTAGTAGCTGTGGATTCCTTTCTCTCAGAGTTCCTAGTATTCTGTGACCTTGGATCTTGAATCACGACTTCTGAGGGTGGTAATAACGCGGATGTGAATCCTAGAGGTCCTTAGGCTAAGTTTTATCTCCCAGGCTATGGCAGGAATCTTGATGCCGGCCAAAGATAGCTACCCAGGACCGGTACAGTGATTATGCAGGGCTGATTCTATTGATTATATATTAGCAAATACGTTAAGTGCAATCGATGCCAGTCTTGTCAAGTACTGTTAGGATCCATGCCTGATGCCTATATGCTATCAGGGAAACCTTACAGAGTAGTGATGACTTATGGTGACTGGTAACATCCCCCACTCATGTAGTCAGCAGTAACTGGTTGCATGTAATTGGGCCTACTAAACTGTGCTAAGGAAGTGTGTCTTGGAAAAATGTTTCTTATTTGTGTAAGCTTGAGCTAGTTTACTCAATAAAAAGAAACAAGTCTTGTTTTTGAGCCAATGAAATGGAAGTTGCTCAGTATATTGAAGTAATTTTAGACGGTATTTTTTCAGCAGTTGTCTTCTCTTGATTTTACAGTTCCTGGGAGTTGCGCTTTTTCTAAGTGTTGCTTGTTTTTTTTTGTTACAATTGATGTTTTCTCGCGTCTGTGAAAACTCCTGTATTCTATTTTTTTCCAGGGCTATCTACTATGTTCAAAGGCTCTCAAAAATACTTTATGCAATTTTTGCAGCAGTATGAACAATAATATAACAGTTTTTGTTTTTAATTTTGTCTCAATTGTTGTAAATTACAATTATTGATTTCTGGGGCACTGTACACATTAACTTTCAGAGAACTTGCCCAGTATATCTCAAACACATCAAACAAGTATAATAATCAATTTCATGACCGAAAATGAGTTTTTCTGGTCGCAACTTGGACCTGAACACAACCTCTCGCTCGCTACTCCGACTGGTCCATTAACACATGGTCTTCGTATTCATGCTGTGTGGAACCTGTTTGCAGTAGTAAACTGCTCATCATTACTGACTTGAGAACTCTTTTTGCAGAGAAATTGGTATATTTATTGAAAAAACCATCACTTCTTCCAATTTTGTTACTTTTTATCGCCCATTTCAGGTTTAGCAAAGTCACTTTGCTAGACATGGGTGACAAACAAAACACTAGTTTAGTTCATCATTGCTCAAGTTTTCCAGCAAGTGCTGAGTATTTCAGGATTGTTGTGGATTTTAGTGTCATCTACTTCTGCGCACACTGTAATTACATACTCTAGTAACCTTGTACTAACCGCTAGATGGCTGGAATGGTCATAATCAACCATGCAGGATTGACCGACCCTGCGTATGACTCAGTACCGACCCTGCATAGGGCAGTACCGACCCTGTAGCAGGCTATACCGACCCGGTATGACTCATTACCTGCCTTGCAGGGCCGGCAGGAAATGATTCAGCCTAGACTGAGAATTACAAGTAGCCTGGGAAAATCAGCAAGACGTATCTGGGAGATAATAACCCTTAAACTAGATGAAAAGACAAGAACAAAGGCTGTAAAGACAAGATACCAGGGACAGGAAATGGCTCGGACTGTGATTGGCTAGATACCTTGTTACTCCACCTACCTTGCTTTGGCACCATATCTATTTAACCATATTCTAGCCATGTGATTTGTTACCTATTTATATATGATTGTTCATTTGTTCATTGTACCTAATTCTTATGTTATTGGTTATTTCTAATGATTGCTTCCTGTGAATTGCCTATAAAAGGCAGAACTTGTGCCTTTGATGATCAGTTGTAATTTGCCTTTTACTACTCGCTAATTCTGGATGAATAAATGCATACTTACTCAACAGTACTGAGTTATGCGTCTGAGCTGAGGGCTCCGTACTGGTTTTAGAGTTGGGATATTCTATCTTATTTCTCTTTGGTAGACTAACGACCCTGTTGTTGTAACAGGTAAAACTAACAACTGGTGGCAGCTATCAACCTCAGCTAGTGGGTTTCAACCCCAAAAATCCACTACAATATCATACATTTATTCAACGGTGACTGCTCATACTGCACTAGCACCCGCTGCTCACTTTCAATACTTTATTGTAATTGTCTCATGGGCTTTCTATTGTTCAAACAGCAGCAATCAAAGCATCGTTTATAGATTTATAACCAACAATAGTCAGTAACCAATGACATAAGCTAACCAGAATAGATAAACTATTAGGAACATATTTTCTTGCCGAATCTTAAAATATCATTAGAATACAACCTGCAATTATTTCAGGTGACAGCAACATATACATGTACATGTACATAGTATAGGCCCTATGGGATATATGGTGACTCAACTGTTTCATGAGTCTGGTGAATGTGTAGATTTACTCAACTTAGGTCTCTTTTATTGATCACTTACAACAACATGTTCTCCGTGATTGTGTGTAAGTACTACATTACATAATGAAAGTAACTTTGTATAAAAAAATCCTAATCTAAGAATGCACCTTTTTAATCTTTAGCTAGGTCATAAACAGCACTAAATAAAGCTCAACTCGTCTTCACCCGTTATTGATGGTTCATGAATATTGAAAAACCCAATGTAATTATTTTTGTTGATTTGTTGACATTCGGTTTTCCTTCAGTGCTATTTTTTCATAAAGCTTATAATGAAGCTGCTGTCTTGTTCAGTTAAAAACATTGCGGCCAACTTTCGCACACCTAACTTGTGAAGTTTTCTACTCAGGCTAGGCATTGCAGAAGGGAGCTCCCAAGCCCTGCCCCTGACCACCCAACTTGGCCTCATCAACATTTTTGTCAAAGTCGCCCCCCTGGTATGGAGGGTATCACAACAATCACTAATTGTGATGAAAAAGTTTATTTAATTTTCAGTAGATAATCTAAACAAAAGCTGTCCAAAGAAGTCATTCTGAAGATGTTTTCACTCAGATAAAAAACAATCTTGACTAACTAGTCGATCTTTTTCGATCATCAAAGTACAGTACAGAGCCAGAAAGCCCCAGTTAAAGCTGTCTATTACTGACTATTACTAGACTTGGTTGAAAGCAAAAACTCGCAAATAAGATCAACTGTTTTTTATTTTCCGAGTTTTTCTTTCCTTGTAATGGTAATCTGTAAAAATCGTACAAGTGAAATTATGCTAATTTTATGTAAGCCGCACCTTGTTCAGGTTGGTTTAGTTGTAAGAGCAAGCGACTTTCTCTTCCCTGTGTAACTTCTAATCCTACTCCTAGCATGAGGCATAATTCTAGTCTTAGCACTATTTCATGCCTCAGCCTCATAGTACCACTAATAGGCTATTGGCAGTCTAAAAGCTATCCTCACCCTAGTTCTACATCCTGTAACTCTAGTTACAGTTCTAGTCATACCCCAGTCCCAGCCTGTGTCCTATGCCTAATCCTCATCCTAATACTAGTTCTGGTCCCAGTCCGTCCAAGCACTAGTACATGTTTGAATCCCAGTAGAAACCAGTAGAAATACATTACTGTTAGCGAGCATATCAAAAAGCCTTTGACGACATATCCAGAGTAATATTTCACGAGAAAATGATAAATACAATGACGAGTTTTCCCAGTAATGGACAAAACAGATGGCTGATAATTGATGATTAGATAGATGAAGTTTCTGGTAAAGCCAATCCCAATGCTTAGCATATGCAACATAGTCATCATTCGACCACAAGTGTCTTTTTTATTGCTCAGAATCTGTTTTTAAATGGAAATCATACAATTTCCGCCGAATAGTCACTATGTTTTTCTTTTTAAAAACGCTAGAAATGCTTTTTTGATTACCTAGTTGGTTTGTCAATGCTTTCCCGGAAGGATAAAATATATACAAGAATCCTTTGAACAAGCATCGAAGAAACAGTAGTTTTTTTCTACTGATAGACCCATCTCAGCAAATTTATCATCATTACAGACTATTGATAAACTTTACATTGGACCAACCTATGTTATTATATGCGCTTAAGTAAAAGCATCTAAATTCAATAACTATATCATTCATCTCACACGTACTTTGTTGTTCATTCGCGTAATATAATAATTAAAGCTCTGCAACAAAAACTAAAAATAAGTGCTGTGTTGTTATCAGTCAACACCGCATCGGCTTCAATTCAAAAGTCCGTAATGGCTAATGCAAAACAAGATCTTACTATGTTCTAATGGAATTTCTAAAGCTATTATAAATGCAACGACACCTTCATCGACTGCTCAGTATAATTAGTTGCAACAAAGCGCGAAGGATATTGCTAGTCTGGTTAGGAAATCATCGATATACCATACAAAAGTTCAGTTGCAAAAATGAGGATTTCTAGCTTCCCTACTAGGACCTATTTATCAGGGCAGTAGTTCCCGGAAGCTGTTTAAGACGGAGGACGAAGATGAATGTCACCACAAGAGTTATGAGGAACAGGATGGCTATTTTAGCTCTGGATGACTTGAGTAAGAGAGGAAAAATTGCTATAGTTGAAACGGCCAACTTAGATCTGTTTCAATCATTGATAGAAACTGTTGAAAACATTATATTAGGCAATGTTCCTCTAGAATTGCACCAGTTTACTGAGTTTCAACACTACAAGAAGGAACGGCAAAAAACTAATCGGCAAAGGAACAGTTGGTGATAAACGTAGAATTTTGACTCAGACTAGTGGAGGCACTCTTTTGGACACTATCATGACACCCACTGTACCTGTCTTGTCGTCAATAAAACAAATGAATCTATGAGCCTCCAGCCTTGACATTTTCTAGATGCTATGTTTTAGTGTCTGAAAATGAGTACGATAGATTAATGAGAAAATTCGGCCTTGAAAAAGTGACAGAGGAAAAGAAAACACTCCTCCGTTGTATAACAATGAGAGATACGAAGAGAAAGCGAAGTGCTTTGCTCAAAACAACACATGAATCAGATTTGTCCAAGTACGAAAAGTTAGATGAAAATTTTTAAAACATGCAAAAATATGTGCTAACCAACACAGGCATGATAAAATTGGGAAACACAAACTACAGCAAATTTAAAAGTCTGTTATCAGATCAAGGAATCACAACTGTCAGGAGTCCACCACAGCAAACACGTACGGGGAGATCTTTGGTCGTTCCAGGAACTGGAAAATGAACATCGACTCGTTAAATGAGTTGTATTACAATTCCATGTTGTACACGACTCTGCGAGGAGCTTGAGCTTTTGCTGCAAGCTAGTAAAAATGAGAGGGAGAAAAATAATTCACAAATGGCTGAGCGGAGAGGATGCTGACACACTGCATAGTAGGTTTGATTGATGTGCGTATTCGAAAAGAAGAAAATGACGACACAGCATTTTTACTAACGGCCACAGATTCTTTATCCAGAAAAAGTTGGACTGTTCCATTCATCTCCAAAGATGGTCACACTGTAGCCATAGATTTGGAAGGATGCTGGATTGAGAAAACTGTGAGGCTTAACAATCGGATAGGGGTGAAGAGTTTGACAATTATCATGACAAGAGGCTGCTGGCTGAAAAAAAGATCGAGCACTTTCTATTGAAAACGAGATGATAAAGGCTCCGATGGTGGAAAGTTTCAACAGGACTTTAACCGGGAAGATTTACAGATTTCTCATTCACAAAGATGATGAAATATATATCGATATTTTAACCCAGATAGTTAGTGTATGCAACAACACTATTCACTCTGGTGTAGGTATGAGATCAAACCACATAACTTTTCAACACCAGGAACTCGTTTGGAATCGAGTGTACGAACGAGGAGAGCACAGTTTGGCTAAGGAACCAGGGTTGAAAGTTGCAGATTGTACCAGAATTAATAAGGCGAAAGGGGTGTTTAAGAGAGGATACACCCTAAAATAGACTATAGAAGTCTTTATAATCACTGAAGTGCTAATCCATGAAGAACCTATAGTATACAAAGTTAAGGGTTTGGCTGAAGAAATAATCAAAGGGAACATTTACGAATAAGAGTTGCAAAAAGTAAAAAAAAAACTAAAATTTTCAGAATCGAAAAGGTGTTGGAAAGAAGAACATGGAGAGGTAAGAGACAGATAATGGTCAAGTGGTTGGGCTATGGAGAAAAGTTTAAGCAGTGGGTGGATGAATAGCTTATAAGGAACGCATGCTCGCTGTCTCCATCATATGACAGCAAAACATCTATGCTGATTACTTTGCCCTCAAACTGTAATGCTGGAGAGCTTCCCAACAACACAAACTCTGATTTTACAGTGAGACTGTAAAAATATCTGGACATCATGGGAGCTGAATGGGAAGTAGCTTTGCTGGATATATTGTCATCTAATATTAAAAAATGCGACCGATGGTAAAATGTATCTGGAAAACATGAAAGTCTCTTGCAGAAGCAAAAAGTTATTCACCCTAATCCGCAATGAGAGATACAATAGTGTGGAAGAGTTAGAGGAGGTTATACAAAAGAGGATGTGACAAAAAGTTTGCCATCTGCTACGACAAAGTGACCAATACGAATTTAATAACGAACAGCGATCTCGATACGACACTGAGTTTGTTCATAGACTTAGCCTACATGGAGTGGAAAAAAACTTTGTATCCCCATGTAGATACAACAATATCACATTACCAGATATAAGTTTTGGACTGACTTGTTTATACGTCTATTTCAATATTGTCGACAATAGGATGGTGGGTGATACAAATGTGCCTTTGCTAAAAGTATTACCAGTACAAAGGAAAACGAATACCGCCGTGAACCAAGAGTTTAAAAACTCCACTACATCAACGCGTCATCAGTGAATAGTGATCCCTTCCAAGTGCTCATAGTGAATGACGACATTGAGCGAATACCATTTGATGGTGGAAGGGTTGTGCCAACGGTTCACTTCAGAGAAAAAGGACACAATGAGTTTGGTGCGATACTCCCCCGAAAATTCGAGAGATTGTTTCAAAGAGTGCTACAAAATGCAAGCTGGTAATGGAATTAAAATGTATAGCGTACGTCATGTGATGCCTGGTATGAGGGGAATGGACTTGGTAGTGTTTTCTCAAGTATCCTCAAATCAGCAACGCCACTGCTGAAAAGAGGAGCGATAAACCGGGGTAAAGGAGCGCTATCTGTTGGCAGCAACAAAACGCGTGATGTAATCAATGGCCATAGTTTTGAATCATCTGCAAAGAATAGAGGATTGGAGGAGCTCAATGATCTTGGAGGGGATGTGCTCGGTGCAGTGCGTCTAGATCGAGTCAAGAAGAGAAAAAATTGGCTCCGGGGAAGAGCAGAAGTCCAGGCAACCCGGTCATTCCATATTTTAGCAAATGCAAAGTCTATAAAGCGGGTGGGGGTGAAATTTGGCTTCATCAAGTGTCATTGCATTCAAGAAATCATCACTCGCAAAAGAAATGGCTAGCCTAAATGGAACGACTGGAAAAAAGTTGGAAGTTATCCTAGTAACATAAATCGTGTGCTGGATACGTTTGCGTTGGAGCCTACAAACATTTCGGTAGAGAGATCGGAATACGTCGTCATCAGACCAGGTAGGTTGGATCCCTACGGCTGGATCGAGTTGACCTTGGCAGGGAGTAATGAGCATTACACAGATCTTTACAACTCCTTTCTGCAAATTGAAGCCGCAGTTGTCCGAGAGGATGAAAGTGATATTGCGAGTACCAATGAAAACGCACCTGTGTGGATGGAAGACTCAACCCACGGAATATTCAATGAGTTGAAGATGTCTATAGAAAGTAATACTGTTAAATACGCTGACAATTATGGTTTGCGATCCTACTACTCTTAGAATTGTTTATAGAGACAAGTACTAACAACTTTGAATCTATTTTATGTATGATAAGTATTGTAGATAAAAAAATTATTGAAAAAAAATTAAAAGGACTGCTTTGGATAAAATACTTGTTCGATATTTAATTCAAAGGAGATGGACGAGAAGTCTTTGGTGTAAAATCCAATCTCAGGTCAGCAGACACCTACAAATAAATTGTGAGGTAGATTCTTCTGTACTTTCTATTGGAATAATGATAAAACTATTCAATGCATGTCTATGATGAGTTTTCCCCATATAATAAAGATGTACAGTAGTACAACACTTCATTTTTTATAAAATACTCAAACTCCCAATCTAAATCATCACATAAATTTTAATAAAAAACAACCCCTGCGCAATTAATACTTAGTTAATCATAAAATTACAAACAAAATTAATAACAATAGAGATTGGTGCACAAAAAACTACTTTTAAAGTTCTCATGGTAATTGGTGCAAACAAAAAGGCACTTGGAACCAGGAAAACTTTTTTGTCCTTAGACACCTCGACATAGATTTACTCCTACATTAGTGCTGTCCCAGTCCGAGTCCTATCCCTCACCCGAGTCTCTTTTCCAGGCTTAGTTGCAGCCCCCAGCTTCATTCCCAGTCTTGGTAGCGTTCGTAAAACTAGTCCCAGTTACAGTCTCTGCTATAGTCCCCTTCATAGTTACACTCAAAAGTTCAAGCCACTATCCCAGTCCTACTTCTAGTCACAGTTTGAGTACTAGTCGCTGTCACAGTACCTGTCTGAGTGCCTCTCCAAGTGCTAATCGCGGACTCAATTCCAATATCAGTCACATGCTCTGTCCAAGTTTATTCAGAGTCTTAGTTTTAGTACTCGCCCCAGTTCTAGAGGTCATCTGTCTTATTATAACATTCTATTGTGATTGACTTGTCACTAGCTCCCAACAGTATTTTTTTGCAAATATTTTTTCTACTTCTCATCCTCGCTCATTTCATTTCCCGGTTTTTGAATATTCTGCTCTCATAATTGCTCTTTTTGGCAATTAATAATGAGGGTAATAGTAAAAGCAATCTGTAGCTTCTTGTGTTAAATTTGAACTAGGCGACTTTTGCATCAGCTTAATTGATGTGTTAATATCTTTGCATGACATACTACTGAGTGGCTATTGTTCGCTACCAGTGAGCTATTACATTAACAACTCATTCAATATGATACATGATATAATCACACTAGCCATAAATTACTCAAAAAGCCAATAATCTGTATTCCTTTGAATGTTTAGTTGAAATAATAGTTAAACATTGGAGAACAAAGGCTACTAGCCTGTCATGCAAACATGAATGCACTCAATGGATAATAAACCATTGCTATCAATGCTTTATCGCAAGTACTGGTTCAAGTGAGTGGCACTTTGTAGTAAACACTATTACTAGCAAACCGCATAGCTTGCTCTATCTGATGAATGTACTAGTGGAACGGAAAACAACTAGAGACCATTAGATATCAGTCGTCAGAAAGTTGAATTTGTTTTACTTGCTTCTGATACATCTACGCGAAAGGTGAGCACATTTGTTTGAGATTAGTGCTCAACAAGTATTAACTTTTGATCAAGTGAATAACTCATCAAGAAGTCAAACATGTCATCACAAAAGTTAGTCGGCGTTTTGCCAATGAAAGTTCCAGTAGTAATAGTGCAAGTAGAATCAGGTTTTTGTGTTATGCCTTTTATATACATGGGTGTAAAGATTGACGATCTGGAACCATTTAATGATACTTGGCCTAAAAATAAGAATGGCCCTAGTATCTTCTTAACCTTGCGGCCTTTTAGGAACTGCTACACTTTTAGTTCAGCTAGCATGAATCATGGTTCTGGGTTAAGGACATTGTGTTGAGGGCTAGTTTTATATTAAAATGGTTTTATTCATCTCCCTCCTACCTATGGAAAATAGTTCTATCAATCCACTTGTACTCCTGCAAATACCTATTATTTTATCCCTTCCTATTCCTTTTATGTTTATTTCTTTAACTTCGGCTCTTGAAGTTTACTGTTGAATATCTAGTGGAAGGATATTTTTTTTCTTGGTAATGGTGAGATTGTCGGAGATTTTCACAACTTTTACATAGCAGAGTTGCACGCCTTTTGCCAACTATAACAGCACAGTAACGAATGCAGGCTTTTTGCTAATAGTAACTATTTTTTTATCCGAAATCACTTGCTGCAGGTTATAAGCTCCGTCTGTTGGGTAGTTAGAGTGCATCATCAAGTTTCTGACCAATTTTTACTATGTTTAGGTTGCAACCTGTGATTGCTTCTAACTCAAGGTTGCTTTTCTAGCAATGTGCAGAGAGACTCTAAACAGCCTTTTGTCTCCCAGTCAGAAATCAAGATGCAGACCGATAGTGCCAATAATTACAAACAAACAATTTTCATTTATGTGTGAAAGATGGAAAACAGATCTGGTTTTCTCAATTTTTTCCAGGCTGGTGGGATCCTTTATTGCACACACAGCCTAGTGGACCACTAAGTTGGATGATTAAGGTCTAAAACTGCTGTTTAATTACACACCAAAGAGTTTTAATGTTTCCAGCTTTTTTATAATACTTTTAGGTTAAAAAAAATCACTAAAAATTTACACTTTGGTAATAAAAGATGACTTGCTGCTGAATAAATTATTCCACGCTGTTTTATGACTTTTTAATGTTCTCCAACAGGCTCAGATCAGAATATTTTGTCACCCTGTTTTTCGCAAGCTAATAATCTCAGTAGTAAATTCAGTGTGGCAGCATGCTGTCTTCCTGCGTATTCCGTCAAATTGGCAAGGGGAGAAAGGAGAAATTGAGGAAGGAAGAGCTTGTAATGTTAAGAACAGGCGAAGGTGAAACTGTGCAAGAAAAGATGAATGCTTACAGTAAGAACTATTGAGTAATAAGGAAACAACAGGGTGAGCAAAAAGAAAATACATTAGAGCCTGGGGAAAGGGTCAAGATAAGGTGAAGCGGGGCAAGAATGGACTTAGGGAGCAATCTTATGGGGTAAGAACATTAGGTTGTTATGTAAGTATGAAAGAGTAGAGTTCTGTGGAATGAAAGAAAGACCCACTGGGTGCATCTAGCTCACATTGTATATTATGGGATTTTTTTTGCTCAATACGATCAGAATCCCATCTCTACACACCCCTTTCTTTAGATTCCCCCTACACCCATTATCCCATCCCCCAGTGCAAATTTTATATTGAGCCTGGATTTTCGCTGTTTTATTATATACAAGCTATCCAGGGTTAAGGCAGCCGGCTATACCAGGTGCTATCCCAGGTATGTGTTGAGTCTGGGTTCCGCATATAAGGCATAAAGGACCAGGCAATCCCACGCCAGTGTCAAAACCCAGGCCACGAAGGTCGCTGGCAAAGATAGCCTAGGACCCAGCAGACTGGAAAACCACCAATGGAGAATGAAGCCAGAAGTTGCAGAGCAGGGGAACCATGAATGAGGAGCCCGAATCACCGTATAAGTACCAGCTACTTCCACCACTTTCCTGAGTGGTAGGAAAGCATGCAGGAGCTGTTTTTCCATACCAAATGTTGTGATTGGGTAGCATTGCTTTATGTGTTGCATTGTACATTGCGACTTGAGCGTTATTTGTTTTGTTGTGCATGATCGGCTCAACCCTAATAAAAGGGTGAGATTTCCTGATGTCCTTTATAAAAGGAGCTGCTGGGCAATGATAAAGCAGAAGTCTAGTGGATTTTTTACAGTGCTTATATTGTATTGCGAAACAGATTTGTGAAATAAAGTATTTATCTTTTGAACAGAGGTGTAGAGTGTCTGGGTCGTGGGCCCCGTGTAGTTGTCAGAGTCTATGTTGGAGTAGACCTCGGGTATTTGGACTAAGAGAGGAGTATGTACATGCGCAAGGTGTATACATGAAGTGGAATCTATTGTGTCAGTGGTAGAGGACTCAAGTCAGCTACAATATGCACATGTGAACAACATTCGTCTAACAATTAAGCTGAAATTATTGTGCACAAGTTGCAATATAGCTTAAACAAACATCGCACATTTATCTTTCAATTGTAATCTCTTTTCTACGTAGGCCAGAGTTATGGTGAGGAGAGTGTAATTTCTTTCATGGGCTCTCTGGCCTTTACTATTTAAGCTATGTTTTATTTAGCTGGTCATTCTGTCATTAGTATGCCGCTTGTTGCAACATTTGGAAGAACGTTTTTCTACGTGGAGGGGATTCAACTTGTCTTAAATGCGCCCAAAATTGTGATTGACTTTGAAATGGAGGTGGTTTTGTACTAACTGCTAGAATGCACTAGGTATCATGCACTAGCTATCTCTACCTGCTATTGCTAGTTGCTTGGAGCTAGCCTAACTATTACGGCAAACCTAGGAGTTTTACTGGAAATCTTATCACACCACTTTAAGCAATGGAATTATTTTTTTTTGTGGCTAAGTAAACACTAGTTGGCACTCTTGATGATAAGAAAATGCAGCTGCTGCTAATGTTCACTAAACTTCACCACAATAAAGACCGGGCTACATCGTGACTAGTTTCACACAAATAGTGGTTAATTTACGATGACCACATCATACTTTTCTAATTAGCTAGGAAGACATCAGATTTTCTAACAATCAGCATGTTAAAGTTTTACAATGCACTTTACATGATACATGGTGAGTAACTAGTTGTGATTGACTGCTTATGTCACACAATTTCTTGAAGCTTAAGCGAGCTTCATTACTTGTGCATCGCATGTACCAATTTTCATAAAATTTTACATAAACAAAACCAACTTAGCTTCAATCAACATCATTTATCATTGCCCACATAGTATAGATTACGGAGCACTTATTATTGTGATTGTAATAGTGACATATTATGTTTTTAGTTGGCTAGGTATAATGAACTATCTATTAATAAGTATCTATTTTTGTTGTTATGAAAATAAAAACGATAATAGTACTTTCTGCAGGAATAATGTGTTGTATCTGAATAATTATTCCTGCTATGAAAAGAATTTTAATTTTTTTTAACCGAAATTTTAGGAGTAGGCTAAAAATTAATTATTTAGGAGGATAAAATTGCTTGGAGAGTAATGGAAGATGTGACAACCCTTCATCAGTCAAATGACGTCATAGAAAGAATATCCCTGTGTAGCACCTACCTAAACGCTCGATGTCTTTGCAAAATGTAAAATGTTTAAAATATCTACGATCATGAAGCACCCCTTGCAGTGGGGGGGGGGGGGGGGGCCGAACAAGAACGTTCCTTTGCACAATTGAAGGACGCCCTGACCACTGCCCCATCCTAGGGTACCCTGAACCACAAGGATCCTACATACTGGATACTGACGCTAGCAATGACGGCCTCGGAGCCGTTCTATCACAGATACAAGGGGCAAGAAAAGGTGATATCTTACTATAGTAAAACCCTAAATTCCACAGAACGCAATTACTGCGTCACCAGAAAGGAGCTTCTGGCCGTGGTGAAGGCAGTACGTTATTTCCGCCCAAAACTCTATGGGCAAAAATTTAAACTACGAACTGACCATGCCTCACTGCTTTGGCTCTGCCGGAAGAAGGAGCCCACGAGCCAAGTGGCCAGATGGCTCGAAACCTTGGTAGAATTTCAGTATTCCATTGAACACAGGAAAGAAACCCATCACGGCAATGCAGACGGCCTAAGCAGGTGCTGCCCAGATGATTGTCGACAGTGTCAACACATCTAAAAGAGGGACGGAGGTCCCACCAAGAAGGAGGTAACCCAAGAAATAATCCCGGGTGACATAGACTCCCCGGCACCTCCCCACCTAAGGATCACTCCTGAAGGGGATTTGGTATGGGCCGTACACCTACGGAATATCTCTCCTACAGGAACAGAACTGTCTCAGCTTCAACGAACTGGACAGCATCCAGTGGCAGTGATCTATAGAGCCGTTCAGAACAACTATGTGCTGAGGCAAGAGCAATTAGACTTGGGAAATCATGAGTTGCGAATCCTGGCTCGCCGTCATTCATCCATGCGGATCACCCAAGACGGTGTCTTGGAAATCAAAATGGTGATCAGCAAGAGATCCAGATGGTGTGCTCTGTGCCCCCGGATTACGGGGAGCCACAATGTGGCAGACACAAGCACTGGCCCACTAGGGCGTTAAGAGAACGCAACAGAGGCTGTTACTAACCTGGTACTGGCCGGGAGTATATGCCGACACTCGAAGACTGGTATGAAGGTGTGAAGTGTGCCAGCGTGCCAAGAGTGGTGGAACTCAGCCGGTCGCCCCTGACAGAAGCTGGCAGTTGATCTAGTGGGCCCGTTGCCCGAAACGGAGAGGGGAATCATTGGATCCTCAAACTGACAGACCACTTTACGAGGTGGCAGGATGCACTGGCCTTACCCGACGCCACTGCTGCCGTGGTAGCCACTGCTCTGGATGAGAGGGTATTCGCATACTTTGGAATCCCTGAGCAGGTCTACACGGACCAGGGAGCACAGTTTGGGAGCAGTCTGACGCAGGAACTATGTTTTTTGTGGAACATAGAAAAAACCCGAACCACTCCATACCACCCGCAAGCCAACGGGGTGGTCGAGAGTGACAACCGGATCTTGGGAGATTCTTTGAGGTCATTATTGCTCAAAAGACAACCCAATGAGTGGGACCTGCTCATACCACAGCTCACGAGGGCCTTCCGAGCCACCCCTCATACCTTGACGGGTGAGACCCCTAACTTCCTGATGTTAGGAAGGGAGCTCCGCCTACCTGATCAAATCACCTACCATCCCCCATTTTCGGACAACCTTCCGGTGCACGTCTTTGCCCAGTCACTCAAGGAGCGACTCGAAGAGGTGCACCAGACCCTGCGTGAAGAACAAACCAAGATAAAAACAGAACAGGGCGAAGAACCCACCCTGTTTGCCCCCGGCGACCAAGTTTGGCTCAAAAATAGCCGGCGCCGAAAGGATGAGAGCAATGAACTTCAAGCCAAGTTTGTAGGCCCCTATGAAGTCGAGGGAGCCTACGACAATCACACTTACTTGATTGCCCACCACGGGCAACAGTCGGTACAGAATGGTTCATGTTTGAAACCCTACTTTCTGTGCACCGATCCCAGGGGACAATCTCCCGCCGCTTTAGAGCCAGCCCGGCGCCCGAACATGAGGGGGTGCCACACGGAAGAGACCACGACGGATGGAACCCCCCGACACGGACCCTCCCTATGACATCTTAGCCAACCCTCCTGCCATTGGGATTCCTACGTATCCTGCTAGACCTACTCTGGCGAGCCCACCCAGACTGACCCCCACGCGGGATCGACCCCGGGCAACGTCCTTGGTCTACAACACTCCTCAAAGGAGCAAAATTCCCGTTGAAGAAGTGGCCCCAGAGAACGCTACCAGAAGACCCCGGCGGAATGCCGGTTCCCCAACCAGATACGGCGAAGTATACTGTCACCAAGTAGAAGTTGGAGCTACCAACAACAGTACCTACGAGGAAGATTTTTCCGCTCTACCTTCCCCGAATCATTCAATCCGACGGGCCTTCCCTACCCCCACATGCATGATAAGGAGGCACCAAAACCTCGCCAAGACCGAGGCACAGCTACAGGGCACTCTCTTTTAAGAGAGGTTAAACCATATATTTATTCGCATATATATTATCGCTCTATGGACATAGTCTCCATAGACCTAATTGTATTTTTATATTGTCTGTGAACGAAGATTTCACAAATATACTTTAAGCTGAGTACGGTTGATACTCACCAGCTACTTATTCTCTTGTTTAAATATGGTTTATTAAAGACAAGAGAATGTCTTTAATAAAGAGAGGTGTGTTGTGGATTTCAATGTCATACACCCCTGCGCACACTGCTGTTACAAAGTCTAGCACCTTATATTAATCGCTAGATAGTGAAAACGGTCACAGCCAATCATACCGGATTGACCGACCCTGCGTCTAAACTAGTACCGACCCTGTATCGGACAATGCTGACCCTGTATAGGACAATGCCGACCCTGTATGACTCATTACCGACCTTGCAGGGCCGGCAGGACATGACTCAGCATACGCTGAGAACCATAAAGTATTCTGGAGGACTCAGGAGGACGAATCCGGGATGGGATATAACCACCCCTAACCTAGATGGAGAGACAATACAAAGGCTGCAGAGGCGGGACAACTAGGACAGGAAGTGCTTAGGACACCGATTGGACAATTACCTGATAACTCGTCCTACCTTTGCTGGCACTATACTTATTATAGCCACTTGATTTGCCACCTATTAATATAAGACTGTCTATTTGTTGATTATGTATTATTCTCTTATGATTGGTTATGTTCCTTGATTATATCCTGTGAAATGCCTATAAAAGGCAGAGCTTGTACCATTTTAGTTCGGTTGTAAAGTTGTATTGTGCCTTTTACTAACTCGTTTTATTCAGGAGGAATAAATGCATACTTACTCAAAAGCACTGAGTAATGTGTCTGAGCCGAGGGCTCCTTACTGGTTGTAGAGTTGGGATACTCTATCTAATTTCTCTTCGGTATACTACCGACCCTGCTGTTGTAGCAGGTAAAAATAACAACTGGTGGCAGCAAGCTATTGACCTCAGTTAGTGGGTTTACAGCCCCCAAAATCTATTACGATAGCTCCACAAATGTTTTCAAAGCCTAATATAGCATTCACAATGAGTGGTAGCCTGGGGGAAGGAGCAAACCCATGGGAAAAACAAAACTGAGCGGTTTTTTGTCCAGTTTACCCAAAGTGCACCGCTAAAACTGAAAAAGGGCTCATTTTGTAGCACAAACAAAAAACATAAACTAATCGGAATATAAAATCACTAATATTACAAAGTAATGCTAATTTTTCAGTGTGAATTGCTGTTTTATGATCAATCAAAAGCTGCTGAACATGTTGGTGAAAGAAACAGAACATGCAGCATGTGTGTAGCTTGGTTTTCACAACTTGGTATAAATTTTTTGAAAGCTCATTTTTTTCACTTTCTGCCACTAGTCATTTCAAATCATAAACTAAAAATCTCATCTTTGATAAACTGAATTTCAAACTAAACCATTGGACAATATATAGCTAATGGGTAGAAACAAACGCAATCGTGATTTCTGTGCTCAAGCTCCTTGAAAATTCAAACCTCCAAATATCTGTTTAACTTTTGTTTGCTCATCTTGTTTCTGATATGCTAAGTTTAAAGATTAAAATCTTGAATCTAGACTTTTCAAAAACTATGGCAGGTTGTTTGACATAAGCTCTGCATTATAGTTAGTTAATTTTATTTCATTTTATAGATTGGAAAAAAAAATCGGAAGTTATGATCAAACAATAATGAGTGCAGAGGCAACACCAGTAGTTAGCTCAGCTGAAGAAACTTTCCCAGTAGCATTGGCTGATTATATTAGAAATGATCATCAGTCAAGGGAACTCGTTCTCGCAACTCTCAGAAAAATACCAAAACAAAAAACATGTGATATGCTTTCAACCTCCGATACAATCAATAGAAACTTAACTCTTCTGCATGTGGCAGCTCTCAGAGGTGACATAGACCTTGCTCGTTGCTTGTTGACAATGGTTGAAACACATGAAAAGTTTATTCTTTTGAAAAAGAAAGACATCGCAGGAAGCACTCCCATTTCTATTGCTTTATTCCTCGGATATTTTGATATTGTAAAGTTCATGCTTGCATCTCTCACTAATGAACAAAAGCTCACAGTTTTTCAACTAGAAAATGCTAGAGGAATGAATATATTGGGCAGAGTAGCAGAAAAAGGAAACGTGGAGTCTTTGAAAACAGTTTTTAGCTCATTGTCAGAGGAAATGCGCTATGAGCTGTTGTGTGCCAAAAATTCAGAGCTGGATTCAGCAGTAATACTCGCCGCACAAGCAGGGCACGCTCAAGTGATTAAATATATCATGGATGCCATCAATGAAAACGGAAGAGCCAGTTTACTGAGCACTGAGAATGCTCATGGTCAAACAGCAGTACACAGGGCTGCCTGGTTTGGTCATATAGAAGTCATAAAAGTTATTATGTCATACTTAAACCAAGATAAAAAAACAGCTCTGCTTACAAAGCCAGATAAAAATGGGACCACGTGTTTGATGGAGGCAGCATCTGGAGGACATGCTGAACTTATTGCTCATATAGTTAAGAGTGGTGAATGTTATAGGTTAATCAGTAGTTTTGAGATGAAAAATAAAAGTGGCCAAACAATTTTACATATAGCCGCATCAAGAGGCCGTGTTGCAACAGCCCGAGAAATTTTGAAAATATTGCCGGCTGACAAACAATCGGATTTTCTTCTGGCTCAGGACCTTCTCAATGGCGATTCTCCAACGTCCCTCGCAGTCTATGGCAATCATGTGGAAACAGTAAAACTATTATTGAATTTTGCACAACCAGACACTCTTAGGAGTATTCTGAGCCTCACAAATGCTCGAAGTCAAACACTTCTACACACCACCGCTTGGAGAGGGCAGACAACAGTCTTTGATGTCATTTTTGAGCTCATCATCAACCACCAGCTGCTTCATATCTTTGAAAACAAGGATGTGGTTGGCCGCACAGCACTGGATCTAGCTATCTACCACAACCACAAGAAAATTGCCAATAAAATCTGTCTTCTGCTTCCTGAAGAACTGAGCAAAATGGAGACATACAGACAAGAACCTTTGTATAACGTTGCTGATGTTCCAGACAGAGATCCTCACCATTACTCATCTTTAGTGACACAAGCATTTATCGACATGCTTAGCAACATCAAAATGTCAATTGAACCAACTGTAGCAGAAGCTGACTTAGGTATGGGCAACTTTATTTTGCTGAAACAGGTTTTGGATAGCTGTACATATTTCGGCTAAGTTAGGTGATTTATTTTTACATAACCATGATGAATCCATGTAAAATCTGCTACCCAAGAAATGGTATTTTTTTAAGATACTACTTCAGGACCACCTGTTATGAGCACCATTGCATCAGCTGCAGTATTCCCACCAATAACGGAGTTAGAAAAGTTAATGATGACAAAAATCATTCATTTACAAGACCAAGGTATTGCAGCTTGGATGGAGAGGCAGCTCGCTCCTGGTAAAAAGTATACTTAGCCTAGTTTCTAAAGCCAGTAACACATTGGATGTATTAAAAACTGACTACATGGTATTTACTTGTTCGGTGCAAAAAGCAATTATAAAAATTGCCAAAAAACAATAATTTTTACTCCTGCTCCGATTGTTTCAATAAGGATGAACTATTATTAATTTGAAAAACAAACTACTCCTCTGTTTTCAGTATCTAAAATCAAGAACATGGTCGAGGTTCTGCACCAGAATACTGTGACAGATATCCACACAAGGCTCAATTTTTCTGAAGACTATGATACATACACTGGAGTTCACATAGATACAATCAATGACATGTTCTACAAAGTGAAAGACAACATTTATGCAACAACATTACAAGAAATAAACTCAAAAATTGAAGGTAAGTTAAAGGCTTATCTTCACTCTAGTAAGCTACTAAAAGAGAGAGTTAAGTTGCGATTGATGAGAGCTGTTGTTCAATATGGCTTCAGTAGTTGTTATGTATGATCAAGGTTTTCAAAAATTTGGAATAACAAGAATAAAATAAACGTTTTCCTCAAAAGACTTTAATCAACGCTGCCTAAAAATGTACCATTTTCTGAGGTTGACAAACTCAAACCTTCAATTTGTTGCAGATCTTGGGACCACAAGACTTAAAGTTAGAGAGCAAGTTATCCTTGAAAAAATTCATGAACTTGAAGACCATTGGTTGGAAACGTTGACCATGAAGCCACAGCTATTGATTAAAAATACAGGTTACCCTCTTTTAGTTGGTACCACCCAATAAATGATGATATACCAAACAAAGCATTTTTTAGCTTTCTTGATATCAACATATACTTTTGGCAACCAAATTATAGTTGGCTACGATTATTGATGTGAGTTGTCCAAAAACTCTATTTAGCCATTCAGTCTGATTTATCACAAATAGATAGAGTAAATTGCCTAATGCTACAAAGCCATCCAACCTGAGGCATGGGATGTCTTGCGGAAAAAACCTTACCATTCTTGCATAACAAAAACATGCAGTAATGATGAAATTTGCAAAAGAGGTTTTAGTTTAAGAAAAAATTATTCAAAAATAATTCGGCATCTTTGTTTTACTTCATGAATTGAAATGTTTTGTTAAAGGAAAAACAGAATCAACAAAGAGACACATTGCAAGGTACTCCTATTCTGGATGCCCTTCACCACCAAATAACTGGCAGGCTCTCACATTCCATACAGGTAAAAGATTGCATAACAACAATACGCCCGACGCTTGCAATTTTTATTCTAATTTTTTATTGGAAATTGGTAGCCTAGCTCGTGAATAACCAAAGGTGTCTGGTGCTTGGTCAGTTAATTTCATGTTTATATTGCTGTCAATAAGTTCATTGGCATTATCTAATCAGTTTGGGTGACAAAAGCTTAGTTTAGCCATTGAAGAGTCTTGAATACTAGTACATCAGTGCAATAAAAAAGAGAGTGTTTATTAGAATTGGAGTAACAAGTAATTATTCGATGACCTCGCTGTTTGAATAGATTGTAAAATACTAGCTGCAGTACCTGCTGACACAAAAAAACAAATGTAAGCCAGAAACATCTGACGCCTCTCTACCCAACTTCTCTCGCCTTTGCCTCCTCTGGTAATTTTCTCCTTTTGGCGCAGCTTCCAGTCACGATAGGTTTACATTATGGTAAATAATATAGTGGTGGCTGCCTTTCTATGAATGCCTGCTCCCATGGTGACCTCCTCAAATCATAGACACAACATACTAAAGCTTGCGCCCATGATCACTTCTTGCCATAATCAATTATCTTGTGATAGTCTCCTCCCTTGAGAACCACTTCCATTGGGTGCTTTTTAATACAGTCATCTCCCACCTCTTTTTCTACCACTCACAATACTAGTTCGGTCATTTGCTTTTATAAACAGATTGCCATGAAATAACAGTTGTTTTCATATAAAAAACTATAGCCTGACTATACACCCAACTATTCCGCCAATGAGAATTGAATGTCATCTTCTACTGTGTAGGTTTCATTTCAGCTATTTCGCTTTAGCTCATTATAATGGAAAGCAGGAACTAGAGTTTTGGTATGAACACGTACTTTGCCAATGACTATGAAAAGTACTTTGTAGCCAATTATACAACAGGAGTGGTAATAATAAAACTGAACAACAATATATCTTTTCAATAAAAATTATATGACATCAAGACTCTGACCTGTATTTTTTAACACTTGAAGCTTGTAAGTGAAACGTTAGGTAGAAGGAAAAACTGTAGGAATACCTACCGTTTGAAAACAATAGGCTTTTTCTGTGTCTCAATGCATTGATTTGAGAATGTTTAATCAACGCATTTATCTCTCGAATGATAACTTATAGGAGTAGGCAAGTGGCAACATTTTTTGAAATTTTGCAAGAGTGGTCTTCTTTCTTTTTATGCTTTTAGTTATAATTATAGCCCAAAAATTATAAGTTTGTTAGCCTTAAATCTCGCAAGATTTGTCACCCTGACAACAACTGCATCATCTGCTAGTTGCATACAATGTTATTAAAACTCAACAAACCACCAAGTACAAACTGTATTGTTATTGATAATAATGATGATAAGAATGATAATGACGAGTAAAAATGACAGCAACAAGCAAAAACATGAATTATTAATTATGTATATAGTGATAATGGTGTGCTGATTCATTGTTATAAAGTATAATATATTCTATCAAATGAAGATAATAATATAATAGAACGAATGAAAGTTATAATATCATTATTATTGGCAGTGATGATAGCATTACCAATAATCACAATATTAAAAACAATAGCCTATGACATTAATAATAGGTGATAATACATCCATTAAATACAAAAAATAACTTTTTGTAGCAAGTTGTTTTTATTATAATGCCGCAAAAAGTACAATGCAGTAATTAGTGAGAAGACCACTCCTTTAGAAAACCAACAGGTTGATTTTTATAGGCGTTCACTGGCTGACGTGCACAGTAAACTCGTTGACAAACGCAAAAATGAGTATTGATGCACGTTGAAAAATACTGGCTGCAAAGAGGCAGATGGGATTAGATGTAGATGCTGAGCACACCAAAAATGCCTAATGTCTCAATCAATTCAACTGAAAAAAATACACTTTGCAAATAAAAGGTTTAGGAGCAAATAATTTGATTTTAGATGAACCCTATTGTGTTTTGAGGGACTGGGCAGTATTGACAGTAGTGACGGATCACCGTACTGCAAGCCTTGCGTAGTGTATTGCAGTTTTTTTGATTTGCATAGCACACACCGCAACGATCAACATTTTGGGGAAGTTTTCAATATTTTAAGACTTGATGTAAAAGTCTTATATACGTTTCCAACATGGCCAATTATAAAATCACCCATTATTTAATTATTGAATAAATTAAATTTAATTTTAAAATTTAAATAATAAATAAATTTTGATAAATTTAAATATTAAAATTAGCTGCTTAAGAAGCAAATCTTTTAAACTTTCTGTTTTCAGAGTTTTTAAAGACCAGGTTTCTAGTTATTAATTATTCACAATAAGAAAAACAATCAACAATGAAAATAGCTCATATTGAGAAGTAATAAGCTCTAATAAGGCAGTAGTAGTGACGTATATAACAATGATAGTAACAATGATAGCTGAAATTGTTAATGAGATACTTAGCTTTGTGTAAACTTAATAGTCTTTTTTCAACAATCTGATGAGATTGATATCATCCAAGTAAAATTATTACAAGCAAACTTATTGCAGGTTGATGTCTCAGCAATTTAAAAACAATTTAGCATTATTAACAATAAATTTTTTTATAATAACACAACATCGTATTTGGTCTACAACTCCAATGGGAGAAATGTGATTGATAACTAATAGTGTGTGCTTTACTGGCATATTAATCATTTTCAATTTTTTTTGCAATGACATAACTGACAAAGTAATCAATGCATTGTCAAAAACTCATGTCAAGTAAAGATTAATGAATATGAAATGATTGAACATAGAGGTTAAAGCATCAGGCAGATGAAACCCGATGAAGAAGAGATATAAATTACTAAAGGACACCATATTAATAACCACCACCGCCATCCATCTTCATCGCTTTTAAGACAGTCGATTCTCCAGGAGTTTTCAAAATGCTTATTTGCATTATTTTGCAGTTTTTGTAGATAATTATATTCAAGGGTCACATATATTTGTGTTCAAAGTTAACCACTGTAATACTAAGTTCACAAATCAATTTTTTATTAACATCAAATAAAATAAACACCCGATATAGCTAAAACACATTTGGTAAAGCTCAATTTTCCCAGCTGCTATAAACCCTTGTTTAAACTTTTCACACAAAGTTTTTAGTAGTTCTGTCACGTTTAATTCAACTAGAGTAAGGATGTTGGTACTTTTTAATTATCAGAGCATCAGTTATAAACATGTAAATGTAAGTGAATAACTTAATAAATGATAAGAAAATAACTGTAAATATAAAAAGTATGTAGAGACAACAAACGATGTCGCATTCAGCAAATATAATCAGTGAAGTCTTTTTCATCATATTCTTAAGATATGCACTACCACGCACCAAGTGTTTGAGAATGGGAAAAGTTTATCAACATTAAATTCATAGTCTCCTTTGCTAAATTTGTTCACTGACCATTTCAATTTTTGACTGATAAGCCAAAACAACAAATGCTCTGAACTTTTTTATACATTAAGTTACTTTTTGTTGGCGCTCAAGTATTGAAGAGAATTATTGTTTATTTATTTCAAGTATTATTGTTTTTTTCCCGTAAACGCAAGTAGTGAGTAATTTTACTGCAATTAGGCGTAGAACTTTATCTCAGCATTTAATACTTTTGAAGCTAGCTTTCACTTTTTTTACTAAAACACTTAATAGGGAAATGGGTTAATCAGGGAGCACAGTTAGGATTTTTTGAATTAAAAAATACTGAAGAAGCCGTCATAGTGAAAAAAAACATTACGTTTGTGCAAGAACAAGTTTGCTAAAATGTTGACGTTTTTTTTGGATAAGGAGCTTTTTCAGTCGTTACATAAAAGTGATTTAATATTTAAGTTTACAATTTTTTGCAATGTTTTGTCAATCTTAACATAAAATACCATACAACAGAAACCAATTGCTTCAGCTTTTAGGTTTACGTTGAAAAACTACCTAATAAATTTTTTTTCTTTGATGTATAAAAAAACTTGCTTAGGTATTTTGCCAAAACTATTTTCAGGTGACATCATAGAACATGTAAATGATGACAGAAGCAATTCCCAATGGACTTTCGGTAGAAGAAATAGCGAAACTGGATGTTTTCCATCCAACTCCGTAATAGTAGATGATGTATGTATGTATCAGTTATTAGATTTTTTTGCATAGCTTGTGAATTCTTTACACGTAAAGTGTAAAGTAGTTTTAAAATTAAGGTTAATGAACATTACACTTCTTTTACTGAATTCAATTAGTTTTCTTTCTATTCAGTTGTTTCTGTTATATAGTTGATCTTCAAATATTTGTAGGGTTATGCAGTATCAGCCGAAACCAGAACAAACCAGTTGAGTTCTGCTGATGATTACATGAACATTAGATCACTGATGGAGTGTCCATGGTATGTCAATGTCACTTATTTCTTTATTAACCTAATTCCTAACAAATTACTCTAAGTGCAAGTTAGGATGGATTTATTATCATAGCTATGTATCAAGATAGCTTACAAAGTTTCCTTTTCTCCGTTGAAGGAAAAAATTTAATAAGCAAAAACAAAACAAAACTCTTAGGTTATATTGTAAATCATAGACTCACTTGCGATGATCATATCTTAATAACTGAAACCATACTTCCTAAAACCGTAAAAGCCCTGCATTTATTATAAAATTATCTTACTAACAAATCGGCAAAGAAAACTTACTTCATGGAATTGCTGTTTATTACAGTTTTTTCCGCAAATACCTGTGAAAGTCATTACTTTTATTACCAAATTTTTATACCATTCCTCTTTCAGTAGTTAGATCAAATGACCCGCCCACTTCAATTTAACTGTTATAATTACCAATATTGATTAATCATTTTATTGCAATAACTGGTTTTAAAATTTTTAGGGACAGAATTTCTAGCTTTATTTCTGTGCTTCCACCGCTAGTCTTAATTGCGATTTTAAACTACTCAATCAAAAGAAACTTTGTACCAACACAAGGTACGATAGAAACAAATATATTTACCACATTCAACTAACTACTTTTGGGTCTGAGAAAAAAACAAACCTTGTCGTTTTCAAATCAAACTTAGTTAAATATCTGTCAAATACCAGTGGATAGTTATTTTGAATAACCTGTGTTTCTGCAAAGTATTTCCGCTTTTTGATTTTTGTTTTTCATATTCTGCTAGTTTTGGCAATTTATGAAAAGCACATTCTTGTTTCAAAAAGATATTGACGTCAATAAAGTATTGCATATTATTTAATGGATTTTGGTCTGGTTCCCACAAAATTCCACTAATCTCAATGATTATACCTCCATCCAGAGGATACTTTGGGCCAATATAACAGTGACAACTAGGATCAGTTACTGCCGGATTAGTGGTGAAGTACAGAGTCCACTGCTCAGACAAACTACACACAGAACTGTATAAACGGTGACTTTATTCATCAGTACCAATGTCCAAAGGTGGCTTTTTACTAGGGTGATTGGTAAGACATGAATGATTGAAATGCAGAGAAACACATGAATTCCAGCCATTATATAGGCAGGCCAGCAATAATTAATTTACATATAATATATAAGAATGAATGCACAGGAAGTAATCAGGCCAATAATGATAGGTGTATAAATAATCAACAAATCATGCGATAGAGCAAGATTAAATGTAAATAGTTCAAAGTGACGAAAGAGTCCAATCGTAGACCTCACAGGGTTCCAAGGCTATACCTAGCCTGTGGTTGATATACATGTATCCCATGATCCAAGGAAAGGTACTTCCGGATTCAGGGTTAGAGTAAGTTCCTAGATGGTTCTGGAGATCCTCAGTATCAACATATCGGGTAGATCAGGGGTCACTACAGGCCCTGCTGAGGTCAAGACTGGCCCAGTGAGCTGTGCTACCGGCACAGCAAGTCATTCCACTGGCACAGCACTTTTACAAGGGGTGGAGGTGGAATTCTAGTGCACTTATTGTTGGAGTTTTGATAGCAAACGAGCAGTTTCCTACTGACAGACACCAAATTCTACCACATTATGCATGTTTATCAAATATTCGTTGACATGATGATATATGCTGTAAATGTTTTTGGTATTGTATCAAACCACACATTGCCACTAGCTGTGTGCTCTAATCTCAAAGGTGTATGTGAAAATCAAATGTAGGTACGTTGGAAAATGCAGCAAATCTGAAGCCACCAATATGTTGTGGAGACAGGTAGACGGAGTGTTCTTAGTGAGAGACAGAGAGTCTTCGGTCGGAGATTTTTCTATCGCTGTAGCGTAAGTTATATGCTGCTGTGTAATACTATTAATGTAGATAAGAAAAACCCAGAATAAATTGTGAGAAACTTATTTTTTTTAAACTTTACCCTGCTAAAAAAGTTGAAAAATTATGCAAAGTTTCACTTAGTGGACATGTTAACCGGTACTTGTTAGTTACAAATCATCGATGTTCAGTTTTTAATTATCTAGTATATTTTACTATTTCATTATTGTTACTTTGCTCTTTGTTGTGCCGAGGAAAAGAAAAAAGAGTTCTAAAGATTGCTTTCCAATTAATATTAAATAGAAAAAATATATTGATGAAGGATTGACAGCTGTTGGTGGTGGACACAAATTGCTTTTGAACAACAGACTGGTAAACGCTTTGGTTTCTGTCCATAAGAAAAAATTTTATATGAAGCAGTGAATAGTGAAAAATTGATTAGTGACAATGCAAGCTGCTTAACTTGCATCAACACGAGTGACGTATATTAAAGCGGTGTCCTCTCTTTCTTTATACGTGGGAAAGCTTCTAGTTCAGACATTGCTGGCTATGCAAATTAAAGTTGTTTTCAAACCATTGAAAAAATGTTTTCAATCTCATTCTTATTTAAACAAATGAAAACTAGCAATTTTTTTTACATTGCAGACAGAATGAACTAGTTCGCCATCTAAGGATTCTATCAAGAAATAAAAATGAGTATAGTATAGATGAAAATACATACTTTAGATCTGTACCGGTAAGTAAAACTGCTACTACCTACATGCAGTTATCAAATGTGTGTTTCATTTTCAGTTATTGATTAGCCTAAAAATAACCTACAACAAACAAGACAAATATTAATTTTTAGGAACTGATAAAACACTACCAAAAGGAGTCATTTCAAGAATTTTTCCCGGATGTTAGTACGAGACTGTTGATTCCATATAACGATAGGGATGAACACGCGTACTCTGAGAGTAAGTCTTACAGTGTTTTGATGGACTCTTTTTGACAATCAAATAATCTACGGTTCCCTTTGCCATTGTTACCAAGCATTTATTTCACACACAACTTGCAAGGCTAAAATTCCATTATTGCTAGATATTGGTTGGCTGTGTTTGCTACCAATCTGAAACTGATTTGTGCCAATAATAGTCTTTACCATTCACCACTAAACTACCTCCATTTTGAAACTTTTCAACAACTACTGAATCAGTTTTTATTTCTTCCAGCATATCCAATGAGGACAGTCGGGCCAAAAAATGTTGGGAATGTAGCAAATGGGATGCGCTTTCGAAGAAAGTTAATTCGCAAGCTTTAGTTGTATTCACAGAAAAGGCTTGTAGCATGTTGTTGTCATTTTTTACAAACACAATTTTTCCACTAAGTTAGTTTCTTTTGTTTTTCAAACTAACAATTATTACGAATGAAGAAAAATGCCAACACACAGATGTAATTATAAGGCGTGCTAGTCAGAAAAAGAAAAAAGAATTTCTCCATGATTACAGATCAGGCCATACTTAGCCAGCCAATCAGTAGTGGAGTAATCAAAAGCAGCTGCATTATTAACTAATTTACTTTTCAAGTTCACTAGTTACTGTTCAGCCAGTTTAAACAGCCAATTATATGTATCGATTTTCAGCTTACTTAGTTATGTATTTTAGAATTTGTTTCTCTATAAATGCACGTAGGTTTACTTCCTGGTAGGGAAGAGTTGTTTATGCACTTGTATGAAGTAGTTCGCTAGTGTATCAAGCTTTATCCATTTGTATCTATATTTTCAACCCCAGAGGGTGTAGGGAAACATGGTTGTTGTGAAGTTTTAGCTAACTTTATTGGACTGGCAGGCTGCCATTCTAGTGATTGCTGGTAGAATCTGACTCTGTGTTTGGATTCAGCACTGTGGGACAGTGTTTATAGTAGACGGCAGTAAGAATCCTGTTGTCAGTGCAATCAATTTATTAGTGTTCGATAAAGGTGCAAGCAAAATCTTTTACAATATCGCATTTTGTCAAAATGTCCAAAAGTTTTTGCAAACTAAAAATTTATTGGCAAATTAAAAAATCCAAACATGGCTCATGGTCACAGTTTTAGTTCATATTTAATGATAATGTTGTTAACTCCATTTAGTTCCAGATCAAGCAGCTGCCAGACCAAGAGCAGTGACCATGGTGTATGTAGATCGCAATTACACCGCAACAGAAGTAAACCATATATCACTGCAGCAAGGAGACATGGTGGTTGTTTTTGATAAACAGACAGGACCTAGTGGGTGGTGGAAAGGTGCTGTAATACAGAATGGATGTGTTGGGCAGGTAAAAACTTTTACCTTCCTACTTTGCTCAACGTGCTCTAGACCAAGCCTGAATGCCAAGGCTTGTTTTAAATGAAAATTTGACTTTCAGAATGTCTTTGTTTGTTTATTCTTAGCGAAATAACTCCTAGGGTCTTGATAACTTGCCAAAGAGTCAAGTTTGCTAAGAATGTTGGTTGTGTTAATAACTGCTTAATGAGTTTTTGGACTTGACTTCGAATATGCAGTAAGTTTTACCGCAGCTTTGCAAGCAATTGTTGAAAGTAGCAGTATTGTTTTTTTTATTTTTTTCAGATTGGCATTTTTCCTGTAGCCTGTGTTCATGAGTTAGAAGGAGTGCGATTTGGTTGATGAAATGAGCACCATTCCTAATAACTTGATATGGAGTCAGGTCTCAAGCTAGGGAGGTGCCTGAGTCAGCATCATTGTTACATAACTACAGCAAAAACTAAATGCTTGGTAATTTTTATTACAAACATCAAGTTGTTTGCATTGTTTTGATGACTTCAAGTTTTTTCTTTGTTCATTTGTGCATTTTGGCAAACTTGTCCTCATAGGTTTGCTTCCTCTGATTAGCATTTTTATACTTCTACTTACAAAATTTTCAATCAGTTAATAAAGTAACATCACAAATAATGTCAGTAGGGCACCCACTACCATCTACTAACTAACAATTGCCTACAGAGTGTAGCTTGTGGCACTGCTTAACACCACCTCTCTCCAAGAGCTATTGTGGGGTCAGTGAGATCTACCAGGCACAAGGGAGAATTTGTTTTCAATTCCCCAACAAGTTAAGATAGTCATGCACGATAATCCATAATAATCGATATTACCGACAATAGTATTTTCGGTAACAGCGGTTGTTGTTTCACAAACGAGCGGTATTGACCGAATATCCGGTAAACTACAAAAATATCGACACCGACAACCTTTGAATAGTCGGTAATTACGTGTGCGGTATACTGCGACAACTACCAAAAACGTACCTAGTTTCTTTTGAAGACCCCTCCACTTCCTCTACTAAGCTACTTAACATTCTTCATCAAAGTAACATGGCGAGCAACAATGTGGTGGTTACGATCGACAGTGATGATTGCAATGATTGTACACTGCCGTCAGGTTAATAGGTATTAAAGCGAAGTGCTTGTTTATTTTTATTTTTAGTTCATATATTGAATTGTGGTACTGATAGAGATAATAGATAGCTGAGACATCATCTACTACTATCGTAATAGATAATATTATTAATATTATAAATGATGATTTGATAAGTAGTAATAGTAATAAATAAATAATTTTAATTAAATGAATTCTTATCATCATTTATTTATTACCATTATTTATTTCATCAATTTGATCATCGCACTCGTCAATAAATAATAATTAATGTCATAATTATTGATAATAATAACTACAAGAACAACAAACACAATAGAAAAGTAATTCTTCTATTACTTATTTATTGTACTTAACAACTTAATGTTACTATGAATTACTTATATATATATGAATGAAAAAGAAATGATAATACTTATTATATATAGTTAGAATTATTAATATTAATTAATAGTAGTTATGATTATTTGTTAACAACTTCCCAAAACCAATTAATGTAGCATTTATTTCATATTATTTAGATACTCTCTCTAGAGCAACCTCAGGCTTCCAGTGCAACTCTTGATGGTATGCTAACCAAGAAGCGCTAAGTTCCGAACAACTGCTGAGTCTGCATGATCCGGCTAATAAAGATAACAATCATCTGATCAAATTATTTCTCACTTCTATTTTGTATGTGGTAATAGGTTATTCAACCTTCCTATATGTTTTTAGTTATAGATTAATCTACAACATCATTGTGAAGTGAACAAGGATGTGCTCTTGTGGTTGAAAAGCCATGCTCATCAGCTTCCACTCCTGTGCAGCAGGCTAAAAAAGTATTATGCACCTGTGAAACACGTGTGTTGTTAAAGCCGCTCTTTGGCCTGGCTCGCAATAATACATTGTGCGCAAAAACCAAGTGCTTTGCGACCCGTCATGGTCAACATGTTGCGCAAATTGTCATTTGATTTGAACGCTTTGTAGTTATTTCTAATGTTTGATATGTCATGCTGCTAATATTTGCTATGTCGATCAATCATATTTGTGTGTTCTCTTTAAGTATGTGAATATATGTATCTACGTTTATATTGTTTATGTTGTAATTCTTGTATATATATACATATTGTAGCGCTTTTGCTGCTACTTGGCCACAATCTGCTTGTCTATCTGTGAATCTGCGACTCCCTATATAGGGCACCAACAAGACTAGTCTTGTTGTTTGAGCTTTATTGCAAGGAATAAAACTGAGCTCTCTGGCTCAGTCTCTCATTTTTATACAAAAATACAACGTGTACAATATAGTCCATATCCAATCACATTTTACTATAATAATAAGGTATATAATGAATCACTTGAGCATGGCGCTTATTCACTGTCCTATTGGTCCTATTGGTACCTTTGATCATATTGTCAAGAATTGTCTTCTCTTGATACTGTTAGGAGGAGACAACTTGTAATCTTTGGTGTCATTTTCCACTGGTAATTATGGTCAGCTACAACTATCTCACCTGGTGCCAGGTGAGCTTGACTTGTCAAAAAATTCTCTCACAATATCACATCTGTAGCGTTTAATTATCATATTTGTTGTGTGTTACCCTATTTCTGCCTTTCTATCATAATACAATACTCTTTTTTGCACGTTCCGTTCTAGTATTCTCTAGGATATGTAAACAGGTATTCAGTTTTTCAAGTTCAATTATTGTGCGTTTATACATGTGTCTGCTTGATAACATTTATTTCATCATCGTTGTTCTTGTGTGTCATTGTTACTTTTGTTATTTTTAATTGCAATACTTTGTACAATATTCATGGGTGCAGCAGTTCCGGGAACACAAAATAGGTGTGCAGTTTATCATAGATTACAAGCAAAAGCCAACAATCCTGACTTTTACAAACAAGCTTGGGAGCTAAGATTCATGGCCATTTTTTGGCCACATTGATAAGGCAGCCACTTATTTAGGAGTTGCACTCTCTCAATAGAAAAGGTAAACTGGTAGTTTTTCTGAGTTGTTTCCCACCGGTATATTACACAAACCATTAAATAAAGGAGTGCTATAATATCTGTTAGGTCGGTAAAATTGGTACATGACATTTGATTACACAAAATACCAAACAGTAGAGCTTTAGCAATATAGTACAGCCCAAGTTGAGCCCATGGCTCAAACAAAGTAAGCAGAGTTTAAGACTAAAAAAATATTTATCGTCCCAATATCCACTCTCTAGAGAGGCAATCATCTAAATATCTATACAGCAACAACAGTATGTAAAAGACATTGAACATGCAGACAGTCCGCCTTTGTATAGGCTGACTTACAGGAAGCAATTGACGCATAAACGCAACAACCAATGACCTATACACAAAGTGGTACGAGCCCATCAGATACTATTTATACAATAACACACAAAAAAGGTGGAAGAATAGATGAATATGGTGCCTAGTGGTGAAAGTTAGAGGGTATAGACATAGTTCTCAGTTTTAAGTAGCCTTAGATCAGTGGTTGGTTAAATCTAAAGATGGTCAGGTCTTGGATTCATTCCTCTGAGGTGACTTAGGTTATTTCACATCCTCTTGCTTTGGGCCCATCTTGTCGCTGACTCGGTATGATACTGTAGTGCTGGTAAAAAGAAGTTTCAGAGTCAGTTCAGGCTAGTGCGAGTCCAGTAGAGTTTACTGCAGCATGAGTAGAGTTTGTTCTAGGGCTGGCAAGGTTGTTGCAGGGCCATCAAGGTATTTATTGATGCTACTATGATTGTGAAGCTTTGTGTAGGCACTTGGAGAGGCATGTCTGGCTGAAACCATCAGGTAGTTTCACCTCCATAATGATATTTATGCTCAGGGCATACGTGTCACTATAATCTATCACAGCAATACCACTTCTCTACAAAATTTTCCCTTATTAAAATTGCAAACTTCCATTCTTTGAACGTGTGGTGACTTTATTGGTGTTGGTACTAGAACAAATAACTATTCTATTAAATGTGTACTAACATCAAACACGTAATACTAAAAATTCGTTTGCCATTAGGTACTTAGTAGACTTGCGGTTGAGTTTAGTGTCGTTTAGTAGTCTGCGTCAAACACCGTCACAAATATCTGCTCCTAAAGTGCCTCTGAGCGCTTCACTCACAGAAAAAAGATGGAGTATTTGGGATTAAACTGTTGACTAACCACCAGGAATGATTGATGTAAGAGTACACACTGGGAGCAATGGAGGTGATATCTGGCAAATCAGTAGAAACTTTTGGGGTGTTCCCAAGAAGTAACTCAGGATTAAAGTTGTACGATGAATTCTCCAGAAGTTGTGCTTCGGTTGACATATTACTCTTAGATGATTAAACTCTGACTTTCCAAATCAAATAACGACTTTACTTTTCCAAACCACAAAAAACATTACTCCACAGGTGATTAATTGCTGGCTTTACTGAGCCAGTAATGTAATGGAATTGCACAGGGCTGCAATCATCTCGGCCGGTGCTAATAACATATATATATCCAAGGCACCTGTTAGCAGTGAACCCCAGAAGCCTAGAAGAAGCTGTTCGTGCGGAAGGAGAGTTCTTGCAGATAAGAGCTTACACCGACAACAAGCCATCCAGAGTACAGATTATAGAAGAAAAAAAGGATGAAAACAGGTATGACAAAGAGTACCATAAACCTGCCATGTCCCATTACTATCATTTACCGACAATTGCCGTAGTTGCGCCGGCTCCTAGAGAGGTGGAGTATCCCTATCCAATGGCGAGGCACTCCTATCCGGCTCCTCAGCCACCACCTACACACGAGGATGCCCTGACCCGACTGTTACAGACAATGCAAGACATGACAACTGAGATGCGTCGGATGAGACAGTAGCAACAGACGGTGCCTACAGCTACTCCTCTGGTGCAGCCTGCTCCTCAACCTCCTGTGCAGGCTCCACATACGAAGTACCACCTTTCTCCTTTGTCACCTACCACGCCTGGTAATGTGTGGCCACCTCTCTCGACAGCCCGTTCTGGATCTTCCCCGTGTTGGAGCTGTGGACAGCTTGGACATTACAGCAGATTTTGTCCATCCAGCCAGCCAACTGTCGCTACACCCAGAGAGATCAACAGGACAGGATACAAGCATCGCCCGCAGTAGTTACCACACCGGCTACCTGCGATAAGGCAAGAAGGTGGAAGAACGAAGTAAAGATGTCAGAGAGACGCGATCCTACTCTGTTACTCTCATCAGATAGAGAGCCACTGCGTAAAGGACAGAAGCAGACGGTAAGACGGATCCCTGTGTCACCACACCCCTCAGAGAAGGCACCGATGCGAAGAGAACAGAAGAGGGCTGACATAGGCCATGCCAAGAAGGCTACCTCTCCTACCAGTTGCCTGAGGGAATATATAAGAAGTGAACCACCCCCTCCTGGTGAACAGCTACTTCCTACAGGTGGTAGTTAAGTACCAGGACAGAAGAAGAGAGAGAAGCGAATCCGGAGTGAACAGCACATACCCTCACTGTTGGATTTACCACCGGTGCAGATTGCCGGCCCGCTGAAGTTTCAGCCTGTCCAAGCGCAGCAAGCGGTAGCAGTACCAGTTAGCCAACCCATGGAGAGCGCCACACATTCACCAGTAAGAGTGCCGCCACCCCCTCCTCGTGCTACTGAAGCACAGCCCACCCGTGCGTGCACTGGACCAGAAAGTGGAGAGGCCGTATAGTGCAAGCTATTTCCTCACCGGCAAGTTGGAAACCCAGCCAGTCACACTCCTCGTTGACACCGGTTGCACTACAAACCTGATGTCGAAGCATGTGTTCAACCGTCTGCCTGAGGCAGTAAAGAAGAAGAAGAAAGTGAGTGAGTCACGCGGAATCATGGCGGATGAAACACAAATCCCATTCTACGGAACGGTGAAAGCAGCCTTGCAGTTGAAAGAGATAAGGACAGCAGCCACGTTCGTAGTCAGACAAATCAGTGAAGATGCCATAATAGGTATGCCCTTTTCACTGATCACAACTGTTGCCTGAAGTTCGGTGAACATGCCATAATAATCACAGGACGAGAGATGCAATGCACAGATAGAGAAGGCAGCAAACTTTTGAGCAACAATAGGACCTCCCACATTGAACGGCTACGCCTCAATGGAGATACACCCCACTCGTACCAAGTCAGCGCACAAATTTACCTTCCTACTGACCAGCTAAGCCATCCCCAATAGTGTTCAAGTAAGAGTTACCCACTGTGTCACCTCCAGAACGTCACCATTCCTGCATCTGACCTTTTCAACCTCTCACTGTGTATGACAGAGGCGCTCAGATGGCTACAAGGAAAAGGAATAGAAATTGAGTTTGTGAGAGATAACCCACTTGAAGTGACTAAGCAGAACACTGATATGGTAGTAACCAAGCTAAGAGCAGCCAAAGAGTGCCAGAGGGAGTTTCAGCTGGAGCGGCCAGGAGAGTCGTTGCCTACTAACCCCTCAACCCCTCACAACAAGTTTGAAGAAGATTGGCCAAGTAGTTTAGCCAGAAACAGCCAAAGTGTGTGGGAGTTGCCCCAATTACAAAAGGAGACAAACCCAAGGCCTAGTCACAGTGGGCACCAACCCACTAACCTACTAGTGAAGCAGCCAGATGAAAGCGCTGAACCGCCTACACATGACAGCCCATCAGCTGCAATAACAACCAAGAGAGTGGATCCACAGACGGCTAGAAACAAATTGTGTAAAATAAAGGAGAGTGCACATACCTCAGTCTTCGCTGAAACACTTCCCAACTGGCCACGGATAAAAAGCATAGAATTTCTCACCACCACTGGACAGGTTGCAACCCCATTGAGAGTATGTCACCCAGTGAGTAAAGTAGATGTGTTAACCCAGTGTACAATCAAGCAATTATTCCGAGACAGAAAATTGCCAGGATGATTGGTACCAAAAAGAAAATATATTAAACCTGGATGGGATGTAGCCAACCCCCATGCTGGACACCGTTCTTGAGAGAGCAGCATAGAGTGAGTGATAGAGAAGGATCGAGTTCCTATACACCCCCAGTCCAAAGAAACGGGCGCTTGAATACCATACCCATTAGCCAGTGCATTATGAGGCATCCACCCCCGCCTGTTACTCAACCAAGCAAGAGTCAACGACGGTACCTGTTGAGCGCGGGAAACGCCTTTGCTTTGCAACTTTCTAAATTTATAGAACGTGTTTTTACCGCCGCTGACTTTACCTTTGATTCTTATACAACTATGGATCGTGTACAGGATATCTCACCTGCCAAGGATGCTGTTCTTCAGTTGGAAGAAGAGGAAAGATTTCTCATGGAGACCGACGGCGCTGCAGAGCATCTACCACCCAAGAACCCCGCTAGGAGATCACCACCTACACAGAAGGTTTCTCCGTCGGTGCAGCCTAAGCACTCAATGAGGAACAGATTATCACCTCTCCCTTCTGCTGACCAGATGGATGAATGGATGGCAAGCCACAGCTCTACTACGTATCCCTTAGCGTTGGAGCCCCCTGTTCTTTCCCAGCAGATGGATACAGAAATTCCGCCTCTGCCTATCTCTGCCACTGGATCCCCTCTTAGCGGTACACCTACCTCACAACAGGTATTCTCTGTACCTTCCCCGTCTGGGATCTCCTTCCCCTTACCACGCCTCCATAACAGGGCCTAGTCACAGTGAGGTGACAGTCACTGCAAAGACAGATGGTGCTACCCGTATGCCACTTCCCGTTACCAGAGAACGGATGCAATCTTTGGGTAAGATTGTCCCCAGTAAACGAAGAGGAGCGTCTTTGCCGTTTGGCCCATCTGGACAGGATGCCTTTGCCACTGCCATGGCCACCAGCTCTTCTCTCGCGAAGCCAGACCGTTCTCCCACGAGAGTGAGGAAAGTGAGTTCAAAGTCGACGGAGCAAGTTCCCTTTCTGCAGCTCATACCTACCATACGTAAGGTTAAGCCGGCTTCCAAACCTGCCTCCAAGTCATCTGTTGCCTCCACTACTATAGAAGCCAGTGCTCCCTCCCCGGCTACTCTCCCTGCAGTGCAGATGGTTGATGTTGGCATGCCACCCCCTCCTGCTCCCACGGTATCTGAAGAGTTTACTGCTCCCCACGCTTCTGGAAAGAAGCCACCTATTGTTCGCGGGCTACTGCAGTGGATAGCCCCCTCCACCCAACAAACCATCCAGAAGCAGCTGAAGAAGGTTCAACAAAACACCTGCCCCATGTATCACCTCCAGGCCAAGAACATGCAGCAACTTTCCGTCCATATGCACCAACACTTCGTCCGTTACTTTTGCAATTGCTGGTACTCTTCTAGCTCACGCGATAGAGTGTATGGACACCAGAAGAAACGACGTTCTGGACCAGAGGACACGGATCACTACCAGAGGATGGGATATATTTACACTGTAGATGGAGAGAGATTTCCTGCCTTCCGTCGGTACCAGCACTGGACCCAGTCTGAGGAGTTTGGTTAGTGCAAACCTACACAGACCGGCACCATCACTCCGTCTGTCCCCTCCACTCCTGCAGAGACAGAACCCCTGTCTCCAGTTCCTACTCAAGTGGAATCGTCTACATCGCGGTCTACCATTACACCGTTGATCTCTCTCCCATTAGACGAATACCAGATTCCCAAGAGAAAGGTGCGAAGGAAGCCTTGCGCAGTAGTTGCCCCTGCTAGAGAGGTCGAGAGTGCGCCTCCTCCCCCCCCCTGTTCCTGCACCCTCGCGCGTGGTGAGGAATGTCACGGTGACAGTAGCCTCCACACCGTCCATAGAGCCTGCTCCAGAGCCTACCTTGACGGCACAGTTGCTCCAGGATCGGGCCCGCTGGGCACTATCTATAGGAGAGAAGATTAGACACTGGGAAGACGAGCTAGAAAGGATGAGAGCTAGAGTGCTAACCGGTACCCTTACCGAAGCAGAGATTGAGCCGATAAAACCTAGAGCAGAACTGCTGAAGATAGAGATTGCTCATCTGAAAGATATCCAGCATACCCTACAGGGCTGCCTGTTCTAAGCAGGGCATGCCTCCCCTCTGTCCCTGGACACTACGCTGATGTGTCTATAATGTCAAGCTACTCCCTCCACTGCCGGTTGGCAGCTTCCCCCTTATTACACTCCGCACATGGTTTTGTGCTATGGGCCGTACTCCGTATGCGCCTCTCGGAGATGTACCTTCTTTGCACATGGCATTGTGCTCCGGGACATGTTCCACATGTACCCTCCGGACTACCGGTGTGTAGTCGACAGTCTCTTTGAGGCTCCTCTGTATATACTATTGTTATATACTCCCTTGTTACACTCCGCACATGGTTTTGTGCTATGGGCCATACTCTCTTGGAGCTGTATTCTCTCTGCGCACATGGTCTTGTGCCTTGGGAAATACTCCGTATGTACCCCCTGGACTACAGTTTGTAGTCGACAGCCTCTTGAGACTCTCTCGTATTTATCCGTATGTATATCTATATATACTCTCCTATTTATCCCCGGCCTCCTATTATATGGCCACCCTGTGCCTATTTAACTATCAGTACAGAAGTACGTGATTGTTGAAGCGGCCTGTGTAATGGAATTGCACAGGGCTGCAATCATCTCGGCCGGTGCTAATAACATGTATATATCCAAGACTACTCTACAGCCTGTACTACTAGGGGTTATGCCTGAATGATCAAGAGCCCAGCTGACTACCGCTTTACTAACGCCAAGCGCAGGAAGGACTTACCCGCCTTTAAGTGCTATTATTAACTTTGACACTTGTCACATGCTAGCTTGTTTTGAATTCTCAATCTGTATTAGCCAATCATATATTTTTATGACTACATGATTTTGTACCTCCTTTATATAGAGCTGCATGCAGCCGAGCAGCTCAGATACAATTGGATACTGTTAGATCGAGTTAGTGTCTCGAACTAGTATTGTCTAGTTACTGTTAGTGTGTCTTCGCTAGCGTGCACTGCTAGCCAGCACCAGTCTCAGAAGCTAAGGAATCGTTTGGAACTACCAGGAGGAATACCTTGGAAGGCGCTTAGGACAAGACGCTTAGGATTCTGCGTAGCAACGACCAGCCAAGAGGACTATACTGCCAGATACATTGGACTATTATTCAATACTTATTTAGAGACTTATCGTTCATTTTACACTTGTACTGAGTGCTCAGTTCTGTGCGTTTTGGTTCAGTAGCAAATAGAAATAAAGTCCTGCTACCCTGTTAAACTTGTGGAATCCGTTTGGCTGGTTGCCGAATTTAGTCGTGTCGGCTAGTTAGCAGCATTCAGTACTCTCAGTATCAGAGAAACCATACTGCCTTGACACTCTGTAGCAATCGCTACCACGAAATACAGAGTAAAGCCAATGAACAAAGCACTCTTGCAATACCAGTAACCGTCTTCCTCCTCGTAATGGGGAAAACCGTTCCAGTAAAAACTTTAGTCCAGAGGCAATTAAACTCTTGCTCTCCTTAACAAGTTACATTTTATTCCATAGATGACTAATTGAAAAAAGCCTTGACGTGTATAGAATGACTCCCTGCTAGCAAGCGGTGTATCATTGAGTGTACTCAATCTAATCATTCCTGAATAGGCTATTATTATCTCATTCTAATCATTCACAAAGAGCGCACAAGAGTATAATGGAGTCTTACAAAGCTTGCTCAAAACCTAGAGTAAATAATATCTTGGAACCAGGTAGATGAGTTATGTTTTGAGAACTTAATTAATTTTTTATTGATTATTAATCGAGTTTAAATATTAAACTTATAGAATTATAATGATTGGTGTTTTGGAATTTAATAACTGTTTCATTTTCTTGTTACATCCAGAGCTTTGGAAATTTAAATTAAATAAAAATTAATGTTACTGTTATTATATTTCTGAACTTTACAACTGCATTCAACTCAAGATGTACTTCTGAATGTGAAAACGGAACATGCAGAACCCAAAGGTGATTTAAAGGCAGCTGTGATGTGCCTGCTCTTTAATGTCAACTCTTCAAGGTTTGGAATTGGTCAAGTTTTCACTTAAACTTATCTGCTTTTTGTGATATGTTGTCAAATGTTGTCACTCTTTTTTTCAGAAGGCTAATTGACAGAATCAAGTCTCGTTTGCCAGTTTGAACATTGAATCTAGTACATCCACACCAAGCATATCTAGTGGCTTTACATAAAAACCATCCATATGACATAATATTGTTGGAAAGTCAAATTCAAACAATATTTACCAGGGTGTTTTTTGTTTTCAGCAATGAGTTCCCTTGTTCACATTACACCCAGATCCCAAACAATTTTTACGCAACTTGTGTTTTTAACTTACCTCTAGACCATTCTTGAACACTCATCTTTGTGTTGTCTTGTATAAATGTGTATAAATATATACCGTAAAACTCATCTCAGAACAGGTAATGCTAAGTGTACTTGCCCTGTAGGTTATATCAGGCAGCATTAATATAGTCACCTAAGAAGAGCGCCCAAATATCGCCACAGTGTTTTCCAATTGGTAAAGCCATTATCTTACTAGTACTGTCTCTCCATGAGGTAACCAAATGATCCAAAACTACCGAGAGAATGAATACTATACAAAAGAAGTAGGAAACCTTTAATTGTACAGCTGGCCAGTGAATTTACTTCTGCCACTAGGCGCCCTGTTCATTTACTATTATTTACTCAAAATAATCCTCATTGATGGACTATGGAATACTGTACTTGTAGTTGGTTGTAATGTTATGCCTACCAACTGCTTCCTGTAAGCCAGTTTAAATAGGGCTGCCAATTCACTGTATTCCAAATTGGTTCACACTACTATTAATAGCAGTGTATTGGTACACATCTCTAGGTGATTGCTGTTGTAGATTGAAATACCCAACCTTCGGTAATTGTATCTTGCTTATGTGATTTGTTTAGTTGACACGTTTTGTGCTCTGTTATAACTAATGGCCTTAGGCCAAGTGCCCCTATGCTGAGGAAGCTGGTGCTATTGGCTTCTGTATGGTTCCCAGACAATCCTTATGTTAGTCATTTATATTATACCACCTGTTTGCTTCATTAGCTGTTTACATACAATAGAGAATAAGTGCTTCATTCAAATCCAAACCTCACTGTCAGCAATATTTCTACAATTGCTCCCTTAATGAGCACCGTTTCATAGATTCAAGTGAAATATAATGTTTGCTACACCAAAACTTTGATTGATTAGTTGGAGCAGCCAGCTCCCTTTGTTTTGTGATGTTGTCAGCAACTTTTAAATAGGTAATCTTGTCTCCTCGAAGAACAAACATATCAGATCGTGTCACAATTTGGAAGCTTGTAGGCAAATCCAGCACTTAATGGTCGATAGGGGACCGTCTTGGACAATAGCCTAACCATAGTATCCAACTAGTGTAATGAGCAAATGGGAATGGCTGTTGTTTTTTTTCTACCAACTTATACTTTAAACTCTGATTTCAAAGTTTGGTTGAACTTCGTGAGTTCTTATCAGTTATTTAAATATGAAATCTTGACTTTTTTAAAAAGGGTAATTTGGTAAACATCTACTCTAGCTTGTGATATGCAAATGTTTGTACTGAATGTACCTCTTGCATTAAATTGTTTTTTTTACCATCCTGCTTTTTCATTACTGATCAGTGATTTGTTGATAACTACAGAGTTTCTCTGGGCTCACTATTGTAATATTGGAAGAGTCAACACAAATGCACAGCCAGCTGTAGTTTTTGGCTTTTTCAGCAAATTTGTCCAGCTAGAGAAACAAACACTATACAGCGAGCTTCTTGTAAGAGGAAACAAAACGCTTTTTAAACCATAATATTTATAAGGACAGGCTAGTGTTACCAGAGGTATCATTACATCAATAGCTATCTGCATAGTAATAACAACATGGATTGCCATAATGATTAATGACGAATAATTCCTGTTTAAGCAACCGACAATGTTGTCATGATGATGCAGTACATTTACGTAGTTGATGAATTATGGTCCCGACTATGCGAGGTGAAACTATTGCAACTGAGAAGTTACTTGCAATGTGTCATGCCTAGTTGGCAAATATTTTGAGCAGTTGCAAGTTAGCTACAGGCTACTTAGAGGTGATATGAAAGAAGTTGGTTTGTTTTAACTTGAGCTGTTTATTGGAATGAAGGTACGTGAAAGCTTTTATATGCATCGTATGTGTATCCTAATAATTAGATAAAAACATTACTCCGTTGAAAATAATTCAATGCCATTAATCAGCTTTCAGTCAGGAAATTTTTCATAAAACTACTTTTGAGTGTCATAAAGGTTTATAGACAATTCCTTTTCTGTGAACAACCTATGACTCAGCAACTATTGAAACTTATACAGCGGAATGTTGTTGAACTAGTACAGTTGAAAAAAGTTAACTGATAAAACTATAAATAACTTCCATTCTTGGTTTTTCATAAGATGAATAAACATTGAAGCTAAGATGACGGAGGGAAAGGGTATTATAAAAACCTATTGCAATTTTACTGCACTATATGAGGTTTCTAAATGAAAGAAAAATTTTTATTCATATTGCTCCATTTTTTATCGCCTTTTGTCACTCAACCGCATCACATTTTTCATTCAAGCTCTTTCACCAGTGTTTTTGTGTCCATGTGGGGTATAGACGGGAAGGGGGGGGGGGGGGGGGGTTGTTAGTGAGCATTAAGTTGATAATCACTAAGTAATATACCAGACCTGACTTGTGGGTCAAAGTGAAAAGGAAAAACTTTCAATGCTGAAGAATAATAAAATCTGTAGCTTTCTGGCTATCACAAATAGCTATCCTCTAATTGACTAAAAAATTAATTTCTGTATTTTCATCACTATATGTATGTCAGCACCATAGCAACAAGTACAAGACATCTGACAGTGGTTCTAGAGTCATTCTTTGTTGTTGATGGGAAATGCATTGCAGCAACAACTTCTTCGCACTTATGGACACCTGGATATAAAACTTGCATAATAATGCTGACAGAACAAATAAACATCGTTCAATTAATGCCTGAATAGCTGATATAGTCAGCTATGTATCAAACTACTGAACAGCTCCAGTCTTTTTTCCCACCATGATCTTACTTCTACAAAAAAACAGTTCTAATATTATATGGAAATGGATTTACAAAGAAGTTTGGGACATTCACCCATTTATCCCTTCTCTTATTGGCTGATTGGTTAAATATATGTGGATGCAAAGGAAACCCTTATAACTGGGCAACCAGATGCTACAGAATAGTGAAGCTATCTCTAAGAAAAGGTTTTTTGTGTGAATTATTTTGCAACCTACAGTAGTTGTATGGGATGTGACTGGCTAAAATCTCAACCAGTTCACTTACATATTTATCACTTTATGACTAGCTACGAGTGACATTATAGTCAGGCTTGGTTTGTGTCTTGTAGCCTGAGCATTTATAGGCTTTGAACCCTAGTGTACAGGTTTGGCAATAATGGGGAACATATGGTCAAATACATGGTTAATCATCTGGTGGGTTGCCTTTAAGTGTCATACTTGCATCAGAGAAAAGTTCCGTAAGAAATTTATGCCATGATTTTGTAATAGCATGAGCTTTCCTGCCTGAAACTTGAAGGGATCTGGATTCATTCTTGTGTTAAACAGCAAGATTGCAACCGCAGTCAAGTATTACCAAGAGTATCAATACAGTGGTCATTGATGCCGCAGTGTTGTAGTATCTATCGGTTACTTAGCTGGCGCTGACTGCTGATTTGCTATTCAAGATTTATTTCACATACAATGCTTGTGAGTGTGAGTAGTGGTAATCAAAACAGTGCATCTTTAAAATGTTTTGTTATCACAAAATAATCAACAGCAAGAAGGGGGAAGCATTGTCAGCGTGGTTTGAGACAATGAAAAGAGCACTAATCTGTGACTGCAGCCACTTAGAAAAGTATAAACACATATAACTTTGAGCAATGACTGTTATTTTTGACAGAGAATTGTTAAACCCCAGAAAATCTTTTGTGTTTTTTTTGTCACTTGACTAACTATGGATAAGCGTCAGTCCATCGTAGACACTTCGATTTTAGGTTAGATTTATTTTTGTTTACGAGATCGTTAAACATGTTGGCGATATGAATCATCCATTGGCATATGATAGTCCAATATTTGCATAGTTCCTTGTTTATTGCAATCACAATTTGATTTCGCAAATAGATTGACTCCAGTAGGTCAAGCAGATTGTCACTAAACTATGCGTCATTTTATACGTGATGAAGGTTTGATAGATGTGTTTGTGAATAAATCAAGCAGCTGTTACTTATCAGTTAGTGGATAAGCATGTGCGAACATCGTAGTAATGTGATAAAATGACAAAGCAGTGAAACTAATAGTAAAGTGTTTACTACACCAGTTGTCATAATTATTTGCGGATATCTATTCTCATTGAGACCATCAGCCAAGATATTGGTTAGGTCATGCAAACCAACATATGTCAGTATGAGGCCATTGCTAGAATTGGATGGTAACTAAAAAAACAAATTCTCAGATTTCTCATTATAAATTTCAAACAAACTTAAACAAAATGTTTAGAGATCAGTGAGACATTGCTCACTTTAGAGATCAGTGAGATATTGCTCACTTTAGAGATCAGTGAGATATTGCTCACTTTAGAGATCAGTGAGGTATTGCTTACTTTAGAGATCAGTGACACATTGCTCACTTTAGAGATCAGTGAGATATTGCTCACTTTAGAGATCAGTGATATATTGCTCACTTTAGAAATCAGTGATATATTGCTCACTTTAGAGATCAGTGACATATTGCTCACTTTAGAGATCAGTGAGATATTGCTCACTTTAGAGATCAGTGAGATATTGCTCACTTTAGAGGTCGGTGACACATTGCTCACTTTAGAGATCATTGAGATATTGCTCACTTTAGAGATCAGTGAGATATTGCTCACTTTAGAGATCAGTGAGATATTGCTCACTTTAGAGGTCGGTGACACATTGCTCACTTTAGAGATCATTGAGATATTGCTCACTTTAGAGATCAGTGAGATATTGCTCACTTTAGAAATCGGTGACATATTGCTCACTTTAGAGATCAGTGAGATATTGCTCACTTTAGAGATCAGTGAGATATTGCTCACTTTAGAGATTAGTGAGGCCTTACTCCCTCCTCTCAGCAAGAGTTCCAAAGACTAACTTCAACTCAAACTTTGATGAAAATGGAGTTTATTTCGAACTTCAAAATCCGGATGTGCTTGCACATTGTGTCAAATCTATTTCTCACAGGGACAGAGGAAAGCAGCTCTAATTTTTTATCTACTTTCATTTTTTTTTTGGCTTCTTGGAGGGAGGGAGTGTGATAATAGAAGTAATGGTGAATTTGTATTTCTTGTGAAGGGTACAATGGGAGGAGTGGATATCCAGGTTTAAAGCAAAGCTACAGGTTGTCAGTGTTTTTGTATTTAAATGTTTTTGTAGTTCTTTGGAAAAGAAAAATGGTTGTTGAGGAAGTTTTCCAGTGGCAGGAGTTTGGTAGCATGTTACGGGTACAGAGGGGGAATGAAAAACAATATAACTGGTTGAGCTGGAACACACGAGAAAATCAAAGATCTAATTTTGTTTACGAGACAATGTCAACTACACTATGATAACATAACCCAGTCCATCAATCTCTTGCCAAAAAGTGAAGACTAATGAAAAACAGTGACGGTTTATATGAACTGCAAAAATTCAAGTTTTCTCAACAGAACAACATTTATCGCTGCTAGATAACATGCATGTCACATATTACGATCTCTACAAACAGCATTGTATAGCAATTGTTTGAATAGAATTGGCATGGTTACACACTTTGGATAAAACTCAGTACAAGAGTATCAATTGTTGAAATAAATGGCATTGTTCAGACAAATAGCGATGAAAACTTGACAGCTTTTAGCCAATATCAATGAGTTGGTTTAAAAAAAAATGCGTTTTATCTCCTGCAAACCATTTCTAAATGCCTCAATATTTTTTAAGTAGGTCTCATGAAAAAAACCAACTGAAAAAATAAACTTTGTCATATCAATGGTTTCCATAGATGATCATTAAGTTAACAATGAAAGTAATTGAACTATTTATGTTACATGGTCATGAGAAAGCAGGTGAGTTATACATAATGGACTTAATACTTTTGCGAAAATCCATTACTTGCTGATTATGAACCACAAACAAATCAAAATATACTATTTTAGGCGTTCTTCATTATTGAACAGAGATACGTCAACATTGAGTTAGTAAAAGTCCATTCAAAATGAGTGACTCCTTCGATGTACTTGACTCTTTTGATGAGGGGCTCTTAGATGAAGTAAGACATTATGTTAAAAATAAAAGGCATTCAAGCGAGTCTCTGAGAACTTTGGTTGAAAACATTGCACAAGCAAAAAGATACCCGCTATTTGCTACAACTTGTGTGTCAGAAGAAGGCGCTTTGCTACTACATATAGCCATCTCAAAGGAAGACGAAGACCTTGTTCAGTTTATCGTGAGCTCAATCACTGTCTTTGATAGGTTAAAACTGTTAAAGCAACTGGATAGCCGAGGAAATACTGCACTTTTCCATGCCGCAGCCCATGGTAAATCAGAGATGATAAAACTTTTGCTAACGTCAGTTAACAGTCGGCAAAAAAATGATCTGTTATCTCAAACTAATGACAGAGGAATGACAGTGTTAAGTGTAGCTGCTGAGAATGGAGAGAAGAAAGCTTTAGAAGTTCTTTATGACTATGTCGAGGAAGAGGATCTCCACAAATTCCTACAGAGCCAAAACTGCGATGGTGACACAGCAATAATGCTAGCAGGAGAAGCTGGACATGCGCATACTCTGCAGCATCTCTTGGAAGGCTTGGATGTGAATCAAGTCTATGAAACATTGAAACTGGAAAATCAGATGAAGCAAACTGTGGTACATCGAGCTGCTTGGTTTGGCCATGCCAACATACTCAATATGGTCTTTAATTATCTGTCAACAGTGCAAAATGAATCTCTTCTGATATTACCAGATAGGCTTGGAAACACAGCACTTCATTATGCTGCATTCAACGGGCACATGGAAGCTGTATGTGAAATTTTAAATGGTGTGAATAGGTCTACAAGATACAACTTGCTAAAGCAGCAAAACAAAATTGGCAAAACAGCATTGCACAGAGCGGCTTTTAACGGACATACAAGTGTGATGCAATCAATGTTGAATGCGGTCCAAGCCAATGAGAGATCCAAATTATTGATGCAAGTAGATGGAAACTTTGATGAAACACCAATTGCTCTTGCTGCAAGCAACGGACACGTTGTAACTGTAAAGTATATTTTGAGCACAATGAGTTCAAGTTTAACAGCTGAAATGTTGTCTTTAGTAAACAAAGCAGGCCAAACTGTTCTGCATGTCGCTGGGTCCAAGAGTCACATTGCAGTGATTGAGGCTGTGCTAAACTCTCTCAACAAACCCCAACTGCTAGAAATGTTGTTAGTGCAAGACATTGAGGGCCTGACTGCATTATCATCAGCCGGAAAGAGAGGTAATCTGTCAGTCATTAGAAAAATTCTCATGTCACTCAACACAAATGAAAGATATAAAACCATAAAGGCTGGTAAAAACAGCTTTTCAGCCCTACATGTGGCAGCACAAGAAGGCCAAGTAGAAGTGATAGCATCCTACATCAATTTCGTTTCCACAGATCTGCAACAAAAACTGTTTCTTCTGGCAGATACACAAGGAGACACATCATTGTCTGTTGCTGCACATAACGGGCACTCATTGCTGGTATCAAAGATGCTAAGTATGATCAGCCAAGACTTGAAGCGTGAATTGGTAAATATGAAAAACAACAATGGGCAAACGCCGTTGCACAATGCCTCAAAAGGTGGATATACTAATGTCATCAAGCATTTGTGCGATTCACTCAGTAAAGATCAAAACCCAACCTTGTTGTTTGTTCAAGATAACTTTGGGAACATTCCGATATCCATTTCCGCAAGCAATGGTCACACAGCTGTCACCAAACAATTGCTTCAAGCTGCTAATCCTGCCATGATGACAGAATTGCTTTCACTTCAGAACAGAAAAGGTTGGACTTTGTTACATTGTGCACTACAAAGCGCAGAGGTTCAGACATTTAAAACTGTTTTGCTAGCTATTACACAACAGCAAAGGGATAATTTGTTGAGGCTGAAGGATGCAGAAGGCAACACAGTACTACACATGGTCTGTCTCCAAAGCAAAATGGACGCCTTAGACCACTTTTTGAGCTTAGCGAATAAAAATTGCTTTGCAGAATTGTTAGCTTTTCAAAACCTTAAAGGGGAAACTGTGGTTCACCAACTTGCTTCCATTGGAGAAACAAAAATGCTTGAAACTTTGCTCACAAGTGTTTCCGAAGGGGAGAAGTTTGATTTGTTTATGATTGAAGACCACCGTGGTGATACAGCGCTTTATCATGCCCTCTACAAGCAACACATGAACATTGCTATCTACATTCTGACAAATGTACCAGCAATGGAAGTGTACCAATTGTTGTCCACCACAAATGATGATGGTCGTACACCTCTTCATGTAGCGGTTTACCAAAGGGCACATCAATTGGTGAACGCAGCATTTGGGTGTTTCAATGATGAAGAAAAGTGCAGTTTGCTGTCAGCAAAAGATCACAATGGAAATACCATAACAGGAGAAGCAATGGCAGGGGGTTGTGTAAAGACTTTTCAATGTATAATCTCGGCCATGCTTTGTGAAAATAGGCAATCCATGCTGGCAACATCCAATGATGACGGCATGACAGGATTCCATTTCGCTGCCTCCCGTGGTCACTCAGAAGTACTTGGAGCTTCTTTAAAACTGTTTGATGAAAAGGAAAGTTTCGATTTGTTGTCTGCTCGGACTAAGTCAGGGAGAAATGTTTTGCATGAGGCAGCTAACAATGGCCACATTGTTGCCTTCAAACAAATTTTAAACTGTTTATCTCCCAGTCTTAGATTCCTTCTTCTCAGTTCAGAAAGAACTGGAAGTACAGCTCTACACTACATTGCTCAACTGGGGCATTTTCACGAGATTACAGATGACCTTGAAGCTCTCCCTGAAAATGACAGAGTGAAGCTGCTAGCAATGAAAGATGATAATGGGCAAACCACAGAACAAATTGTTGATGCATTAGCAGATAAGAGCCAGAGCACTGGTGATCTTGATGACTTGGGTGAGCAGGACTGCATGTTTTATTGAAACTTCCATCTTGAAAATATCGTATTTCAATGATTGGCTAATTTTTACGCTATTGTTGACTAAATAAAAAAGTCTTGTTGTTTGCTTATTGAGATGATCAGAAGTTGTGACACTTATAAAAACACTTGAATTAATCATTTTTCAAGTCCTCAATTGAGAATAGTTTTTCACAATTTCACATTAGATTACAATAGTGCTTGCAACATTTCATCAAAAGAAATTTCAGTTAAAAATGGCAATATAAACAAACTCAGCATTTAACTTTTCATACGATCAGATTTGTACATTGTATTTGTGCATCTCTCATTCTTTGCAGTCTTATAAAAATTGAAAACTAATTTATATGAATGAAATAAACGTATTTGCACAGACTTTTAAAAATTAGATAATTGAGCTGCAATTTTTTTTTTTAGATTTTCTAACTGGGGATGCAACAAATTACATATCAAAACATTGCTATCAAAATGTGGATGGAAATGACTTATCCCAGTCAACTTCAGAGTCTTTGCCCGTACCAGGAGTTCACATGAACATCTCTCCTTGTCTAAGAGATCCCAACATCATAGACTCAGAAGCATCGAAGGATAAGAAAGAACTAGCTTCTAATGGTATGCTAACAAGTGCAGGCGAGTTCAACCTGCCGATATGCAGAACAGTGAGAGTCGTGCACCCTGTTGACTTATTAAAATTGCGAAAAACATGTTGAAGCCATAAAACTATTTTTAGCTGTTATTTTAAAACGTACTAAACTTTTTTTTATTATAGCAGAAACTTAAATACTGTTATTTTTGTGTATTAAAGTTGAATGGTTTTCCTCACTATGTTTGTATGAAATGCTTTCAATTACTTCAGATTGTAGTTGGGCAAAAGATCAATCTAAACACTCTATAGAAGATAAATTTTCACCCGCCACAAATTTTGAGGATGATCCACCTCACTACGCTTCTCCGGTTTCAAAGGCATTCCATGACTTTCTTTGGGACCTCAAAGGTTTAGATAAAAGCAGTAAAGATTCCAACAAACTCTCAGGTGTGCCAGTTAATGTGCCTTCAAACAGTTGTGAAAATGCTTTTGATAAAACTTAAATCATGAACTAATGGTTTACTCATGTTTTAAAACTGGTTGTTTAATTGATTTCAGCTAAGCAGGTAATTTTTAAATATATACCCTGAAATTATTTTGCTTGCCTGGAAAATTCATAGATTCATTTTGTATTCCATATACCCAAGTTTGATGAATCGGTACATTCAAAAGCCTACAAGTATCGACTAAGTAAGTCAGTAAGTTACACAACTTTTCAGAAAAATCTTTTGTAATTTATTTTGCAGAAACAACCGATGATGCATTAACTGCAAGAGAGAAAATATTTATGAAACAAATAATCGAACTGGAGAACAAAAGCATTACAGCTGAGTTGATCAATGCCAACTTCCCAGGTTGATGATAGTATCTCTGGTTCACCTTGGCTTGCCTGTTATTTTACTATCTGTTGTTAGGCATTTACAATAACCTTGAGGTAAACACCTGATTTGAGCAGGATATTTAACACGAAGCCTGACAGTTTGTGATCTTACAGCATCTGAGAACAAGATCAAGAATATGGTGGAAACTCTCCACCAGGACACAGTAATGGGTATCTATGAAAGCCTGCGTAAGACTGATGAAAAGCATGTTTATGCTCAACTTGAACCAGAAGCTATCAACAGTTTGTTCTACAGTGTCAAAGACTTCATACACCCTTCTCCTTCCCCAGAAATAAACTCTCAAATGGCTGGTATAAGTTTACATAAACTTTGCAAATTTTTGCACATAATTTTTGAGCTTTTTGAAGATGATACCATCTAAGAAAAAGAATCTGTTCCAGTTTGGAGTTTTGCGTTCAACCGGCTGTGCGTTAGATACTTTAATAATTTCAAGTGAGACATCTTTCTAGTTAATATAATCAGAAAAAAGCAGTTGACGGGTTGTACAGGTTGTTTTTGTGGTACACCTAACGCATAAGTGCAATACATGTTGGCGGAGATGCATTTTTGCTTTTGATAATAGCTACTAGTAAAAACCCATAGGTTGTAGTTACAAAGACATAGCGCGTTTGCTAAAGAAAATAGTGTTCTGGCAAAACGTTGCTGCTCAGGACTTCGACGTAAATCAAAAACTAGTTTGTTTAATCTTTCTAATGTCAGTGTTGGTAATCGCTGCTTTTGTGTAAACTCCAAAGCGCAAATGGCAATGTTGTTTGGCATATATCTCAACAAAATACGCAATTTTTATGTCGCAAATCTTTTGTTCAGCTGGAAAATTATATTTTAAGATTTAGGTGGTTTGCAACTGTGATGTTTTAGATTTTAAATGGGAAGAGCAACAACCACTAAAGTGGCATTTCATGACAAGAACAATCAAAATAAAAGTACAAGTCAATTGATTGAAAAAGTAGCTTACAAATAAATTGATTATAGTATTGAAAATTAACGGCAGTCATTTTTTGAGCTAGTTTTCTTATCTATCTTTTACTAGTTTTATTTGACTATATGCACTAGCTACCATATAAAAAAAAGATGACTCCAAAACTAGAATTAGTAACAAGCAAATGACTTACCTTCTTTACAGTTTGTTACTGTTAGATATAGGTTTGGATAGGAAGTTGACTCTGAGAGAGAGGGCACTTCTAAAGAAAATCAATGAATTAGAAGAGTTAGTGGCATCACAGAAAATGAGAATTCTCAGCCACCGGTGTGTTTCACCAGGTAAACTAAACTTTGTTAGTAATAATTACATAGACTATTTGTAGTTTTTAAATGTGAGTAACTATATTTTCCTTTTACGAGCGACTACTCAAACATCCACAAAAATTGCAAATAAAATTTTGATTGAATCGAGGTTCGCTTAGTTATATTCATTGTTAAGAAAACCCATCTTTCATTTTGAGAAACCATTGCAATCGTTCAATGAATCTATGTTCAGAGATATAATTATGTTATTGCATTACCTGCGTGCCCAGTTATAGCTATCCTGAGGCTATATGGTACAACAACATAATGCTTTACTTTTATTTAAAATAGAGAAATGAACTTTTGCCTTACGATTCAGAATCTTTGTATAATTTAATTCCGTTTGTATGCTTGTTTCACAGCTACTTGTTGATAGGGTATTTGTGATTTGCCTCTGTTTTTGATATCTGACCAGAATTTTTTGTCCTAATCATGCAATAAAAATTGCCAACTAATTGTTGTTTTTTTTTGTTTAAAAACGTTTTTGCGAGAAAACTACAACTCAGAAAGCCCATCAGCTGAATTGGGCAAGGAAGATATATTGTTGTAACATCATTTTAGCGTTGAATTCACCAATTAAATTCTGTTTTGCAATGGTATGCTTATCGAAACAAGAGTTTGCTTGAAATACTACTCATGAAAACATGGTTTTCAGTTTTTATTTTGGAAAAATTTGCAATTTATTACCAAGTTAAATATCCGAATTATTCATGAATTGTCAAATTTTTATATAATGATGGTAACAAAGAACCAAAACTTTTATGTCATAGAATAATCACTTTGTTTTTTGGTTAGAAACTGTTTGGGTTGAACTTGGCCGTTCAGGTCATGAGGATGCTGATCCAAACAAGTCGGCTCATATTCGCTTGAGCTAGTTTAGCTCAATTCTGCAACCTAAGTAGATTTGAATTGTGCATTCATTTAATTTACCGATTTCATTAGAACTGACAACTGTGCACTCGCTAGACCATCACAATTTAGGGGGGAGGGGGGAACCTATATCTGTCTTTGGTAGATATCAGTTAGTATTTACATTTTTGGCTCATTAAAAAAAAAAATTATTTTATTTTTGAAAATGAACACACTGCAATATATTTTGTTTTAAGCAGAATAACTTTATATTATTGCCACCAACAATAAGTTCAACTCACAACTCTTTTGCGAGACAATATGTAATGTGAAAGATTTTTCTTTACGGAAAATGTTTGTTACTCTTAGTAGTAATATATGAGCAGATCTCCCTACCAAGTGTTTTTTTGTGGATTTGATCTTGGAGTTTAGGCAATGGGTTACGACGTTGGATGAATTCGCCGAGTTTATATTGTATTTTATTTGAGGGGCATTTGAGTGGCATTTAAGTGGCATTTGAGTTTTGATTATTTTTTTACTTGATTTGAACTTATACGGCATATAGATTTTGAATGTATGGCACTCATATGACAACATTTTTGATGGAGTTGTAATTACCACTGAATTGTTTTTGTATATGATATAACCATCTACAACGCTATAGTTATTGTTATAGTTTTATTATTACATAATAAGTATTACATTATTTGCTTACTGGAGAATGTAATAAAATATATATCATAATAAAGTGTAATAGGATGAATATATAGTGTTAAAGTCTATAAAAACTTTTTAATTTGTAAAGTATTTGATGACTTTACAAGAAATATCATCACATTCAGGTTCAATCACGATGACAAGATTTTCTTCAAGTTTAAGTTTACTATCTTCCAATATAGATAGAGAAAGTTTTGAAAAATCCTCCAAGTCATTATAAATAAAAACTCTATAAATCGATGGTGTTGAATTTGTAATTGCTGCTGAATTGTTTTCGCATATGATGTATCTATCACACATACAATCAGTAGTTGTTTCGATTTCTTCATAATTGTATATAGTAGAGTTTGTAGGGCTTGGGTGTTCCAAAATTAAATCGACTAAACCCAGAGCTTGTGGAAGAGAAGGAATTGATGGTGATAAAGCTGGAACTAGTGACTCGTTTGTAATTTTTGTTGTCGTCGTCGTTGTCTGCGGAGTTGTGGTGATTGTTGAAGTTGTTCTTCGAATCGTAGGTAGTAATCCCTTGTCGTATAAACGAATGTAATTTAGAGCTTCATCGGTTTTGCAAACAAAGTATTCTTGAGGCCACATATCATAAGTGTCACAGGTTCTACGTTGGAGAGAAAACTGCATGAAACATGTGAGTGTAAGCATTCGATATTTTAAGTTTTTTCCTAAAATATGAGTTGCTGAATTAACCGCTTCCATATTAAGAATTCCCGAAAAACATCCGGAAGCTGTTTGAGATAAAGTGAATGGTTGAATCTCTGTTGCAAGACAATAAGCGCTTAGGATTGGGAATAATAGAAGATAGATTCGATATTTCATTTTTATTCAGAGAGAGAGACTTTTAACCTAGTTTATGCTTTCATCGTCTAGAGTTAACTGTCTTGCATTTCGGTGGACTTTGGTTAATATGCTCCAACTAAAGTTCTATATATATAACTTTGGGATCACATTTGTCTTTGTTATCTCCTTGACATGTGATGCTGATGATAATCTTGTTTTGAATAGATTTCAAACTTTCAAAACTCGAAAATGACAAATTTACCCCTTCAATACCATTGATGTTAGTGATGATAGTAGCTATTTTCGGCTTCTCGTCGGTCAAATGATTGCATTCCACACATGCAAAATTGGTTGTCTCAAACTCTTCTGTTGGTGGGCAAATCAAACGTGAGGTGTTGGATTCAAATACACATAATTCATCATTCCAAAATAGTTTTGTATTTTGAGTAAGACCTTCCGTATTATTTTTAACCCCTATTGCACATTCCTCCTGATTCAGAGTGTATTTTGTTGGCGTATTGCAGGTCAGGGTATCTGTAGAAGTTTTGCCTTTGCAGATCCAAGAAGCGTTTTGAGCGATAATAAAACCGCAATGTAAATAGTTGGAAGGATAGAGTCTCACACAGTTTGTTCCATTTTCATCTTTATATCGAATACTCTTTTCAAAAGGTGAAAAAAATAAGACATCATTTTTTTCCATAACTCCATCTATACATTCATCGATTTCGTCGGCATAAAATACTTCGCTGATATTGAAACTGTCGAAACTCGAAAATGTTGAATTCACACCTTTGATTTTATTGATGTTAGTGATGTTAGCTGGATTTGATTCCTCATTTACACCTTCGATATCATTGATGGTAGTGATGTTAGCTGGAATTGATTCCTTGATATCTGTAGAATCTTTACTCTTACAGATCCAAGAAGCGTTTCGAGGGATGAAAAAACCGCAATATATATAGTCAGAAGGATAGAGTCTCACACAGTTTTCCCCATTTTCATCTTTATATCGTATAGTTCTTTCAAAAGGTGAAAAAACCAAGACATCGTTTTTTTCCATAGCTCCAGCTAGACATTTATCAATTTTGTTGCTATAAAACACTCCACTAGTTTTGAAACTGTCAAAAGTCGAAAGTGATGAATCTTTGATGTTAGTGATGTTAACTGGTTTTGGTTCCTTGTTGATCGAATGATTGGAATGAACACATTGCACGCATGCAAATTTGTATGTCATAAATTGTCTTCTCATTGGACAGATCACACGTTCGCGGTTGTATTGAAATGCACATAAATTTCCATTTCGATATATTTTTGTATTTTGAGTAAGTCCTTCCGTATTATTTGTAATACCCATTTCACATTCCTCTTGATTCAAAACATATTTTGTTGTAGTATTACACGACACAGAATCTGTAGAAGTTGTGTCCTTGCAGATCCAAGAAGCACTTTGAGGGATGAAAAAACCACAATATAATAAGTCAGGAGGGTAGAGTCGCACACAGTTTGTTCCATTTTCATCTTTATATCGTATAGTCCTTTCGAAAGGTGAAAAAACCAAGACATCATTTTTATCCATAGCTCCGGCTATACATTCATCAATTTCATTGGTATAGAATACTCCACTAACATCGGGAAATGTTAGTGCCAGTAGCAAGATAAATACGCAGCTCATTTTTTAAAATGTTTTTGCTTTCAGTGTTGAAAGTTGAATACTTTCTTTCTTGATGTTCTTTCTATTTATACGTAAGCGGCTAGTGGCTTGTTCAGCTCTCTCAGCTGATTTTGAAGATGTGAAACAATCTCATCAAAGTGGTTACCAAAATGTAAGTATGGTTCCAATTGAGATTGAGACAAAAGAACATGTGTTCCTGTCCAGCGAAATGAAGTCAAACCTCTTAAAATCGAAATATCTATCAAATCATCCAGATCAGCATCTTTCAAACATTGCTTTATATCAATCAGTTCGATTGCTCTTTTGAGATCTTCAAAATCTATCAACTTGTCTTGCGGACAGCATACTTTTGGATCAAAGCTCCTAGAACAGTTTAAGCATTCGAGAGGATTTGCTCTTGAAATACAATTACAGCTCAAAAGCATGCTTTGTATTGATTTACGAACTAGATTGAATCCTAACAAAATAAAATACTTCTTCGGTGATGAGTTGAACAAAAAGTGGATTCGAACGCTCTAAAGTAATGTGTTCAAAATGAGCCCTTATGAACTTAGGAACAAAATCAGCCAATGTAGCAATTGACTTGATTCCTTGAGTTTTTCCACTCATGTTTCTTCTGTAGTTCAGAGATAAATGAAGCAACATTTTTTGTAGCGGTTCTTTTATGAGTCCTCAGATATATTTGTCGAATCAATAGGTATTATCGGGTTGACTGAGTCTTCTTTTTTATCAGGAGTATAAGCATATGGATATCCTTCTGCTATCGCAAGTAATTTATCCTTTAGACGTTGATAAGCCAGTTTGCTCTGGCTAGTAGGTAATAGGTAGGGGTTTAATCGTGCTCTCAAATTTGTTAACATAGAGGGAGACTTCAAATCATCAGAGGAAAGATCCAAAAAAGCATTAATCCATTCATCATGCACCAAAAAACCCATTTTAGCGTTTTTCAAAACTTGTCTTCTGTCAATCCAGTCGATAGCATCACCCAATTTTTTTTTGGTAGGTGTAGCACCTTCAACCATTTCAGCATATCTTTTACAAGTGATACATTTATCATCAACGTGTGAACAGTAACAGTTTAGTAGTGATAGATTGGTTGCTTGCTTGTAAAAACTTCTTCCTAGTACACAGTATGCACATTCTTCCGTAAAATAAATCCTCAACATTTTATCAGAAACCTCAGCCAAAAAAGTCTTAGGTCCTATAGCATCGGAAGCTTCTTGGTGAGCAAAGTCTTCAACACGTAACATATTTGTTGTTACCCCGTTAAATCACAAAACACGAATGATTCGTTTTCAAATTGAAATACCTATTTGATCATTCATTACTTTTTTATTTTTTTTGAGGTTAATTGTTATGCTAGCTCATGTAGATCTTCATAAATGCTTTAATTTCAACCTGACAACCATCGATTGGGCAAGGTTTTACTTCTGATGAGCATTCAGTAAGTGGTCTTTCCTTACACTCACTACAGTAAATGAGATGACCGCATGGAAGAGAGATATGATTTGCAATTACTTTTTTTTCATGTGACTCAGACACACATTGAGCGAGTTTGCTTTGCTTAGGCTGATCTTTATCTTTTTTTAACGAATCAATTGATTTAGCATCATTTTTTAACAGTGTTGACGAATTCTCAACAGCTGTAAAATTATTTTCAAAAGTATGTAAGGCTTCAATCATAAAACCTATTCGCTCAAAAGGTTTTCCATTGAACACTAAAACTTGCTCGATATCGTTTTGACTGTATCCTAGTTTTTTACAAATAAGTTTCATTTCTTCGGTGTCATTGTGTTTTACTTTTTCTCGATATTTTTCAACTCGTCGCTTACACCTTTTGCCTTTTTCCGTTCGCATGTAAACATCCTCAACATACTCTTCACCTTTACTGCTGAGTAAAAAATAACAGTCTGGGAACCATCGACAGTGTTCCTCCCACGGTAGATCACTCTTTTCCCATTCTTTAAGTTCACCTGAGCAAAAGAAGCATTTTACACTATCTCCGAACTTAGTATAGTAGAAACCTGCATTGGAAAGGAGTTTCATGGAGACTTTACCCTTCCATTGTTTGAAACTGTCTTCTCTAGATGTTTCAGTAGCAAAACGTGGTGTACCAGCACGATCAATTGATATACCTAGAGGTAATACTTCTGCAGTTAAATCTCCTCTTCTAGTTTTTTGTTCTTCCATCGTATAACTTTTGACAATTGAGATGTTTTTCATTTCATCTGCAAGTAGTTTCCTAGGTCTATACACACGATTGTGAGTGTTAAATCCTCTAACAAATCGACAAAACGGAAAACTTTTAGCATGTTCTTTCATCGGATGTTCATCTTCATCCTTCCAGTTTAGTAATACCCCTTGGCAAAAAGCACATCGAACAGCGTTGTCTTTTTCAAGGTTATAGAAACCAGCTCCAGCCATGTTTTCACCACAATGTTTACCTACTCGTCTCCAATTTGTAAGAAATGATTTTCTTCGATAACTTTCATCAAGCATTAAAGTCTCTCTTTCATAAAAAGAGAGTTCATTGCAAATGAACTTGAAAAAGTCCGTTGGGGAAAGTTGCGCAATAGTTTTTTGTAATTTTAATGACAAAAGACTACAGTGATTATCCGGATAAGTTGCGACGACATAAGTTATTGCAGTGGTATCAGGAAAAGTTCGTTGTAAAAACAACGATGAAGTAACGAGTAAACCATCATCTATCCATTCGGCGCAGTCTTTAGTATTTTCAAAGCAATTCCGAGTTTTTTGCATTTCTTTTTTTTCATTATAAATAGTGTTTGCTACATATCTGTTGTTTGTTACTCGACACATTATTTATATATAATATAAGTAGTAGCTTCAGTTATTACTCAAGTTGAAGTTTTGTTGGAAAGTTCTTTCCCTTTGATCTAGTTCGTTGTTATTCTAAAAAAAAAATGATAATGCTTTATAGCAAAAAATAAAAAAAAGACTAAGGTTTCAATTTTTTTCAATATACTTGAATTGATTACTATTGTAATAGAATGTAAATACTTACATCAGAAATGAAGACTTGTCTTTCTTTGAATTAAATGAATGATATTCCTAGTTGGTTGAACTTGAGCTGCTTTCTATAAAATTCGGATGAAGAAGGAGTACTTTTTTCATTTTGAAGTCCTGAAATAATAATAATAATAATAATAAAACATAATTAAAACTTACATACAACATTTTTTGATATCTTAAATAGTGAATAATCTTGTTTTTTTTCAGAAAATGTCTTCATGTTTAAATTGATCACAATTAAAACAAAATATAGATACTTACATCACAAATGAAGACTTGTTTTCTTTGAATTAGATGAATTATACACATAGTTGTTTGAACTTCAGCTGTTTCCTATGTAATTCAAATGATAAAGAAGGAGTGCTGTAGTAGATGATGATGTAGTAGATCTTGTTCCTTCAGTTACTAACGATGAAGTGAATGCTTTCTGTATGGAAACAGTGCTTCTTATATAGCTTAAGTTGCACTGCTATGAATCAGCATTATTTTCACGTGAATGGAAACCGTTGCTTTCGCGGGAATAACAAAATTATTTTCACGCGAATACAAACCAATGCTTTCGCGGGAATAAATAATATATTTTCACGCGAATAGAAACCGATGCTTTCGCGGGAATAAATATTTTATTTTCACGCGAATACAACCCAATGTTTTCGCGGGAATAATTAATATATTTTCACGCGAATAGAAACCGTCGCTCTCGCGGGAATAAATATTTTATTTTCACGCGAATACAAACCAATGTTTTCGCGGGAATAAATAATTTATTTTCACACGAATGAAAACCGTTGCTTTCGCGGGAATAACAATTTTATTTTCACGTGAATACAAACCAATGCTTTCGCGGGAATAAATACTTTATTTTCACGCGAATGGAAACCCTTGCTTTCGCGGGAATAAATAATTTATTTTCCCGCGAATGGAACCTGTTGCTTTCGCGGGAATAAAAATTTTATTTTCATGCGAATACAAACCAATGCTTTCGCGGGAATAAATACTTTATTTTCACACGAATGGAAACCCTTGCTTTCGCGGGAATAAATAATTTATTTTCCCGCAAATGGAACCTGTTGCTTTCGCGGGAATAAAAATTTCATTTTCCCGCGAATACAAACCAATGCTTTCGCGGGAATAAATAATTTCTTTTCACGCGAATGGAAACCGTTGCTTTCGCGGGAATAAATATTTTATTTTCCCGCGAATACAAACCAATGTTTTCGCCGGAATAAATAATTTATTTTCCCGCGAATGGAACCTGTTGCTTTCGCGGGAATAAGAATTTTATTTTCCCGCGAATACAAACCAATGCTTTCGCGGGAATAAATAATTTATTTTCCCGCGAATGGAACCTGTTGTTTTCGCGGGAATGAACATTTTATTTTCCCGCGGATACAAACCAATGCTTTCGCGGGAATAAATAATTTATTTTCACGCGAATGGAAACTGTTGCTTTCGCGGGAATAAATATTTTATTTTCACGCGAATACATACCAATGTTTTCGCGTGAATAAAAATGTTATTTTCCCGCGAATACAAACCAATGTTTTCGCGGGAATAAATAACTTATTTTCACGCGAATGGAAACCGTTGCTTTTGCGGGAATAAATATTTTATTTTCCCGCGAATACAAACCAATGCCTTTGCGGGAATAGATACTTTATTTTCACGCGAATGGAAACCGTTGCTTTCGCGGGAATGAAAATTTTATTTTCACGCGAATAAAAACCAATGCTTTCGCGGGAATATCGCGTGAAAAACTGCTGAGTCATAGATATATTATAAAGAAGGTTTCACGAGATGTTTTTTCATAGGGTTAAATAGTACAGCTTTAGCTATTTAAGAACCACTGTTTTCACACAGAAAGCATCCAGTTCTACAATAGCTAGCAAAGAAGCAACATCTACACAGCAACTACTACATTTACTTGAAACTATAGAAAGACTTTCATTCAATAAGGTGAGAATCACTAAATAATTCTTTAACATATATTGATAAAAAACTTCAACTAGATTTGCTATAATACTTCAGAAAGTTAATTTTATGTTTTAATATTTTGTTCTTATTAATAAAAGATCAAATAGTTTCACCATAATGCGTCAGAAAAATTATTATGGTTTTGATTATGTGTTTATTTGATAATTATTTAGTTAGTTTATTCTTTTCAAAATATTTTTCAAATTCCACCCATCTGTTACATATTTTTTACTCTCTTTTCAGTTCCAACTTCTGACTGAACGCTCTGAATATGAATGAAGACCGTAATACCTCATTTCTCTCAACATTCGAACCATACTCTGATGATAAAGAAAATATCCCTCCTGATTCACATATAATAAGAAGGAAACTGAAAACAATTCGACCAAAGCCATGGGATTCGGATAGAAATAAAACGATTGACTATACTTGGACTTTGAAAGCACCATCTCCTTCTCATCTTTCCTGCTTGCCAAAAAATGCTGCTAGTTTGCTCAATTCTTGCGATACCAATGACAGAGTAATGATTGGAAGGTTTCAACCACTTCACTTAAATCAAACGCCATCACTTCTCGAGATAATCTCCATCAAAAGACCAACTGAGGATGTATATAAAAACTTATGCATTATCCGCTACAATGTCGAAACATTTGGCAACAGACGACAAGTGAGGTCTATGGTGAGAAATGAGGATTACAACAAATTAGCTCCAACACAACCAGATGTTCCAAAACTGGCGGTTTTTATGGGATTCGATTCAGACAAGCATCCAATCTTTCACCCTATCAACTTCCCATCCAATATTTCCCTTGAGGAAGCTAAACAGCTAAGTAGATTAATAAAAAAAAACGCCTAGTCAGTTGATCAGTATGGTTCGTATCGCAACACTCTCTCAATTTGCTGTTGGAAGTGTAATCAGTTTTGAATCTCCTCAAATATCAACTCAGTTAACATTACCTAATGGAGAAGTGGTGATGGATGCGCTACTGGTAAACTACAGATGTTTGCAATATAATGGTTTGATGATTGGAGTTCTATATATACCTGAAAAACATGCTAGCAACGTCAAACAAATTGGAACAGGAGTCATACTTGTAAGAAATCGTGAAGTTAGTAGATTTGGTTATCATTGACATGATATAATCACATTCACAGCATTACAAGCGATAGAAACGGCTCAAAACCTATCCAACAAACTTGATGATTCCAACCAGATGAAGTACTTTACTACAGATGAGGTTGTTGAGAACAAGGTCTTAGTGCTTTCAATGGGAGTGGGAAACACATCTTCTACATCTTTGAGAGAACCAACACCCCCTGGTGAAAACTATATTCAAAAAGAGCATGTCAGACAAGACAACATAGTGAGTATTTTTTATTTAATGTAAACTAACTGATATAAGTAATACTTCCAATTAGATAATATTTATTTATAAAGCAATTATTTTTTGTTTTGCTTTAGATAGAAGAGAGAGAATCAAAAACACTTGATGAAAATTATGCTCAAGAAAAAACAAACCGAACAATATAACTTGGTGAGTTACTTCCCTTTACTATATAATGTTAACTAACCAATGTAAAAAGAACTATAATTCAAATTCATGTAATTATTTTACATTTTTGTTTAATCATCCTATACTAATACATAACTTTTTATTTTAGTTCATTATGGAATCAAAAGTACATAGAACAGAAGTCTTCCTTCCTAAGTTATAACATCAGTACAACAATGACGACATTGTAAAGAAAAAGACTATCATCCATTGATTGTCATTACAGGTTGTAGTGCTTTGTATTACTTAGTATTTACTAACTCTAGCTATATTATACAAGAATATTTTGCTACTTATTATGTAATAAATGTATATAATCATATATTGATTCAATGTAGTTATATCTCCTCATTCTTCTCTCCTCTCTCTCAAAATATCATATGAGTTCGAGTTATGTAAAAAAATTATCAAAACTTGAATGTCATGCATTCAAAATCTATATGCTATAAGTTCAAATTAAGTAAAAAAATAATCAAAACTCAAATGCCACTTAAATGCCACTCAAATGCCACTCAAATACCCCTCAAATAAAATACAATACAAACTCGGCGAATTCATCCAACGTCGTAACCCATTGCCTAAACTCCAAGATCAAATCCACAAAAAAACACTTGGTAGGGAGATCTGCTCATATATTACTACTACTCTTCTTGTCAACAGGAAAACCAAACGTTCTTCTGCACAGACAGTTTTAATAATTTTCATTGACTGTTTGTGCATCATTTCTGTATTTTTACAACATTGATATATATTATTGCACCATAATGTTTTTTTGCACAAGTATTTTAGCTATTTTTTGATTGTTTTCTACCATTTCAGAGACACAGAAAAAGGCACACAAAGAGTGTTTGGAGAGGTTACTAGACAATGGTGAGTTTTGATGAATTTTACTTGGAGCCACAGGTGTATTCTGAAACATTTTTATTATCAAATGAAGTTCTGACAGGTGCAAAAAATTGAGAAACTTCTAAAACTGCTTTATTTAAAAAATGACTTTTTCGAATTGAAATGGTGTTATAACATGTAGATTGCTTCTATTGGGCAAACTGTTTAGAAAACACTCAATAAATTTAATAGAAATGGCTTTGCTGGACATTGTTACAGAACATTCCTGGAAACAAATTGTATGTAGATCTCATGAAGAACTACCAACGGTGCAGACTTTTCATGGCGACATTTGTAAGGTCGGTAATCAATTTTTTTTATATTGATATAAATATTTTGCATCTCTGTTGGAGAATTATAGCACTAAGACTTGGCTAAGAAGTCACAAGCCAAATTTGTAATTAAAATGAACATTGGTATTAGCAAAAAAAAATACAGAAAAGATTTTTAAGCTATAAAAGATCTGCGTTGTTTATATATATTTAGGAAGCAGTAAAAACTTCCAACAGCTCCAATGGTGGTTATTTAGCTGTCAGGCAGATGTCAGACTTGACACAGTATCCATGGTAAGTAACTAAACTTGGAACATATTGGTAGGCCCTTTGTAAACTTAACAATTCATTACTGTATGCTAGCACATTACCCTATGCAAGCATGCCATTAGCTGGACAAGTCAACTTACTCAATTATTTCACAAGAACAATGTTTTACTCAAATTTTATTGTCACATGAAAAGCGGACAAACAAGAGTCATATTTATTCCTACAGAATTGCCACAAAGATCAACCTTTTGAGTTTTTTACCACAAGCAGGCATTGTATCAGTAGAGCCACAACTAAAAACAAGCCCTAAAAAAAGTTTATCTTTTGAATTTTCTTTTAAAATTTTCCTTTTATAGTGGTGAAAATAGATCAAAATTTCTCCCGTAGTTTTATTTATTTTCTGAAAGCACTAAGGCACATTTCAGTTTTCGTTTCTGCAACTAATGCTGTAGTAGTGCATTTTGGTTTAAAATCGAAAATTATTTTTTTCCACAAGCCACATTCTATTTCAGGAGAACAAGGAAAATGTTGGGTTTAACAGTTTTTTGAAGAGGTAAAGTTTAAAGCATTTTTGCAGGTATGTTGAAAACTGCAGTAAACTTGAGGCGAGCCAGAGGTTATACGGACAGAAAGACGGGGTGTTTTTGGTGAGAGAAAGCGGCACTACCCCAGGGGGTTACGCAATTGCAGTTACGTGAGTGACACTGCTATTTAAACAATGCTGCTATTCAGGAATTTACCTGTTTGAAAGCATCGCTGATCTTTACTTTGGAATTAACACATGTATATCATGTTACTAATGAGTCGTTTTTTTCACAATATCAGCCAGTTTTATGATCCCTTGTGTTTTGTAAAAGATCAAAGTATCAGTTGTTGAAGCCTTGCAAATAGACATCAGAATTGCTACGTAGCCAAACAGTGACACACCACCAAAAACCTGAAATAAGTGAAACACACTGATATGGTTTAAATACCAAACCTTTTCATTCCTGGAGAATTATTCTTCATTGAAAGTTGTCTCCGCTGTGACACTGTGAACTGCTTTTGGTTTTGGCAAAGCTTGTAGATGAAGTTAATTTGACAAATAATGATACCTAAGAAGGCTCTGTTCCTAAATGGCTCCAAGTCTCCGTATCTCCTTCCATCTGACTTTGAACAAACTTTGGAACTCTTTAGATAACACAACTTTTGAAAACTTCAACCTACAAAGCAGCTGTTGGTGAAACATGTAACTTTCAGATAAAGTACCGCTGAAAACTGTAGTGTAGCTCAACAACTAGTATTTGATGACCAACATTGTGGTTACTCTATAGGAAATGCATTGAATGTTCATAAGACATCCCAGAATACCTGAAGAAGCTGGGTTTTGTCTCATTTTGTTTACACAAGCTAATGGTCAATCTGAACATCACATGATGGGCGTTCAACGCTGGAGATAGGTGAAGGCAAGACAATTGAAAGTCCAAGAAGCTGCTCAGGATGTTTCTTGATCTTGATCCAGCTGCCCTTATCAATCATTAATGCTCCGATATTAGTTGCGCTTTGAAAAATACTGTGGTGGATTTTCAAGGCCACTACAACTGCACAAGGTCCCCCTGACAACTACTGAGTGTCAGGCACACCTAGAATGAGTCTGGCACAGTCAGAAAACCAAATGAGAGAGTCAGTAGAATCACTACCGGCCCTGTAGAAACACTACCCGCCCTACAGGAATCACTACCGGCCCTGTAGCAGTCACTGCCGGCCCTGCAGCAGGCACTACCCACCCTGCAGTGCCACTACCGAGCCTATACCGGGTTGGGGAGGATTGAAGGCCTATAGCATGTGGACCTAATGTAATACCAAAAGATGCAGAAGCCCATGTTTGCTGCCTAGCTACCACCGAAAAGACAAAAGATTGGGAACACAAGCCATAACAGCTACGAACCTGGACTACATATTGCACCACCCTGACTCAACACTATAGACTGAGAAGCTCTGCTCCTTACTTCTGGGCGCCTTGTATATTTAGTCCTATTCTAGCCAATACCGCATTTTGCTATTTATATCTTGTCTTTTCATTCGTATAATCACTTCCAGATACTACCTAATTTGTTGCCCCCTTATTTGGGCATATGTTTTCTGTTACTCTGCCTATAGAAGGCAGAACTTTCTAACTAATCCTTGCACTTGTATTGGTATTCTGCTTGAGACTGATCTAAGCAGCAAGATACATTGCCTTTATTATACCACACTGCGTTGTTGTCGTATAATATAATATAGTTTACAGATTGAAACACTGAGTTGTGTGTTTGAGCCGTGGGCTCTGAATACGGTTGTGGAGTTGGCATACTCCTCCGTTTGAAAGTAGATTGGAAGGTGACCTGTGGAGTGCGGTGTTTCTGGTGGATCTTTGATCCGCCCCTAAAATCCACTACAATACACTCGACAAATAGAGAAAATAGGTAGACGGAAGGACTTAAACCTGTTAAAGAGCTTTTTATCCATGCTTTAACATGAGTATGAAGAAGTCTAAAACCTGGAAAGTCCACAACTAGAAAAAACTAGTGGGTTCTACCTACTGATCAGCAGTTTCCTTTTGTGCCTTTTCCCTACTCTCACTAGTACTGACACCTCTGTAGAAGCCACCGATACTGACCTGCTACAGACCTCCACAAGAAGACTTAGCTCCGCTACAGCAGTTACTGGTCCTAGAACAGACCCTGAAAGCTATCTTGATTATGCAGAAGCAGCCCTGGCTCTGTACAGCAGCCCACCTGCTCTGCTAAAGCAAGCACCAACTTCCATATCAAGCCATAGTCTTGCTACAGCAGTTTGATTTGTTATAGATGACCATAAGCAGCCCTGGTCTTGTACACCAACCCCCGACTTTTGCATTTAGTATCATAGTAGCTACTCGGATCAAGTTACAGGCCACTAAAGGCACCTCCAACACTGCTGCAACCATCCAGCCTAACTCTGTATGGTCAATGCACAGCATCATTCCTGTAGCTTCACAGAGAAAAGACTAAGGTGACATGCTCTACCAAGGCATCTATCATTCACTTGATGCCTAAATAAGTATTCAGAACACAGCCTACAGATGATTTTTCTAGCTAAACAAGTGCTCTTTCTGTCTGAGAGTTGCATGGGTAGTGTCCGAATACCCATTTTTACATGAAACTCTCATTCTATCCCTGTCCTGTTCCGTACTCAATTTTATCACGCACTTTGCTGGTGGTCAAACTATGAATTACTAACTGAAGACTCAGCAGGGTCACTAACTGAAGAGGCCTACGCAATGGATTGGCATCACAGCCCAATAACAGTTATTAGCCAGTAGTGTAAAGGGAATTGTAAGAAGGCATTGCACATTATTAGAAGAAGATCAAATCTTATGAACTGGATCATTTGAGACCCAATAAAACTAAAATAAGCTGCTAACACAGGGGATCAGTGCCTGACAGTTTGTTTGTGAATCAGCCAAAAAATTATCGTGAATTTTTATCCTTTTTTTATTTGAATGAGCCAATGAGTGACTCTCAGCTTGAACTGCTCATTTACACGTTTTTTTTTTGTTGTACTTATAAGTAGTAATATATGAGCAGATCTCCCTACCAAGTGTTTTTTTGTGGATTAGACCTTGGAGTTGAGGCAATGAGTTACGGCGTTGGGTGAATTCGCCGAGTTTATATTGTATTTTATTTCAGGGGTATTTGAGTGGCATTTGAGTGGCATTTAAGTGGCATTTGAGATTTGATTATTTTTTTACTTGATTTGAACTCATATGGCAGCTAGATTTTGAATGTATGGCATTTAAGTTTTGATAGTTTTTTCACATAATTTGAACTCATATGGCATCTTGAGAGAGAGGAGAGAGAAGAGAGAGAGGAGAGAGAGGAGAGAGAAAGGAGAGAGAAAGGAGAGAGGAGTTTTATCTACATTGAATAAATATATTGATCAAAAATGAAACATTATATGATTATATACATTGATTACATAATAAGTAGGGAAAATCTTCCTATATAATATAGCTAGAGTCAGTAAATACTAAGTAATACAAAGCACTACAACTGGTAATGACAATCAATGCATACATACATACATATGGTATCTTGAGAGAAAGAAAGAGAGAGAGGAGAGAGGGAGAGAGAGGAGAGAGGGAGAGAGAGAGGAGAGAGATTTTTTAGTTTTCTATACATTCATGTATATATGGTTAATTATGTACATATTTATGGGTATATTTATATCTACATAGAGAGAGGAGAGAAGAGATATATCTACATTGAATAAATATATTGATCAAAAATGAATCATTATATGATTATATACATTTATTACATAATAAGTAGGGAAAATCTTCCTATATAATATAGCTAGAGTCAGTAAATACTAAGTAATACAAAGCACTACAACTTGTAATGACAATCAATGCATTCATACATACATACATACATACATATGGTATCTTGAGAGAGAGAAAGAGAGAGAGAGAGATGAGAGAGAGATATTTTAGTTTTCTATACATTCATGTATATATGGTCAATTATGTACATATTTATGGGTATATTTATATCTACATAGAGAGAGAGGAGATATATCTAAATTGAACAAATACATTGATTAAAAATGAATCATTATATGATTATATACATTTATTACATAATAAGTAAAGAAAATCTCCCCATATAATATAGCTAGAGTCAGTAAATACTAAGTAATACAAAGCACTACAACTTGTAATAAATACAAAGTCATAACAGTTAATGCATAGTTTGTTCCTTTACAATGATGTCTTTGATGTACTGATGTTATATCTTAGGAAGGAAGACTTCTGTTCTATGTGCTTTTAATTTCGTAATGAACTAAAATAAAAAATTTATGTATTAGTGTAGAATGATTAAGCAAAAATGTAAAATAATTACATGAATTGGAATTATAGTTCTAGTTACATTGGATAGTTTACATTATTAGAAAAGGGAAATAACTCACCAAGTTACATTGTTCAACTTGTTCTTTCTTGAGCATTATTTTCACCAAGTGCTTTTGATTCTCTTTCATCTATCTAAAACAAAACAAAAATACTTGCTTTATAAATATGTTTTAAAAAATACATTTTGTTGTAAAAACTACACTAATTACACCAAAAATGTCCTTTATTCACCTTGAAAATGTATATATTCAGCATTTTGTTTAATTTATGGTAAAAATTAGTAAAACTCACCTATAGTGATAGGATTGCCTTGAGTTATAGATTAGCTTCTTGAGCTCTTGTTCTGGACAGTTTTATTTTTCAGCATCATCGAAGTAGAATCCATGTAGTTTGAGTCTTCATTGGTTTGGTATCATCTAAGTAGCTGCTAGATCTTAAAAGGAATTTTTGCTGTGTTGGGTATCATCTAAGTAGGTGGTAGATCTTGAAAGGAATTCTTGCTGTGTTGGAGAAGTGTGCTGTTTTCAAAATCTATGTAGTTTGAGTCTTCATTGATTTGGATTTGGTATCATCTAAGTAGGTGGTAGATCTTGAAATGTGTTGGAGAAGTGTGCTGTCTTCAAAATCCATGTAGTTTGAGTCTTCATTGGTTTGGTATCATCTTGAAAGGAATTCTTGCTGTGTTGGAGAAGTGTGCTTAGGTGGTAGATCTTGAAATGAATTCTTGCTGTGTTGGAGAAGTGTGCTGTCTTCAAAATCCATGTAGTTTGAGTCTTCATTGGTTTGGTATCATCTTGAAAGGAATTCTTGCTGTGTTGGAGAAGTGTGCTTAGGTGGTAGATCTTGAAATGAATTCTTGCTGTGTTGGAGAAGTATGCTGTCTTCAAAATCCATGTAGTTTGAGTCTTCATTGGTTTGGTATCATCTAAGCAGGTGGTATATCTTGAAAGAAATTCTTGCTGTGTTGGAGAAGTGTGCTGTCTTCAAAATCTATGTAGTTTGAGTCTTCATTGATTTGGTATCATCTATGTAGGTGGTAGAGGTAGATCTTGAAAGGAATTCTTCAAAATCCATGTGGTTTGAGTCTTTATTGGTTTGGTATCATCTAAGTAGGAGGTAGATCTTGGAAGGAATTCTTGCTGTGTTGGAGAAGTGTGCTGTCTTCAAAATCCATGTAGTTTGAGTCTTCATTGGTTTGGCATCATCTAAGTAGGTGTTAGGTCTTAAAAGGAATTCTTGCTGTGTTGAAGAAGTGTGCTGTCTTCAAAATTCATGTAGTTTGACTCTTCATTGGTTTGGTATCATATAAGTAGGAGAAAAAGTCATGTTGTGTTACATCTATCATTGGTGTTGGTAGATCTTGACCAGATGTTTTATAGTCTTTGCTGCTACTGCGTTTTGTCTCAAACAAGTGTCCAAAGTAGGCATTGTCTACAAAATACAAAAGATTGATTGTTACAATTGATTCATTTATTTTCATCGGCTTTATCTACATAAAGTAGCGAGGAAAAAGTTTGTGTGAGTATGAAACTATCTAGTAGAGATAACTTTATATCTAGGTTCAACTAGCATTAAATAATTATTTTGGTAATAATAAATAATTAGAGTCGGTTACTTTACTAGTGCTCGGACAAACACACAATTTTGGTAATGTCAAAGTCTGTGATCTTACAAAGAAATAGCTTAGATGTTATTAGCATAAAATTTAAAAATAAATAATTAGAGCTTTCTACTAGTGTTAAATAATTATTGATATTGATTATTTTTTACCTTATCACCACTTAGAGCCAGATGATTTAATTAACTAAAGACAAATAATTATTTTAGCATTTCTTACCTTGATGGTCTCCTAGTAGCTGTAGTAGATGATGCTTCTCCGCTTGCTGTTGAAGAACTGGATGCTTTCTGTGTGAAAACAGTGGCTCTTAAATAGCTAAAGTTGCACTGATAAAACCCTATGAATCAGCATTTTTTCCAATGCTTTCGCGGGAATAAATAATTTATTTTCAGGCGAATAGAAACTGTTGCTTTCGCGGGAATAAATAATTTAACTTCAGGCGAATAGAAACTGTTGCTTTCGCGGGAATCACTAATTTATTTTCACGCAAATAGAAACTGTTGCTTTCGCGGGAATAAATAATTTATTTTCAGGCGAATAGAAACTGTTGCTTTCGCGGGAATAAATAATTTATTTTCAGGCGAATAGAAACTGTTGCTTTCGCGGGAATAAGCATTTTATTTTCAGGCGAATACAAACCGTTGCGTTCGCGGGAATAAATAATTTATTTCCAGGCGAATAGAAACTGTTGCTTTCGCGGGAATAAATAATTTATTTTCAGGCGAATAGAAACTGTTGCTTTTGCGGGAATAAGCATTTTATTTTCAGGCGAATACAAACCGTTGCTTTCGCGGGAATAAATAACTTATTTTCAGGCGAATAAAAACTGTTTCTTTCGCGGGAATAAATAATTTATTTTCACGCGAATAGAAACTGTTGCTTTCGCGGGAATAAACAATTTATTTTCAGGCGAATAGAAACTGTTGCTTTCGCGGGAATAAGCATTTTATTTTCAGGCGAATACAAACCGTTGCTTTCGCGGGAATAAATAATTTATTTTCAGGCGAATAAAAACTGTTTCTTTCGCGGGAATAAATAATTTATTTTCACGCGAATAGAAACTGTTGCTTTCGCGGGAATAAACAATTTATTTTCAGGCGAATAGAAACTGTTGCTTTCGCGGGAATAAGCATTTTATTTTCAGGCGAATACAAACCGTTGCTTTCGCGGGAATAAATAATTTATTTTCAGGCGAATAAAAACTGTTTCTTTCGCGGGAATAAATAATTTATTTTCACGCGAATGGAAACTGTTGCTTTCGCGGGAATAAATAATTTATTTTCAGGCGACGAGAAACTGTTGCTTTTGCGGGAATAAATAATTTATTTTCAGGCGAATAGAAACTGTTGCTTTTGCGGGAATAAGCATTTTATTTTCAGGCGAATACAAACCGTTGCTTTCGCGGGAATAAATAATTTATTTTCAGGCGAATAGAAACTGTTGCTTTCGCGGGAATAAATAATTTATTTTCAGGCGAATAGAAACTGTTGCTTTCGCGGGAATAAGCATTTTATTTTCAGGCGAATACAAACCGTTGCTTTCGCGGGAATAAATAACTTATTTTCAGGCGAATAAAAACTGTTTCTTTCGCGGGAATAACTAATTTATTTTCACGCGAATAGAAACTGTTGCTTTCGCGGGAATAAACAATTTATTTTCAGGCGAATAGAAACTGTTGCTTTCGCGGGAATAAGCATTTTATTTTCAGGCGAATACAAACCGTTGCTTTCGCGGGAATAAATAATTTATTTTCAGGCGAATAGAAACTGTTTCTTTCGCGGGAATAAATAATTTATTTTCACGCGAATAGAAACTGTTGCTTTCGCGGGAATAAATAATTTATTTTCAGGCGAATAGAAACTGTTGCTTTCGCGGGAATAAATAACTTATTTTCACGCGAATAGAAACCGTTGCTTTCGCGGGAATAAATAATTTGTTTTCACGCGAATAGAAACTGTTGCTTTCGCGGGAAAAAATAATTTATTTTCACGCGAATAAAAACCGTTGCTTTCGCGGGAATAAATAATTTATTTTCATGCGAATGGAAACCGTTGCTTTCGCGGGAATAAACAGTTTTTATTCCCGCGAAAGCATTGGAAAAAATGCTGATTCATAGGGTTTAATCAGTACAACTTTAGCTATTTAAGAGCCACTGTTTTCACATAGAAAGCATCCAGTTCTTCAACAGCAAGCGGAGAAGCATCATCTACTACAGCTACTAGGAGAGCATCAAGGTAAGAAACGCTAAAATAATTATTTGTCTTTAGTTAATTAAATCATCTGGCTCTAAGTGGTGATAAGGTAAAAAATAATCAGTAATCATTTAACACTAGTAGAAAGCTCTAATTATTTATTTTTAAAATAAATATTAAAAACTTGTGAAAATGAACTGGTAACATTACGTCGACTGAAATAATGCCTAAAACGTCTCGCATAAATTTTGGTCTGACCAAAAATGGACTGAAAACCTTTACCTTTAGAGCGAGTACAAAATTATCATAACTTGCTATAGCGGATATTCTAAGAAATATTTGTTTTTTCCGTTGCTAACTTAACGTAAATATTCGTAACGGATGTCACATGATCTCTATCGGTTTTTGCCAACTGAATCACTTAGTTACTCGTAAACATTTGATACTCGCTTGATTTTTTGGTTGATAACAGCAATGTCCCAATTTGGTTTATCGTAAATATTTCCAAAACGGATATCGCGTGATTTCTGTTAGTTTTTTCTACTGAATCACTTAGTTACTCGTAAACATTTAAAAATCGCTTGATTTTTTCGTTGATAAAACATGTCGCAAGTATCTATTAACAAATATTACCGTGATTTCAATCAGTTTTCCTTACTAGATTACTTAGTTACTCATCAACATTTCATAATCGCTTTCATTAATAGTTGTTGCAAAGCAATGTTGTATTTAAAAAATATTACTACGATTCCAATCAATTTGGTTTTAATTATTTATATTTAAAATAATCGAACCTCAACTAGAATTCACTCCTAGGTAATTTATCTTTACTAGATAATTTTATGCTAATAATATCTAAGTTATTTCTTTGTAAGATCACAGACTTTGACATTATCAAAATTGTGTGTTTGTCCGAGCACTAGTAAAGTAACTGACTCTAATTATTTATTATTAACAAAATAATAAGTAATTAATATTTAATGCTAGTTGAACCTAGATATAAATTTATCTCTACTAGATAGTTTCATACTCACACAAACTGTTTCTTCGCTACTTTATGTATATGTAGATAAAGCCAATGAAAATAAATGAATCAATTGTAACAATCAATTTTTTTGTATTTTGTAGACACAATGCCTACTTTGGACCCTTGTTTGAGACAAAACGCAGTAGCAGCAAAGACTATAAAACATCTGGATAAGATCCAATTGAAGTAACTGCAGATAACTAAAGGAAAAACATGTGCTACAGCATACAGAGTGAACAAGGTGTGTGTAGATTATTACTCAGTCTCATTACACTACTATTACTAAGAATTATTGTAGGTGTTGGATAAAGGATTGAGCAGTAATTTTAATAAATTCTAACCATTGTAAATAATACTTCAACTCAAATAAAATTAAGGAAAATTGAATGGAATAAAAGAATATTTCACCAAATACCCCAGTTTTCTTGTGGATATATACAAATAGATGAATATCTAGCTTCATCTATTTTTTTCATTTGAGTGCAATTATTTCCCCTCCTCTCTCCTCTTTTCCTCTCTTATTTCTCTCAAGATACCATATGAGTTCGAATTATGTAAAAAACTATCAATACTTAAATGCCATACATTCATAATGTTTTTTATTGTAGTTATTTCCCAAATGCTGTAAATTTTAACCATCTAGAGGTCTAATTTGACGATTTTCCAAGATATTTTATAGTATTCAATATACTTATTATGTAAATAACTAAAAGAAATATTTACGCTCAAGCTTCCTCTCTCTCCTCTCTCCTCTCTCCTCTACCAAATACTCCTCTCTCCTCTCTTGCAGTTATTTCCCAAATACTGTAAATTTTAACCATCTAGAGGACTAATTTGGTGATTTTCCAACATATTTTATAGCATTCAATATAGTTATTATGTCATAAATGTATATTATTCAATCTAGATATAAATATATCCATAAATATGTACATAATTATCCATATATACATGGTTGTATAAAAAACTAAAAAATCTCTCTCTCTCCTCTCTTCTCTCTCCTCTGTACATAGCTATAAAATGTTACGCTACTTTATGTATATGTAGATAAAGCCAATGAAAATAAATGAATCAATTGTAACAATCAATTTTTTTGTATTTTGTAGACACAATGCCTACTTTGGACTCTTGTTTGAGACAAAACGCAGTAGCAGCAAAGACTATAAAACATCTGGATAAGATCCAATTGAAGTAACTGCAGATAACTAAAGGAAAAACATGTGCTACAGCATACAGAGTGAACAAGGTGTGTGTAGATTATTACTCAGTCTCATTACACTACTATTACTAAGAATTATTGTAGGTGTTGGATAAAGGATTGAGCAGTAATTTTAATAAATTCTAACCATTGTAAATAATACTTCAACTCAAATAAAATTAAGGAAAATTGAATGGAATAAAAGAATATTTCACCAAATACCCCAGTTTTCTTGTGGATATATACAAATAGATGAATATCTAGCTTCATCTATTTTTTTCATTTGAGTGCAATTATTTCCCCTCCTCTCTCCTCTTTTCCTCTCTTATTTCTCTCAAGATACCATATGAGTTCGAATTATGTAAAAAACTATCAATACTTAAATGCCATACATTCATAATGTTTTTTATTGTAGTTATTTCCCAAATACTGTAAATTTTAACCATCTAGAGGTCTAATTTGACGATTTTCCAAGATATTTTATAGTATTCAATATACTTATTATGTAAATAACTAAAAGAAATATTTACGCTCAAGCCTCCTCTCTCTCCTCTCTCCTCTCTCCTCTACCAAATACTCCTCTCTCCTCTCTTGCAGTTATTTCCCAAATACTGTAAATTTTAACCATCTAGAGGACTAATTTGGTGATTTTCCAACATATTTTATAGCATTCAATATAGTTATTATGTCATAAATGTATATTATTCAATCTAGATATAAATATATCCATAAATATGTACATAATTATCCATATATACATGGTTGTATAAAAAACTAAAAAATCTCTCTCTCTCTCCTCTCTTCTCTCTCCTCTGTACATAGCTATAAAATGTTAATATGGACATGAATTTGGACATGCACATGTACATAAATATGAACATAGGTATGTATATAAATGGACATGAATATGGACATGTACATAAATGGACATGAATATGGACATGAATATGGACATGAATATGGACATGAATATGGACATGTACCTATTCATGTCCATTTATGCACATGTACATGAATATGGACATGCGCGTATTTACTGACTCTAGCTATATTATATAGGAAGATTTTCCCTACTTATTATGTAATAAATGTATATAATCATACAATGATTCATTTTTGATCAATATATTTATTCAATGTAGATATATCTCCTCTCTCCTCTCTCTATGTAGATTTAAATATACCCATAAATATGTACATAATTAACCATATATACATGAATGTATAGAAACTAAAAAATCTCTCTCCTCTCTTTCTCCTCCTCTCTTTCTCCTCTTCTCTCTTTCTTTCTCTCAAGATACCATATGTATGTATGTATGCATTGATTGTCATTACGAGTTGTCGTGCTTTGTATTACTTAGTATTTACTGACTCTAGCTATATTATATAGGAAGATTTTACCTACTTATTATGTAATCAGGTATATAACCATATAATGTTTCATTTTTGATCAATATAGTTATTCAATGTAGATATATCTCCTCTCTCTCTATGTAGATATAAATATATCCATAAATATGTACATAATTAACCATATATATATATATATATATGAATGTATAGAAAACTAAAGAATCTCTCTCTCCTCTCTCTCTCCCTCTCTCCTCTCTCTCCCTCTCTCCTCTATCTCTTTCTTTCTCTCAAGATACCATATGTATGTATGTATGTATGTATGTATGTATTGATTGTCGTTACAAGTTGTAGTGCTTTGTATTACTTAGTATTTACTGACTCTAGCTATATTATATAGGAAGATTTTCCCTACTTATTATGTAATCAATGTATATAATCTTATAATGTTTCATTTTTGATCAATATATTTATTCAATATAGATAAAACTCCTCTCTCCTCTCTCCTCTCTCTCTTCTCTCTCCTCTCTCTCAAGATGCCATATGAGTTCGAATTATGTAAAAAAATTATCAAAACTTAAATGCCATACATTCAAAATCTAGCTGCCATATGAGTTCAAATTAAGTAAAAAAATAATCAAAACTCAAATGCCACTTAAATGCCACTCAAATGCCACTCAAATGTCTCTCAAATGAAATACAATATAAACTCGGCGAATCCATCCAACGTCGTAACTCATTGCATAACCCCCAAGGTCTGATCCACAAAAAAACACTTGGTAGGGAGATCTGCTCATATATTACTACTCTTATACACTCATTGTCACTATGGAGTTGACTATCATTTCATTTTCGGTATGTGCTTGGCTCTTGTGTGGCCTGGCTTGATCCATATATTAGTGCTTCTTTTGTTAAGTACTATTGTCTGCACCATACTTTCTGCAAATCTAGGACTATATAAAAGAAATGTACGTATTTACAATTTCAGCAAACTATCTTGTTAGTCTGACTGAGAGCCATACATACATTTAATTGCAATAGTGAAAAATCCAGCTTGGAATTTTTTCTCATTCGCAGTAACACTAGACCATGGCTACCACTATAAATGGTTCACTTCAGTTCGAATTGACAATAGGCTGGGTACATAGTTCAACAGGAAACCGAACTTGTGTTTGTTAGAGAATAGCCACAGAATCCTATACAATAAATTGCTTCCATCTATAACAGGGAATAGTATGGTATGAGGAACTGAAATACCATGACACTAGAAAACTACCCGTGTGTGCCTACATTATTTAGTATACTCTTTTGGACAAATGTTGCTCCTTGTGACCTAACATGGGGGTTTCGAAATTGTGAAGGGGTGCTTAATAATGATTTTTGAGTGTTGTGCAGAGATTCTGGAATGCGTGAAGTGTGATTGGGTAAAACTGCAGATGCAGTTAGACTTTTCATTGATGTAAAGTCTGTTCACTGTCACAAAGTCATTTAGAAAGCTATACAAAAGATTTTATTCGGCTGAAGTAATGTTAGTCACTTTTGTGTTTTTGATTGGCAGATTTACTTTTCTCCTTTGATTATATTCAATTAAAGTAGTTTTTTTACTAAATAAAATAAATTGTTGTATATCTTTAATGGAAAGTTAGTTTCATTCTTAGTTTCCTGCCTTGCCAGATTCGTTCTGTTTGTAGTAGCTTACCAAAACAACTTGATTTTGTAGAACAAAAGGAAAAGCAAAGCACATCAAAATATGTAAAGAAGAGAGCCAATATTCTATAGGTGACATAGATAGCTTTGCTTGCATACCAGTAAGTTTAGTTTAATAATAGATTGTAATATGATAATAATACTAATCGTTTATAATGTGATTATAAAAATATTTACTAGATTAGGAGAATCATGTCCGTGGTGACTAAATATTTAAAGTATAAGATCCTAGATTAAGTTTTTGTCAGGTTGTAAAAGCTCTAATTTCTACAAACAGCTAAAGAAGCTCATTCTAAGATGCAGCTATGATTTATGAGCTCCTTAAAAGAACTATCCTCTTCATACGTTTAGGTCTGTTTGCTGAAAGCTAAGTCTGCATCGTTTGTTTAGGATTTGATTAACTTCTATCAGTACAAGCCACTTGACAAGTTGTTTGAAGAGATAACCATCTCCTTACTCATTCCATACAAGGAAAGAGACCCAACTGACCTATGTGTGCCCCCAGCCCATTTGGGTAGGTCACCGATTTATTACTACTAAGCGAGTTTTATTTTTTGTTAAATTAGTATATGCATTTGTATCATATTTGTACCGTAAAAATTATTCCGTACTGATGCTTAGTCTTTTTTTTGTTGTTGCAAATTTCTCACGTGACTATGTTTTACTAGTTTTTATTTGTATGAGCAACTAGTACAAAATTTGTCGGAAATTATATGATGATGCAGTTGATTAAAGCACAATTAACCAAAGTAGTTTAAAAAAATAGTTTAAAGGTAGAAATGAAAAGCTTAAGTCTGACCTGTGAAGAGATTGTTCATATTTCTAGTTGTTTTCAAAAAACATGACATCATTGAAAGTTATGAAATTTCAGGTGATGAAGATGGAAAGTGTGCTGAGGTTTGTGCAGCTCTTGCTCATCATGATTTCACAACTACAGCCACCAATAAACTACCATTAAGGAAAGGAGATGTTGTTGCTGTGTACAGCAAGGCGGGAGAGATCCGCGGTTGGTGGAAAGGGTGTGTGGTTACAAATGGAAAATCTGGCAAGGTATTGTTACAAATAGTTGCAAATAACCTTTCGAAAATAATGAACAATTGTGACAAAAGAATTTTAAAATATATAAGTTTTAATATGATTAAAATTTGACTGATCGATGTTTGATCAAAAATCAAAATCCCTGCTAACGATAGAATTCAGTTTTCCACCAGAACTAGCATTCGAACATCATGTCAAAATAAGTACTATTGAATTATTTGAAATATTGTTTTTGATAATTAAATTTATCATCGATTAGGATACTACGATTTCAATGAAAATGATTACGAGGAATGGTTGTGAAGTACTAATACTTTCTTATAATAATTGCTGACCCTCACAGCAGAGTTTATATTTTTACGTCGATGAAGCCTGAATGTGATTTATAAGCTCGGGTGTACATCTACATGCAAACATGATATTAGGCTTACTTTCCCTCTTCCATTATATAGCTTTTAGGCTTCTTTGTAGCCAACAGGTTAGCTTTAAAACCCAACTTTCTTGTTCATGTTTTTTGTTTAAAAGTTAATTAGAAAAATTTCCTACACATAAAAAAAAGTGTCTGCACCAATTGACTTTGGTCATTATTCCCCTTTAACTTATACAATCATCCTATAGAAACTTTCTTATGTTGCTATTCCACATGAATTGTTGCGTTTTAGCAAAATTTTTAAAACCAAGCAATTTGCTAGACAGAAGAATTCATCGCTAAAATATACAAATATTTCTATTTTGATGAGTTATTATTTTTTACAAAGGAAAACAACTTTTTTGATAAACGTTTTTGAGCAAAAACTTCTCACTCCTCGGCTATCGTTGCTTGAATAATAGTAATTTATTTTCCAGCTTTAATTAGGATGAAGGTTCAGCAGTTATATGGTGAGAGTTTCAGGGTGTATTTAGGTGGGGACTTGGTATACTGTATACTGAAAGCTACCCTGCTACTGAAATTATTAATTTAAATTTTCTTCCATGTTAGTTAAAAGGCTTTCTAGACTGCTCGACCTCGACTTGACCTAGTCTGAACCTAGGCTCAGTCCCCAACACTTCTATCAACCAATTACCTAATATAGCCAATACAGACTGGTCAACGGTGAATGCACGGGTCCAGGCTTTCACATTTTAATATAAAACAGTCAGAAACAATATCCTTCAATTCGGATCAGATTGTGAAAATAAATACTTCCAGTGTGCATTGTAACAACCATAATCATTTTCACTTGTGTATGCACATCATTAAAGGGGCTCATCTGGTAGATTCTTTACTGGTACCCATAGCGTGATGCTACGCGAAGTAGCAGATAGTGGTAGCGAGTCAAGGAACTAACAAGTTCACTTGCCCAGTTGATAAACGTTTATTTGAAAGCGTTTTTTTTCTTGATTAACTATAACAATAACAATTGTCTTTATTGTTTTACCAAAATTGCTCTGATTTTTATTCTGATGATTGATTACTAATAAAATACCATTATTGTATATTATAATCATAATGATCGATAGTAATAAATAATATATATAATTTGTTTCATTAACAGTTAATGATAAAATGGTAATACCAGGAATGAATTGCTTTGAACTCAATGTCACCCACATGGCTAGATATTAGTAGTAATATATGAGCAGATCTCCCTACCAAGTGTTTTTTTGTGGATTTGACCTTGGAGTTGAGACAATGGGTTACGACGTTGGATGAATTCGCCGAGTTTATATTGTGTTCTATTTGAGGGGTACTTGAGTGGCATTTGAGTGGCATTTAAGTGGCATTTGAGTTTTGATTATTTTTTACTTAATTTGAACTTATATGGTATATAGATTTTGAATGTATGGCATTTAAGTTTTGATAATTCTATACATAATTCGAACTCATATGGTATCTTGAGAGAGAGGAGAGAGGAAAAGAGGAGAGAGAGGAGAGAGGAGATACATCTACATTGAATAAATACATTGATTAAAAATGAAACAATATGTGAATATATACATTTATTGTATAATAAGTAGGGATACATAAAGAGAACATATTAAATATTGTGAGCTTGAAATAGTTCCAATATCATTTCAAATGAAAAAATGGATGATGAGAGATTTTCATCCGTTTGTATGTATCTACATATATCTGATTGAAAATGATATAATAATTCAGTAGTCCATTGTATTGAAATCAATTTTTGAGTGAGCTCTTTATTCCACACTTTTCTTTGAATTTTCTTTAAGTAATCATTAATACTGACAGTTTTTGACATTTTTACAACTGTTTGAAAATTGTTTTTAGTCATATGCTTAAATACTTCTACTGAATTGTCAACGTATTTATGTGTAGTGTATGGCCGGTATTGTATCGGTGAAAGTTCTCCATGTAAAGAAGCTACAGTTAGCAAATGCTGTGTCATACATAATAATATAGCTTGTAATGTCAAGCGATATCCAATCTTTTCCTGTACTTCAACATTTTCTTTAATATAGCTATGATATATCTTTGGAAGGTAGTCTTTGATTGTGTATCTTTTTGAACTCATAATGAACTAAAATAAAATGTTAAGTATTAGTATATGATGATTAAACAGTGTTGTAAAATAATTACATTTTAACTTTTATTAAATAATTTTTCTATTAATTCTTACCTTATCACCAAGAAATCAGCTGTAGTAGTTGATGAAATCAGTTGTAGCAGTTGATGAAATCAGTTGTAGTAGTTGATGAAATCAGCTGTAGTAGTCGATGTTTTATTGCTGGAGAGAATGATTTCTATGCAGAGAGAGCTGTTCTTATATAGTATAAGCCACTCCTACTCATTTAGCTTATAGCCATTAAAAACACTCACGCGAAAACTCTAATCAGAATAGTGTTATTAGCGTGAAATATCCCTGTTTTATTCGCGTGAAAATAAAAAATTTCATTCCCGCGAAAGCAACGGTTTCCATTCGCGTGAAAATAAATTATATATTCCCGCGAAAGCATTGGTTTTTATTCGCGTGAAAATAAAATTTTTATTCCCGCGAAAGCAATGGTTTCCATTTGCGTGAAAATAAAATTATTTATTCCCGCGAAAACATTGGTTTGTATTCGCGTGAAAATAAAATGTTTATTCCCGCGAAAGCATTGGTTTGTATTCGCGTGAAAATAAATTATTTATTCCCGCGAAAACATTGGTTTGTATTCGCGTGAAAATAAAACGTTTATTCCCGCGAAAGCAACGGTTTCCATTCGCGTGAAAACAAATTATTTATTCCCGCGAAAGCATTGGTTTGTATTCGCGTGAAAATAAAATGTTTATTCCCGCGAAAGCAACGGTTTCCATTCGCGTGAAAATAATTTATTTATTCCCGCGAAAACATTGGTTTGTATTCGCGTGAAAATAAAATGTTTATTCCCGCGAAAGCAACGGTTTCCATTCGCGTGAAAATAAATTATTTATTCCCGCGAAAACATTGGTTTCTATTCGCGTGAAAATAAAATGTTTATTCCCGCGAAAGCAACGGTTTCCATTCGCGTGAAAATAAATTATTTATTCCCGCGAAAACATTGGTTTGTATTCGCGTGAAAATAAAATATTTATTCCCGCGAAAGCAACGGTTTCTATTCGCGTGAAACAAAATTATTTATTCCCGCGAAAGCATTGGTTTGTATTCGTGTGCAAATAAAATTGTTATTCCCGCGAAAGCAACGGTTTCCATTCGCGTGAAAATAAATTATTTATTCCCGCGAAAGCATTGGGATGTATTCGCGTGAAAAAATGTTGATTCATAGGATTTAATCAGTGCAACTTTACCTATTTAAGAGCCACTGTTTTCACACAGAAAGCATCCAGTTCTACAACGGCTAGCGGAGAAGCAACATCTACTAAATCTTTCATTGCAACAACTAGGAGCTCATCTTCTTTATAAAGGTAAGAGTAAAAATATTTATTTTTTGTTAGCTAACACTACTAGCTGAAGGTTTATGATCTTTATGATCTTTTAAAATTAATTACGAAAAATTAAACAAAATGTTTTGTTTTTTTAGAATGAATACTCAAGACGAAGGAAGTCAACCGATGAATGAAGAAGCAGGATCCCAGCAAACCCTTTCCCCATCACCTTCTCCTATCTTTGATATGGCAGAAAGTCAATTGGTGGTTGATGAACCAGAATCCCAACAAGATTTTACTTCATTCACACCTCCTACTAACAAGCTGTCTTCAAAAAGAACATCGATGAGGAAACGATCTTTCATTGATTTGACAAAAGATGATATTGAAACTGGCTTGAAGTGCAAAAAACCAGCTTTGTCGACTGTTGGAGACGAAACGCTTTTTCGTCACATCAGAATACCCTTTCAAGATGCTGGAAGTAATGAACTAACTACTCTCACCTACAAGAGCGCCGGGTTAATAAACTCTCTCTCTCCAGATAGTCTAGAAAAACTTGAAGAGCCCATGGAAATCTGCGAACTACCAGTACCAACGGTTATGGAGGTGTTGTCTGTTGAATTCCGTGATGAATCAAAGTGTGTCATCATTTACAACTACCGAAAGGATAAAAAGAGAACTCGGGTGAAGAGTGATGTTTCAACCGAAATAGGACTGCTTGTTAATAAAGCTAAGCAAACATGTCCAATTGTTTTAATTTATATGGGTGAAGGAAAGACAGGAGATGCGATTTTTCGTACTGCTGAATCTCAAGGGTGTAATCGAAAGATCAACGATCCATTCAACTCATTGTACAACAAGAGCTTGAGACAAATACAGGCTTATTTCACTGTCGCTCACCTACACGATTTTCCTACAGGAAGTGTTATAGCTTATGAGAATCCTGGAATGCTAAGAAAATGTGATACTCGTTGGAACAAGACTGCCGATATTATAGTGGCTAATTACAAATGCATGGTGAATGGAGAGCTATTGATTGGAGATCTTAGCATCCCTGCTCAAATAGCTTCATCTGTGGTGGCTGAAAAAAGCGGTGTAATCGTATTCAAAGGACTAAGACAAAATACGAACAACATGATTTCCTATGATATCATTCTACTCTCGGCTCTTCAAGCTTTCATTCAAACCTCAGAACTGTTTGATACTTCGCTGCAACACACCTGTCTCTCCTACTTTGATGAAAATGAAAAAGAGAATTGTCCAGAACAGTACATCGAAGTCTTAATCGATAACACAAAGGATGTGACTCATCTTCGATGATGGTAAGTTTTATATCTATTTTAAAAAAAAGCACCGAAGTATTTTTTTGTAAAATTAATTCATATAACTATGTATGATAGAGTCATTAGTTACTATGTCTTTTAGATATAGCTAAAGAGCGCTCCTGAGGAAGAAAATGAGAAGAACTTATTTATTTCTTGCTTGAAACATTACAAAATAATAGTTTTTATAGGTTCTGTAGTGTTTAGCGCAAAATAATGAGATGAGTTGTATTTTATTCATTTTATTTATTATAACAAATAAAAATCAAGTATAATAATCTATTTTAACAATTTACTTAGTAAATTAGTTCCTTGTATATGTACTCCATCTATCCCTTCTACTGCATTATCTTGAATGAACTCGAAGTTAGGATATGTCTGTATGATGAATCTCCGTATTGAGTGATCTCTCATCTCACTATCTCCTATATCTCGTAAACTTCTAACAATTTCATCCATACTCCACCCTCTACTTCTCAGTAAACAAAAGTATACACAATAATCGCCACATACAGTTGACAAAAAACTTTGTAGTTGTGTTTCATTACTTTGTATTGTTTCATATCCTCCATGAATACTTAGTATTTCATTTACATCCGGATAAAAGGAAACAGAAAGTCCAAACGAGTCAAAAAAATCCACCTCTGAATCATTAGCGTACACAGCCAACCAATGCTCTCCGGGTTGATGAGAATAATGGGTGTTGAATACGAAACATCCTGTTGGAAAATTGCAAATTTGCTTCCAAAACTGTTCTCTAGCTCCAACATGAATCCCTACGCTTTGACATAAAACGTCTGAAGATAAGATCGAATGAATTTGTATGGTATTCATCTGTAACGTTCTGTTTAAAGCACTGCGTCTCCTCCGATAGTTAATTGAAGAATGCTATCCATCTCCAACACACCGTCTTTTACAAAGTATGCTACCAGGGATAATCCATCAGTCGTGTTAGTGCTAAAACGAATTTCCACACTTGTTGTGACATTTTTCATAGAGTGAAAACCTTCTTTAAGAAAATCACCAGTCAAATCAAATCCATAAAGTGTAGTACCATCAAGGTATTGTTCTTTCGTAATACCAAGACTATCGCCTTCAAGCAAAGTTCCGGTAGCGTGTAGAAACTGATGATATTCTCTTCCAAAAATTCCTCTAGCATAGTTTGGTTCAAATCTCCTTCCAATTGGACAATCACCAACTCTCAATACAATACTATCAACACTAGCATGCTGCATTCTATATGGATTCAAGGCGAAACGTCCGTTCATTGCGTTGTGATCAACTAAACCTAAATAAATTTGTTTAGGTTTTTGTTTGTTTTCTTCCAAAGTGATGTCGATCTGCGCAACACCAGCACGAATTCCATATAGTTTTATCCGTTTTCGATCAACAGGATAAATGTAGTTGTGACCTTCCAATGCCAAACTGAGTTGGGAGTTTTGTATTGTAGGATTCACCTTAACTTTACAAAGATGAAGTTCAAATTTATCAATTCTAATCTTTGCCCCTCCTGCAGGCATCTCATTCGCAGCAAACAAAGCTAGTTTGGCAGAGGCACGCTCAAACTCCAGCTGCATAGTAGGACCTGGTATTATTAGTTTTTTCTGCTGAAATAATGCGAGATGAGGTTTTCCAGTTAATTCTATTGTCTTTCCACCTATGATTAGAGCTCTCCTCTTTTTCTTATCAGCGGTTTTGTGATCAGTAGCGTCTTTGCTAGTTGAATCATCATACAACCATCCTTCCATCTTACCTTGATATTTCTTTCTTTCTGCACTGTTTTCGAGTAGTTGTGAAAAGTAGGAGCGTAAACCGTAGTTGTTAGCGTATTCAACGGTGGTTCCTTCTATCGACATTTTCAACTCGCTGAATAATGTATGCATTGAATCCCCCATCCACACAACTGCATCATCATCATTACCCTCAATATCTTTTCCATCATCTTGAACAACCGTGGCTTCAACTTGCAGAAACGAGTTGTAGAGATCTGTGTAATGTTCAGTGCTCCCTGACAAGGTTAACTCAATACTACCATAAGGATCTAACCTATCAGGTCTGATGACAACATATTCCGATCTTTCTACCGATATGTTTGTTGGTTCTGTAGCAAATACATCCAACGTTGGATTTATGTTGTAGGAAGAACCTTCCAACTTATTACCTGTTGTTCCATTTAGGCTAGCCATCTTTTGCGAGTGATGAATGCTTGAAGCGTTACCGCTTAATGAATATAGATATCAAGCTCAGCTGTCTTTATACCGGATTCTACTGCTATCAAAATATACCACGATTACCAACACCTCTCCTCTTCTTTCCACCTCTTGTTTTTCTCCTTTTCATTCTATCTGGACGGACTGCATTGAGCACATCTCCCCCCAGATCATTCAACTCTGCCAATCCCCTCTTCTTTGCTGACGCTGCAAAACTTTGACCATCGATGACATCACGCGCTACATTTCCACCTACAGACAATGCTCTTTTCCCCAAACTAATTGCTCCTCTTTTCAGCATTGGTGCTGCAGATTTAAGTAAACTTGAAAAAATACTACCAAGTCCATTTCCTCTTATATTAGGCATCACTCGTCGTCCACTATACACTCCAATTCCATTTCCAGCTTGCATCTTGTAGTACTCATCAAAAAAATCTTTTGAATCCTCAGGGGTGTATCGTACCAAACTCATTATAATTCTTTCTCTCTATAGTGAACCGTCAACACAACCTTTCCACCATCAAATGGTATTCGTTGACCGTCGTCACTCGTTATAAGTACTTGAATCATATCACTATTTAGTGATGAAGCGTCAACATAGTGAGGATTTTTAAATTCTTGATACACAACGCTATTCTTCTTTCCTTGAACTGGAACTACTCTCAATAAAGGTACATTCGTATCTCCTACCATTCTATTATCAACAATGTTGGAATAAACATACAGGGATGTTAAACCGGAATTTATATCAGGGGGTGTGATATTATTGTATCTACCACGAGGGTATGTAGTTTTTGATTCAAATCCAAAAATATATGCTATATCTTTGGAAAAGCTTATGGCAGTATCAGGATCACTGTTAGTTAGTAAAGCGGTGTTGGTGATCTTGTTGTAGGAGATGGCGAATTTCTTGTCTAAATCCATTTCATTCATTCTCTTTCGTATAATCTCCTCCAACTCCTCTATACTATCATATCTTCCATTACCGATTAGGATGAAGGACTTTTCGCTTTTACCAGAGACATTAGTCTTTTCTAGATATATTTTCCCTTCGGTAACATTTTTCCAATTATTAGAATAAGTCATATCTAGCAGAGCTACCTCCCATTTACCGCCATTGATAACCAAATATTTATACAGTCTCACTGTAAATTCGGAATTGTTATTATCAGGAAACTCTTCACCACTAGAGTTTGAGGGTAAAGTTATCAGCATCGACATTTTCCCAACGTATGATGATTATATCAAGCGTTGTTTCCTTATAAACTATTCATCTACCCACTCATTGAACTTTTCTCCATAACCTAACCACTTAACCAGAATCTGTCTTTTACCTCTTCTCATTCTTCTTCCCAGTATCTTTTCAATTCTGAAAATCGTGGGTTTTTTTACTTTTTGCAACTCTTTTTCGTAAAAGGTACCATCAATCATCTCCTCAGCTAAATCTTTCACCCTATATACAACAGGTTTTTCATCAATAAGTACATCGGTGATTATAAAAATCTCAATCGTCCAATTCGGGGTGTATCCTCTTTCAAACACCCCTCTTGCCTTACTTATTCTCACATAATCCCCAACCTTTAGTTTTGCTTCTTGAGTTAAACTATGTTCACCTCCTTCATACACACGATTCCATACAAGTTCTTGATTTTGAAAATTCACATCATTTGGTCTCATACCTATAGCACCATGAATTGTGTTGTTGTATGCATTAACCATTTCTGGTAAAACATCAATGTATCTATCGTCATCTTTATATGTCAAATATCTATATATCTTCTCTTTTAAAGTTCTGTTAAAACGCTCCACCATTGATGCCTTTATCGTTTCATTTTCGGTTGTAAAGCGCTTGATCTTTTTTTCCGCCAGCAGAGTCTTGACATTGACGTTGTCAAACTCTTTACCTTTATCAGATTGTAAAGCTTTATAGTTTTCCCCTTCTAGTATTCTTCTCAATCCTCTTGCTACTACCGGTCCTGATTTGTTGATGAGCGGCACAGCCCAACCTTTTCTAGATAAAGAATCAATAGCAGTCAGTAAAAATGCTGTATTATTGTTTTCATCTCTTCGAGATCGAACATCCATCAAATCTACCTGTAGCTGCTCCCCTATTCCAGCTACAATTGTAGGACGACGCTTAAACTTGGTTACAACTTTTTTATGTAAAGTGTAGGCATCCTCACCACTCAACCATTCACGGATTCTTTTTTCTCCCTCTCGTTTTCTACGAGCTTTCAGTAAAGCTCTAGCTCCTCGTAGAGATGTATGTAATGCAGGATTGTAATACAACTCTTTTAGCGTGTCGATGTCCATGAATTAGTACCGGGAACGACCAACTTTTTCTTCTGAGTACGTGTTCGATGCGGGGATTTTCTGACAGTTGTGATTCCTTCATCAGTTAGCAGGCTTTTAAATCTACTGTAATTGGTATTTCCCGATTGTATTTTACCTCCTTCGGTTAGAACGTCTCGTAGTAAAGTTTTGGAAGTCCTAGGATTCAACTCAACCAATGTTCTCCAATTTTCGGTCTGTTCTTCTCCGAGTCGAATCTACCAATTTTACTCAAATTATTCAACATTCTGACAGCGATCGTTTGATCACTCTTTTTTGTTGTTAAATCAGCTGCTTTTTTTTCAAAATCTTTTAAATTTTCGCTTTCACTATCGTGCTCATCTTCTCCATCAGTAAGAAATGTACTTCCTAGTAAGGTTGTGTCTTCAGTATCAAACAACCTTCCTTTTATTAATTCCATCCCAATATCATCATCATCAACCACTTTCACTGATTCTAACTCATTGTCTTTATCAACATTTGGTGAAAAGACATTAGGTTTATTATCAATAACTGTGCTATTGGCCAAAGGAAAAGTAGACTCTGTCTTTTTTTTCTTAATGAGATTCCAACTATCCTTTTGTGTCTGGTTTTGGTTATTTTTAATCTTTTTGATATCAGACAAATACCTACGTAGGTTTTCAACATTTTCATCTAACTTTTCGTATGAGGATAAGTCAGAATCATAAGCCGTTTCCAGTAGATCATTTCGCTTTCGCTTCATATTTCTCACTGTTATAGCTTCCATAGGATTATAATACAATGGAAGTCTGGTTTTCTCTTCCTTTACCACTGTTTTATCATCCTTTCTTTCCGTTAATCTATAGTATTCATCTTCAGTGAGTATAAAATTACGTCTGGAGAATGTTAAAGGCTGACGATTCATCTTTTTATTGATGATAAAACAGATACAATAGGTGTTATAATAGCATCCAAAAGATTCCCTCTACCACTCTGAATCAAAATTTTACGCTTATCATCAACTCTCCCTCTACCACTAAGTTTATGTAGCTCCTTCTTGTAACGCTGCAACTCAATAAACTGCTCAGAATCAAGAGGAACATTACCTAATATAATATTTTTAACACTTTCTATCAATGATTGAAACAAATCTGAGTTGGCCTTTTCGACTATAGCGATTTTTCCTTTCTTACTCAGATCATCCAGAGCTAAAATCGCCATTCTATTTCGCATCATTCGTGTTGAGAGTTTCATCTTTATCTTCTCCCTCCACCTAGCACACTTTTAAGTAACCCGGGAACTATATTGCTGATGATAGGTCCTAGTAGAGCGCCTAAAAATCCTCCTTTTTGCAATACAGCTTTCTTATCATCTAACGTTGATTTTCTTACTAAAGCGCTAATATCCTTCACGTTTCGCTGCAACTCATTATACTGAGATGATGTCAATGGTATCGTTCCATTTATAATAGCTTTAGCGCATTCCATTAGAGTCATAATAAACTCCTTTTTGGCTTTGGCTATAACAGACTTTTGAATAGCAAAGGTTGTATTGTTGAGCGATAACAACACAGCTGCATTTTTTGTTAATTTTTTCTCCAAAGCTTTAGACATTATAATGCTTTCGTGTTGCGTCGTTGAATAACAAAATATGATTGAGGTGAAGTGAATAGTAATTGTATTTATATCCTTTTACTTGGGTACATATAATATCATAGGGAGAACTGATGTAAAATTTCCCAATAGTCTATGTTGATCATTCGTTTGTTGAGTCGTATCTATTCGTAAATAAGAGTATGGTTTCTTTGTCGCATCTTCAAAAGCCTCTTGTACATATTTTATTTTTGATGGAAAACATTGTCGAGCCAAATAGGAAATAGAAGAAGCATCTCTAGGGTTTTTAAAAAGAAAAAAATAATGGCTATTCAAGGAAATTGTACGATTTCCTTTTAAAAACAGATTCTGAACAATAAAAAACACACTTATGTTCAAATGATGACTATGTTTTGTATACAAAGCATTAGCATCGGCTTTACCAGAAACTTCATCCATGAGATCATCAATTATCAGCCATCGATTTTTACCATCTCTGGGAAAACTCACTGTTATATCTATCATGCCTTCATGAAAAATCACTCCTGATACATCATCAAAGGCTTTTTGGTAGGCTCCATAACAGTAGTGAATCTCTGTTGGTGGAGGGTGTGCTATAGTCTGACTAGCTTCAATCATTCGAAAAATCGCTTGCGTCTTTCCCGATCCAGTTGGTCCTGCAATCATTGCTGTAAAAGGAGATCGCATCCTCGGGTCATAATCTTCAGGTTTCCCATTCATCATAAAAAGATGTTCATCAATCAACAGTAGTTTCATTTATGATTCCAACAGGAGAGTTTCTCGCTTTTTGTATTTTTTCCATAGCTTCTTCATACATACTAAACTCAGTAACACCTCCAAAAGTGGAAAGCCCTACGACAAATACCAAAATTATCATAATTATCAACGCTTTACGCTTCATACTCGGTAAAACATCTATCATATCACGTTCAGTACCATCAATAGTATCAACTTCATTCATCGGTCTCATCTCAACATCATCCTCTGTCGACATCTTAACTTCCAATAACCATACAATCTTATCACGTTTTCATTTATATACAATGTTAAAACTATCAAAAAAATCAAATGTCATACATGCAAAATCTAGCTGCCATATGAGTTCAAATTAAGTAAAAAAAATAATCAAAACTCAAATGCCACTTAAATGCCATTCAAATGCCACTCAAATACCCCTCAAGTAAAATACAATATAAACTCGGCGAATTCACCCAACGTCGTAACTCATTGCATAACCCCCAAGATTTAATCCACAAAAAAACACTTGGTAGGGAGATCTGCTCATATTTTACTACTGATATTATTATGCTGTAATGGATCGGTGGTGTTCACCACTACAAAAACGCCTCGCAAATCAATTTTAATTTTCCGTGGAGAAGTTTTTTTTTGCAACCCATGTAAGATATTGCTACTAACCCACGTGTATTAAACAAATCGCAAGATGTAGTATTCATTAAGTTCATTGAACGGCTCTACCCAATCCCACAATACACCTAGGAACATAGTAGCTTCCAACTCATGGTATCAATTTCAACAAAAACATTTCAGTTGCAGTTTGATCGAACCTTTGAACAATCACTAAATGTTCTACACCACCACCAAATGTTTAAGCTCCGTTTACTTTAGTCAACTTTATTACCAACTTGGAAAACTTCTCTAAAACTTGTCAAACGATAAAGTCTTCTAAGAAAAAAAGCTAACCATGTCACTTTTCTCCGTATATCAAATTTTTCCCACCAGTAAGACAGTGCTTTATGATTTAAATGAAGCTGGTCAGACTATACAAATGGCAGTGATACATCATTGCACAGCTTCTTTTTTTTAAAGTTTTAATGCTTGTCAACCACACCTAAAAAAGTAGTGCATTTATAAAAAAATAAAACTTAATGGCTCACTCTAGGAAAGCACCCTTGCAGTATTAAATAGCTTGTAGAAGCTCTAGAAGTTTGTGAATGAATTTCAGCTGATTGCTATAAATCTACATCATATGCATTTGAATGTATAGCAACTTCTGCAATGAAAATAATTATACAATAAAAATTTTGCGTATAAGCTAACGAAAGTAATTACTACCCATACATATTTCCCGACTACAGTTGGCAAAATATATCGAAATGCAAATCAGTAGAACTCATCTCATTATTCATTTTTTAGATTGGATACTTCCCCATGTCATTTGTAAAGGAAATAAAGGGAGACCCACAAGAGCTGTCCTACATGTAAAAGTTTATATGGCCAGAAGAGTCAGAATTAAAGTTAACATTGATTTTTGCAAGAAAAATCAACCTCTCGGTTTGCGCAAGATGTCCTACATTATTGAGTGTATCATTAAACATTTATATGTGTATCAGTATCAGAACAAATTGTTCCTCCTTTTATCACACAGTTTGCATATCAAAGATATTTAAAAAATATAACCTGATTCTGATGCAGTCACAAAGCAAACAGAAGAAAATATTCGTATGTGAACGTTTAGCTATATATGAATTACAAAAACTAATTATCTCAACAAAGTTTTGTCCTTTTACTCATCTCGCTGTATCTCTAGAATTCTTGAAAAAATTTTATTGTGTAAAAAGTTTGAATGGGTTATATTTTGTCGGTTGTAAAGACAAGTATCATGTTCACAGAAATGCTCGCCAACCAGGTTCTATTACAATTTACACAAAAATACTGGCTACTGCAACCTGTTAATTGTGGACATTGGACATATTATTTCATTCGCTCAGGTCAATATTGAATCCATTACAAAAAGATGGTCACCAAAGCACTAAAATGGGCGAGTGATTGTACATCCGTAAAATTATCTCATTTTTGAATTATTTGTTAAATAACTGTCACACTTATAAACTTGACTCTTTGAAGTCATCTTTCACTTTATTACGTAAATGTTTTATCTGATAGTCAAAACTGGATTTAAGGTGTGTCAGAACATTAACAATGTTTGCTTACCAGTCTGATCACACCGTTTAGTCACCATTTTGATAGTTTGAAACTAGCCACAATTCTCTGGACTCATTCTGTTTCTTTGACAGTTCAAAGTTTTCACCGACCAACTGGTTCAAACTTGAAGCATTCCAATTTTAACATGAAAAATAGTGCCAATAAATAGCTACTGAATATAAAAAAATCCCAATCATTCTACACTTAGCTCCCTAAAAAATATTTCCAGAATTTTTTTATCTGTACATATAAACGCGTGTAGTGTAAACATTTAATAAATGCTGAAATCTTTTCTATTTGAATTTTGGACAACGAAATAGCGGACAATAGTTTTGTTGTGTAGTGGATTTTGGGGGAGTGAAATCACAAGCTGAGTGTCTGCGGTTCACGAACTCCTAGTTCACCAGCACAGAAGTTTGTAGCGTCCGACGGTGTGCTGCCACCAGTTGTCTTTTTCCTAAAGGCAACTGGTCGCCTTTAGAGTAATATGCATTTATTCTTCTCCCTGGAATATGAGTAAGTAAATGTCACAATACAAAACTACATTTACATAGTGATTAGATATGGTACAGGCTCTGCCTTTTATAGGCTTAGCACAGTGCGAAAAATGAGATAATAGCCAATAGCACAAAAGTAGAACATATCATAACGAATAGATAAGCATATATAAATAGTCCACAAAAGAAGTAAGGTATATGGTTTGAATGGTAAGTGGAGCCCAGAAGTAGTTGGAGAAGCTATAGACTTCTTAGCCAGTCACGATCACTTCGACTTTCTGTGTTAGGTGTTTTAGTCTTTGTAAGCTTAGTCCATTGATTTTTCTCGTACTTGCAGGTAGGTATTTGGTGGATATGTCTTTCAGCTCCCTCTAAGACTATCTTCAAGACTCAGGCTATGGTGACTCTTTTCTTGCCTGCCAGGGATGTCAACCTTGAACTTTGAAAAATCCTAGTTGAGTTCGCGCGGCGTCATTGAGGGCGCGAAGCGCCCGAACCGAGGCGCGCAGCGCCGAGCAATATCAGCTGGGGGGCGCTGTAAGCCCCCCCAATGGGGTCCGGGGCGGAGCCCCGGCCGCCAAAGCTTAATAAAACACTTGAAAATCAATCAGAATGAATGTATTACAAACGGAGACAACAAAAGATGAAGTATGAGAAATGCTTGGAGTCACAAAAAATGAATGAAGTGTGATTAGATTAAAATGCTTGACCACATACTATGTTTATGAATCACTGAGTATAATGTGCTTATTTTGTTTTGCTTTGGTTCTATGCTGTTGCGGCCTTCTTAAATTGTTTTATAAGCCCTTTATCATCAACATCAACCATCTACATATACATTGCACTGTGTGATTTGAGACCATTGCTCAAACTAGTAGTTATGGTCTTTTTAAACTGCTTTTAAATGGGTTCTTATAGTGTTGTATGCGAGCTAGAGCCTCGTGGTGAGTCATTAATAACCCAATTTTCCTAATGCAAACACAATAAACATCGTAGCGGGCTATTGGGCAGAAGTAGTGTAAAACCAGTATCTGCTGACATGAGATCTCCTACTGAAAGTGAAAAAAGAAGAGATATTGACTCATTCGGATTTCATTGATGTCTTTAGTCTTTATTCATCACTTGATCAGAGCATTGTGTTAGATGTCTACATGATTTAGTTATAAAACTGAGGCACTAATAGTTGCAGCGTTGTTGTTGTATTGAAACAACTTGAAAAATTGTTCATTCATTTGTTTTGTTAGGGTTGTAAATGACAGTGGCGGATTTTCGACTTCAGTGAAGGGGGGTGTCTTGATATGGTCAGAGGGTGAGAGGGGAGGGGGTGCAGGGAAGGGGTGGGGTTCGGGTACCCTTCCCCTCAAGAAATTGAACATATGAGTTCTGATATGCCTGGAAAAGCGTTCTAAAGTCAAGGATGTAAATGTAAATTGATAATGAATATATTATAGAAATATAAAATATTATTAATTGAGTTAGCAAAACAAACCACCTTCACCAAACCACATAATATAACATTTGGATGTTCTGGATGCCACAGTAGTACATAACTGTGATGCTAGATTGTGGAAAAAGGAAGATGAATTAGACCCATTGGTTCCAGTGGTCGCAACTGGGTTTGAGAGAATAAATGGAGTGATTGGTTGTGTAGATGCAAAGTGAGATAACGAGTAATTTATTAGCTCAGAAAGCCAATTGCTGTGATGAACACCGCATAAATATGGAATGGGGTACAAAAAATTACTATGTCAAACCAAATATAAGGACAGTATTATGAAAACAGTGTAAACTCTAAGCTGCCTCAAAGTCAAGTTTTTACTCGATGTAAAAGTGAACGTAAATTCATCAGGTTTTAGGGCCGTTATTCAAATTTCACAAGCTTTCAGGGAGCTCAGCAGTTACCAGGAGTAGGGAAAATCTTTAACTAATAAGCAGGTAGGTCCCTGACAACTCAGGTGACATGACAGGTATGCCAAAGTCGTTTGTGAGTATATATATAAATCAAAGTTAAATTAGAAGAAATTAATAGTCATATGGCTTTTGGAAAAAAACAGACATCTTTTAAAAGAGGTTATTAATTAATTGATTTATAAATTATTATCAATATGATAATGCTAATTGTTAAATAATAGCACTAATTCATAATAATAATTAACAATAATAATGATTTATATTCATTAATAATATATAAATAATAAATATAAGAAGGTTAATAACACAAGAAGTAGTTACTAAGTTGATGCTATTTCTATTACTATTAGAAGAATGTTAAAACATCAACAACAACTTGGTAACAACATCTTCTTGTTTTATTACCACTCTTATACATACGGGTTAGCTCACCTAGGTTTGAGCACTCTATGGCATATGCACTATCTCCACTAATAATAGATAAATAATAAATAAACAATAATTTTAATTATTATTATATTATTATTACAATAATAATAAATAAGAATTTTTATTATTGTTAAATAACAATTATATTAATCATTAGTTATTTATTATTGTATTAATAATTATAATAACAATATATAATAATAAACAAACTACTAACTAACAACTTACTTACTAATAATAATACTTACTACTACTACTACTAGTAGTAGTAGTAGTAGTAAGTAACTACTACTAGTAGTAGTAAGTAACTACTACTAGTAGTAGTAAATAACTACTACTAGTAGTAGTAAGTAACTACTACTAGTAGTAGTAAGTAACTACTACTAGTAGTAGTAAGTAACTACTACTAGTAGTAGTAAGTAACTACTACTAGTAGTAGTAAGTAACTACTACTAGTAGTAGTAAGTAACTACTACTAGTAGTAGTAGTAGCAGTAGCAGTAGCAGTAGCAGTAGCAGTAGCAGTAGCAGTAGCAGTAGCAGTAGCAGTAGCAGTAGCAGTAGCAGTAGCAGTAGCAGTAGCAGTAGCAGTAGCAGTAGCAGTAGCAGTAGCAGTAGCAGTAGCAGTAGCAGTAGCAGTAGCAGTAGCAGTAGCAGTAGCAGTAGCAGTAGCAGTAGCAGTAGCAGTAGCAGTAGCAGTAGCAGTAGCAGTAGCAGTAGCAGTAGCAGTAGCAGTAGCAGTAGCAGTAGCAGTAGCAGTAGCAGTAGCAGTAGCAGTAGCAGTAGCAGTAGCAGTAGCAGTAGCAGTAGCAGTAGCAGTAGCAGTAGCAGTAGCAGTAGCAGTAGCAGTAGCAGTAGCAGTAGCAGTAGCAGTAGCAGTAGCAGTAGCAGTAGCAGTAGCAGTAGCAGTAGCAGTAGCAGTAGCAGTAGCAGTAGTAGTAGTAGTAGTAGTAGTAGTAGTAGTAGCCTAGCAGTAGTATTTACTATTACCAGCATACAAAGCTTTCATTTATTTCTGCTACTAAGTGACTATTGATTGATAATTATTTCATATTATCATATTGTGCAGGATTTCACTGTGGGGGTGTGAGGTGGTAGCTCGGCCTACCTGCACAACCTCCCGAACCGTAATGGCAACTGTGTCTAATGCTCTAGCAATACAATCCTTCCACAGGTCGACTTAGTAGGCTGAGGAATGGTGGCTAACCATGTCAGTTACTAGTGAGCTGCCGATTGCGTTAGCTGTTATCTGTGTATGTAGCAAGTTCGAACTTTGTTGGGTGAACTAGTCAAACTAGGTTCGGTCAACAGAGTTTCGGCTGTCTTGTTTCAGTGCTGTGCAGAGGTCGAACATTGAAGGCGAAGTTAGTCAAAGCTAAGTTCGGCCAACAGAGGTCCAGACTGATCTGCCTGTATATTACTACTCGAGTAATGGTGCGCAGTGAAGTTATTTGTTAGAACAAAGAAACTTCTGAGAGTGTGCAAGCTGACTCTGATTTATTTGACTGATACATTCACATTTATACAAACGATTACATAACATGATTTGGATAGATATGGATAAAACAAAAGAAGCCACACCTAGCACAACTGGTTGGCTAGCATGAGCGAATCACATAAAAAAGGGTGGCACTTAGGCCAACGGTTGATTGCACTCACATGGCGTACATATAAGTTTGCATGGTAAAATAGAATAAGAATAAGTATGCATAGAGTTAATGTCTTTAGATTGTCAGCATAGAACGAACGATGTAGAAAGCATAGAACGAACGATGTAGAACAAGGTAGCTGTGTAAGATAATAGGTAAGTTATTGTTACTGTGTGTGTGCCACGGAAGTAAGATGGCGCCGATCCTTCACACACTCCGCCCCATTGGCGACAGTAGCCAATTAATCGATGTCGGCGGCATCGGTACTGCATCGTCTTTACTCTCTATAGGGTTGACTCATCTGTCTCTTGATTTCCTGTGCTCTCTCCAGTAGCTTAAATGCATCGGTTGTCACGGCATGTAACTCCCGATCGAGGGCCTCCATCCTATGTCGGTGTTCTCTCCGACGTCTTTGTCTCTCGGCTTCCGCCGAACGCTCCCTCTCTGCACGCCAGCTGTAGTGCGGCTGTGGTTCCTCTCGTCTGGGGGATACTGATCACTTAGGAGGGGTTGTCCTCCTTCTCTTTTGTGGTGGCGACAACTCTGGTTGTTGTCCCAGCCTCTTCTTCACTGGTATCTTCTCCATCTTCTCTAAGCTGGGAGTCGGTATACCGAACGGTGGGGGCTGCTTCCATCCCATGGCTTCACAGAAGACGTCGTATCTGGCAGCGTCGACCTCATAAAGAGGTTTATGCTTTCCACCGTGCTCTGGTGTTCCTCCCTGTACTCTAATATGCTTAAAATAGCATCTCTCGAAGAGCTCTTCTTCCCACATTTACAGAAGAAATATGTGAGGTGTTGGCGTACGTGGTAAGCCACCCTTTTCTTGACGTGCTGATAGTCACACCTTTTGCATTTCCACTTGTCACTGTCTCCGATCTGTACCGAATTTTCTTTAATTTCTCGCATTGTCTCTCCAGATAGCCATATCTCCCTCATCACATGTGTAGGTTTGGCTGTCGGTGGTTCGTTTTCTACAACATCGACACGCCTTATGTTGATGGTTGGTGTAGCGCTATGTTTTAACAACATGTCTTCCTTTCGTGGAACAGTTACTAGCCGCATTTGCCGATCTAATGCTGTAGTTAGAGATTGGATAGTCACATTTGGTAGGCTCTCACCTGTCGTCGACGTAATGTCGATCTTCTCTGCTATATGCTGTACCGCTCGTGCCATGTTGTGTAGTTGTTGTTGTAGTGGATAGTCCAGTTGTTCTACGCTTCTGCTAGGTAGTGAACTCCTCCGCGGTTGATGGCAAACTGAACGTTGGCGGCTCCTGCCTCTGTCTATATTTTGATTGGTGCCTGTTATCACGTGTTCCTCTGACGCTGCCCCCCACGTGGTTCCGTTAGGATGACGTGGAATGGCGGTTTCCTCACTGGGCGCTGGCTCATGGTGATTTGGAGTTGTACTCCCTTGTTGTTTATTTTTTTTGGCGACGAGTTCACATTGCTGGGGAGTTATCTCCTCTCGCTCATCATTTCTTGCTCGACCTTCTTGGTGATAACTCGTCTCCCTTTCTTCTATCTTTCCTTTATTTCTTTTTCGTTTTACTTCTATCCAGCCAATTTCGACCGGGTTTTCTGCTACTTCTTTCTTTGGGGTGGTGGTTGATGATGGCTGTGGTGTACCCTCTTTTCCTCCTGCTCCAGTGGGTGGAGCGTTAGGTAGGTAGGGCTCTCCCCCCGCTGTGTAGCAATGATAATCGTTCAATCTTGTCGGTTTCTGCCTCTTTCTTTGCGGTCGACTCAAGGGTGAGGTGGGCAGCCGGCTCGGTAGCAGGGGCGGCCAGTCCTCTTCATTGAGGGCTGGTGGCCTCGGTGGGCTGGGTGCCCTTTGGATGACCTCTGGTGGGGGGGTGTTCTCTTCTTCCACACTTCTTCTTTCTTCTACTTTGACCTTGCTGTGTCTTATCACTTCAGGCCTTCTGGTTGGACTGCGGCGCGCCGCAGGTGAAGGCGGGGGTGACAACTCCTGAGTGTGGGGTGTCCCCTCTTGTAGAGGAAGGTTTCCAGGGTCCTGGATAGGCGACGGGTTAGGGGGTTCCCCGGCCAGCGGCGACCTTTCTGGTGGGGGTGACGGTAATGGCAATGGTTCTGGTACCGGCAGCGGCAGTGGCAACAGTTCCACATTCTCGGTGGGTGCTGGGCGTGCCTTGGGGGGTCTTCCTCTTCTGGCCCCTTTCATATTTGGTTGGAGGGCGGGTTCTCAACAAGGGGGTGCTCGGCCGACCGGTTCTTGGCACGTCCTATAGTGACGCAGCCGCATCCCATTCTGAATGGACCACTGCCCATTTCTTTCCACTTTATAAGTATGATTTGGAAAGGCCTCCAGCACCTGGTAGGGTCTGACGAAGCGTGGCTGTAGCTTCGGATTGCTTCCTTTTACTCTCCGTTTATTTTCTAGTACGACGAGTTCCCCCTTCTGAAACACGGCGGGCTCCTCATCGTCTTGACTCCTAGTCTCTTGCTGCTGACGTCTCAAATACTCATGCGCCTTCTGGAGATTTTCTTGCACTTCTGCTGTGTGTTCGGAGACGTTGCGAGGGTCCAGGGAGGGGGGCGTACCTGTTAGTTGGTCAGGAAGGCGTACCTCCCGTCCCATTACTAACATGTTGGGCGTTTCCCCGGTTGCTGAGTGGGGGGTGCTGCGACAGGCCCGCATGATTTGCGGCAGCAGACCGTCCCACTCGTCCTGGCCTTTTGTCAATATCAGCGTCCGGAGTGCATCTCCTAACGTCCTGTTCTGGCGTTCCACCATACCGTTCCCTTGCGGGTGGTAGGGGGTGGTCCGCGTCTTCTTGACTCCCCATAGACTGCATAGTTCTTCGAGTAGCACTGACTCGAACTGCGGTCCCTGGTCAGAGTGTAGTTGCTCGGGTAGGCCCCAGTAAGCGAAGACTCGCTCATCCAAGGCTACGGCGACCGTGGGGGCTGTGGCATCGGGCAGCGCTATGGCGTCCTGCCAGCGGGTAAAGTGGTCGGTGAGGACCAGTGCCCAGCGGTTCTTTCTCTTGGTCAGAGGTAGAGGACCGACTAAGTCGAATGCCAGCTTCTGGAACAGTCGACCGGCATACATCCGCTGCCTGTGGGGGTTTTCTGCTTTCCTTCCGTTCTTGGCCACCTGGCACACCTCGCAATCCTTTATCAGTCTCCTGACCAGGGGAGAAATGCCCGGCCAGTACCAATCGAGTAGGATGCGCTGCCTGGTTCGGTGTACTCCAGCGTGGATCAACCTGTGCGTTTTCCAGAGGACTTGCGTCCTCCTGCTGGGTGGGCAGACTACACAGTGCTTCGGTCTGGAAGGATGGTGGAGCGTGATGGTTAGTACCCCGTCTGGACGAATCTTCATTGCGTCTCTCCGTTCATAGAGTGTCCTCAGCTCGACACTCCCTTCAGCTAACTCTCTCTCTGTGACGCTCCCCGGCCGTCTCAGCTCGGCATAAATCCGGCCTACCGCATCCTGCCCGTCCCTTTGCTCTTGAGCTAAGGTTTGGGCGGAATGTACCGGGTTTGTCACAGTGAGGTTAACCCGCTCCTCTTTCTCCTCTCTTGCTGCAGACTCCCCCTTCAACATGTCTCCAGGCCGTCTCGGCTCGGCGTAAGTCCGGCCTACCGTATCCCGTCCCTTCGACTGCTCCTGAGTCGAACTCTGGGGGGGATGTACCGGGTTCGATGTGTTGAGGTTGTCTCTCACCTCCATCTGAGGTCTCTGTCCAGCTTCTTGCTGCAGTTCCACATGGGAAGGTCCCCCATCTCTTTGCTCGATGGAGCCGCACTGCCTGCAGTCCGCGCAGGGTCCCTGTCGGCTGAGTCCATCAGCGTTACCATGGTGAGTTCCAGCTCTGTGCTCGAGCTTATAGCAAAACTCAGCCAGGATCTCCAGCCATTGAGCTATCTGGTTCGATGGTTCCTTCCGTCTGCACAGCCAGCGGAGGGATGCGTGGTCCGTCCGGAGTTTGAATTCCCGCCCATAGAGGTAGGGGCGGAAATGTTTCACTGCCTTGACGACAGCAACTAGCTCCTTCCGGGTGACGCAGTAGTTCCTCTCCGCTGGTGCCAGCGTCTTGCTGAAGTATGCAATGACGCGTTCCCTGCCTTCTTGTACTTGGGAGAGCACAGCACCGACTCCTACCGCACTGGCGTCAGTGTCCAGTATATACGGTAAGTTGGGGTCAGGGTACCCGAGTACCGGGGCTTGGGTGAGTCTGGCTTTGAGCTGGTCAAAGGCTGTCTGCTCCACCTGTCCCCATTTCCATGGTGTCTCTTTGCCCGTCATCACGGTGAGAGGTTTAGCAATAGTGGCGTAGTCAGGGAGGTACTGGCGGTAGTACCCGGCCGTTCCTAAGAATGCCTGCAGCCCCTTTACGTCAGTTGGTGCTTCCCATCTCCGGACGGCCTCCACCTTTCCTGGGTCGGTAGCCACTCCCTTTGCGCTCACTACGTGTCCGAGGTATTTGACCTCTTCTTGCAGCAGTTCGCATTTGGAGGGTTTTACCTTCAGGTTTGCCTGGTGGAGTCGTCCTAGCACTTCTCCAAGCCTCTGTAAGTGCGTCTGGAAGTCGGGTGCGATGATAATCACATCATCTAAGTACAAGAGCAGTGTCTTCCAGTGAAGACCCTTGAGGACTTTTTCCATGAGCCTCTGAAAGGTGGCGGGGGCCGATGTCAACCCGAAGGGCAGCACCTTCCATTTCCACAGGCCGCTTCTTGTGGTGAAGCCCGACTTGTCACTGGCGTCTTGGTCCAGGGGTACCTGCCAGTATCCACTAGTGAGGTCCAACGTAGTGAAGTACTTACTACCGGCCAGGGCGTCCAGCGATTTGTCGATTCTGGGGATGGGGTAGGCGTCCTGCTTAGCTATGTCATTCAGCCTCCGGTAATCCACACAGAACCTCCACGTGTCGTCCTTCTTCCTCACTAGCACTACAGGGGAGCTCCAAGCTCCGTCGGCCGGCTCGATCAGATCCTTTTCCAAAAGGTCCTTGATCTGGCGTTCCGCCTCTGCCTCCTTCTCTGGTCCCAGGCGGTGTGGTGGGCACGGGATGGGCCGAGCCCCTTCTACCGTGGGGATCGAGTGTTCTGCCAGCGTTGTCCGGCCCAGGTCTACGCTGTGGCTACTAAATACCGTCTGGTATTCGATCAGCAGCTCTCTTACTTGCTGCTCCTGCCATGGGTCCTGGCACCCTCTCTTGGCTTGCTGGAAGAGGTCGTGCAGATGGGGGGGCAACTCTCTTCCTCCCGTCTTGCTCCTCGGTTGTCCGTCTGGTTTTGTCAGCTCTTGGACGCCACCCTCTTCTACTCCCGTAAAGGTACCAATAACCTCTCCTGCGGGTAGCCTTAGGGTGTCCTGCGTCGGGTTCAGACATCTAACCAGCACGTGTCCTTGAGCGTCAGGCCTGTTGACGCTGGTGGCGATGGGTATCCCACCCTGGATGCTTTCAATCACTCCCTGAGGGAACGTATCCCTGGAGCTCAAGTGACATGGAATAGTCACTTCTGTCTGTGGTGGAAGCTGGGTGTCCTGTCGGACTTGTACCTTGGACACGAGATTTCTCCCGTGGCGGTCGGTACAGGCCAGCTCCTTTCCTTGTATCACCAGCACTGGACGGTCGAATCCCATCTGGCATCCTTGGCTTGTCAGGAAGGGCATCCCTAGGATAACGTCTTCGTTGACTTGACTGACCACAAAGGTCTCCTCAAACTTGACGTGCCGTATCCTTCCCTTCAGTGAGAGCAAGCCGTAGAACGGAAGTCTAGTACCGTCGGCCATGGTCCCATGGGAATCGTAGTGCTGCAGGTTGCGCTGTACGTGGTTCGGTAAACGATCAAAGACTCGCTTGGACAACAGGTTAGTGTTGCAGCCTGTGTCTATGAGGTGTGTTACCGCTTCTCCTTCTACCCTTCCAGGTAGGTAGTAACTCGAGCGATATGGTCGCTTGATCTGGTTGCTCTGGAGTGTCACAGGCTTTGGAATGAATTCTTCCTTCTTCAGTGGGGGCGTTTGGGTCTGCCTGTCCTTCCTCCTGGGCCTTGGTTCCTGCTGCTCTGGAGTCCCGTCGCCGTCCGTTTCTTTCGCCACTGAGCTGTTGAGTGCCGACAGGCTGGCAAAACGGTTGTGTAAGGCGATAGGGGGACTAGTCAGGAGGTCCAGGGGAGGAGTTGCTCGACGCACTGTTGCCGGTCCACTGGAGGGAGCCTGTGCCCTTTCCTTCTGCGGTGTCGTTGCCCGTGTGCAGCCAGCGGGTCTCCCTACTGCTGCGGGCGGTAGTCGTTTCCCTGGCGGCTAGGCCAAGGGACGGTCCTACATGCCCTCCGGGTATGGCCTATCTGTTGGCACCCCCAACATCTCTTGGGTGGCTCAGGCTTCTTTTCCGTCTTTAGGCTGGCAATCTCTTTGCTCAACCCTTCTACGGTCTTAAGCAGCTGTGCCAAGGGGTCCTGTACCTCTTGGTGTCGAGCCGTCTCTCTCTGTGGGGTCATCTCCTTTTCCAGGAGGTCGGCCTCTACTGTCCTGATGTGAGGTCCTCCCAATGGTTGGTGAGGCACCTGCAGGAACTCATTTCCTGCCAAGATTGCTTCCTCCAGGTTCTGAGGGCGTACTGCCAACAAGTGACGTTGTAGGTACGTGTGCCCTAGAGTGCTGTGGAATGTCTGCATTACCAACTCATCCCTATTCTGTCGCGGCAGGGTGCTGTGGGCTGCCGTAACGAGGTGCTCGACCGTGAGGGCATGGTCTCTGAGGCTTTCTCTGGGGTTTCGTCGGTAGCTTAGCAACTTTGCTTGGGCTTCCGAACGAGTCATGCCAAAGGTCGCCCGTAGTGTCCGTGCCACTTCCTCAGTGGTCTCACCTCGACCGCACTGTTCGGCCTTGCCTGTCAAGGCTTGCCGTAGGTGGATGACTGCTTCTTCTGCCGGCCAATGGTTTGCTCTGGTCACTTCCTGAAACCGTTGCAAGAAGTAGTCCACATCCCCTGTACCATCGTACTGTGGTACTCTGAACTTGTCTCTGGATGTGGCTACTGTCATGCGGTCTAGGATATCGGTGAGCATCCCCATCATCTGCAGGCTGGAAGGATCCCTGTCTATACTCAGTGCTCTTCTTCTGGTCGCCATCTTTCTTCTGGGAGGTGTTGTTTGTGGGTGTCTGTCAATCCCACTGCTGCCACCAATGTGCAGGATTTCACTGTGGGGGTGTGAGGTGGTAGCTCGGCCTACCTGCACAACCTCCCGAACCGTAATGGCAACTGTGTCTAATGCTCTAGCAATACAATCCTTCCACAGGTCGACTTAGTAGGCTGAGGAATGGTGGCTAACCATGCCAGTTACTAGTGAGCTGCCGATTGCGTTAGCTGTTATCTGTGTATGTAGCAAGTTCGAACTTTGTTGGGTGAACTAGTCAAACTAGGTTCGGTCAACAGAGGTTCGGCTGTCTTGTTTCAGTGCTGTGCAGAGGTCGAACGTTGAAGGCGAAGTTAGTCAAAGCTAAGTTCGGCCAACAGAGGTCCAGACTGATCTGCCTGTATATTACTACTCGAGTAATGGTGCGCAGTGAAGTTATTTGTTAGAACAAAGAAACTTCTGAGAGTGTGCAAGCTGACTCTGATTTATTTGACTGATACATTCACATTTATACAAACGATTACATAACATGATTTGGATAGATATGGATAAAACAAAAGAAGCCACACCTAGCACAACTGGTTGGCTAGCATGAGCGAATCACATATAAAAGGGTGGCACTTAGGCCAACGGTTGATTGCACTCACATGGCGTACATATAAGTTTGCATGGTAAAATAGAATAAGAATAAGTATACATAGAGTTAATGTCTTTAGATTGTCAGCATAGAACGAACGATGTAGAAAGCATAGAACGAACGATGTAGAACAAGGTAGCTGTGTAAGATAATAGGTAAGTTATTGTTACTGTGTGTGTGCCACGGAAGTAAGATGGCGCCGATCCTTCACAATATTACAATAATTATAATGCTATACTAGTTAAAAATAGTTAATTGGGCAAAATACTTTCAAGGTCTCTGCAAGAGGATAATAGATAGTGTCATTGCCCAAATTTACGTTGCTGCTCACTAGTTGTTTTGATCAAATAGCATTGTGGGTTGTGTTCCAGAGAATGGCCAGTGATAGCTAGTCCTACCAATTGTTTCATAACAAAAAATACCAGCACACAGGTTAACAAGTCTCTTGTCCAGGAGGCTAGAAATGTGTTTACTTCTAGAGGACTTTACAGTAGCACATAACTCCAAATAAAAAAACTCTAAATCCGAGTAACAAAGAACAATATGACAAATCCATCCGAGTGAAATTTGACACCCCCTAAATCCGGGCAATTCCGATAAAATCCGAATGGTTGACATCCCTGCCTGCCCGTTATGGCACCTACAGGGTCGGTAATGAGCAATCCATGATCGGTATAGCTCCAATGCAGGGAAGATGCCTAATTGATGCAGGATTGATCAGTTCGGTGCAATTATTTATTATCGTTCTGGCTATCCAATGGCTATATAGTGATGCCAGAACAATTACTAACACATCTGCGCACATGTAAATGGCATGGAAATCTACCACATTTGTATATAATTTTGTTACTCATGTTTCGCCCTTTCCTGCTGCCAGCTTAACTTGTACCAAGGACACTCTTGACTTTGTGCTCTGAGAAACTTTTTTTACTTGCTGCCCTAGAATAGAAAACACTCACCTTAACCTGGTTATGAAAGCAAAATAAATAGTTTAGTGCAGCCCTCTGAAACTTACAAACAAAAAAATGCCATATAAACCTAGGTATAAACAAATCCTGCATACCATTTTTATACACTAGTCAACCCCACCATCTAAATCACAATACAAACCTCAATATAAACAGCCCCTGCGCAATAAATAGTCAATCATACAGTTACAACAAAATTAAAACTAACAATAACCTGGTGCAACAAAAAGGTACTTTTCAAGTTCTCATTGTACGTGGTGCCAACAAAAAAACACTTTTGAATGAGGAAAACCTCAATGTCCTTAGACACCATGACAGAGATATGCTCATATTATATTACTGGCATTTTTGGGCTACTCCAACATCAACATTGTAGGGGAGACAAAAACAAAAAAGTCATGAGGAGTTATTATTAGACATCAGTGATGTTACTGGCTTGATAGGCTGGTTTATAGTAGTAGGTCCATGGCTAAAATTATTGAGCTATATTTCAAAAGAGTTATTTTCCCGAATAGTTATATTTTTAGAATTCAGTGATCTTTTGTAGTTGACAACTACGTCTAAAACTGTTTGTTTGGTTCTGTCCTGAATGCATTTAGCTTTTGCTGTAGAAATCAATTTATTGAGCAAATTGGCATGCAGCAGCCACAAATGTAACATACGCAGCACTGAAATTAACTAAAAAACTTTCAGAACAAAAGGTAGTGTGTCTTTCACTCAAGAAAATGAAATCGCAACTCATTCATTGTTGCTGATAATTGTCCCAACCTACTTTGACAAACCTTCACTTTTATGTTATTATTAAATTATTATTGTCAAAATTTAATTGTCATAAAAATATTAACAATTTATTTTTCTATTGTTCTCTATTAATCTTTATTATCATCATTGTTATTTTTAAACCTAATTAAATAGGTACTTTAGCTGTTACTTAGATTGCTGACCATCATATACTTTCTACTTTTATTATTACCTACTCTAGCTTTCGATCTGATAGTAATAAATTGAAACAATGGTATAAATAAAAACTAAATTTAATAAGAGTAATATGGTGGCAGTAGAGTAGTTGTTATTACTATATATATTATTACTATTATAACATTGAGTTTTGTTAGTTTGTAGAAGGATATCATTATGATAATGTTGATACATAATATTATTTGATAGATAATAAAAATAACACTTCAACATTTTTTATGTTTATGCCATATTAAAGTTGATAGTATAAAAACTTTTGAAATGTTATTTTTTGTTATTAAACTTAATTTAGTTAACTATAAAATAAAATTGCAGTAGTAATATAAAACTAATAACCAACAACAAATTAACTACTCTATACACTGCAATAAATATTACATAATAAAAATTATTAGTTGATAAAAAAGTAATAAAAGCTTCTTGAATATATGTTAAATATCATGTCGAATAAAAAAAACATATTATTCAATATTATTATCAACTCTTTGTATTATAAATATTCTTGCAATTATCATAAATAGTACTAGTAAATTGATACAACTTATAAAAATAATTATAACAATAATCAGTATTGTAGAGGATTTTGGTAGCGTGTGACTAAGTCCCGTCACAATCCTCCCCCCTTTCGGTCAGACCAAATAACTACCTTGTGCCGTAGACACTGCCGGTTGTGCTATCTTATAACAGCTTCAAGAGCTTCCATAAGCTAGCAAATCCAGTCTTAGAGAGGGGTAGGAGGGAGGTCATCTCTATAGATAGAGAACGACCGAAGGGATCCGGTGGGGAGTATCTCAATCGCAGAGATGGGCCAAGAGATCCAGACTATCTCATCAATAGAGAAAAGCCAAGTGCAAGAAGAAGAGTTTCAGGGCAATACTCTATTTATTTGACAGTATAGCTCCAACTGCACTGAGCCAACTGGCCCCAGCCTAACTTATGCATATAATAAGGTAACAGAAACTGGTGCGGCTCACCAGAAGAAGTTCTATGTTTGCCAGCATAAAGCGATAAACTGTAACACATAAATACACATGAATAACAATATTCACTACAAGGCAACATGACGTTAACTCAAGCTTACCTTCGTCTTTTCATACAATTATACATTATGTTCAAAAAACAAGGGGAGACAATCTCCAACAGTATATACAATTACTTCCTATAACACCATTCCTATACATGACACAATACAATTCAATATAGTTATGTGCAATGTTCACTCGGTTACTACGAGTTTCACTCATTCGCTACGAGTTCCTCTTTCTCCTTCTCTGCACCTTTGTCTCTACCTTTGGCTCCATCTTTGTCTTTACTTGTCTTTTAGTTCACCAGCACACCATCCGGATGCTTTCAGTCCTCATCCTTTAAGGGGGGTATCTTCTACTTCTTATACCATCTTCTTCTGCCGACGGATTCTGTTCGACTGTCAGGTTTTGTCTCTTTTGGTTTTTTCTCTCTTCTGCCACTAGCTGGGCAGGTCTGACCTGTTTCTCATGCCTACAGGATCAGCTTTATACCCTTCCATCCGGAGGGCTCCTCTTTTATCTTCTGTACCGCTCCTACCACTTCTTGTAGAGAGGATTTCCAATGGAAGGGGCCAGGGATATAACTGAGGGGTAGGGGAAGGGGGTAAAAAGGGGTAGGGCTGTCCTTGGAAGGTAAGGGGGTCATAAGGGGAGGGAAAGGGGACAGGGGACCCGGATGCTCCTTATAAACACTTCCTGAGCCTTCCAGAGTGCATTCTTCTTGTCACTAGTTCCATCCTGCTTCTACTACCCATATACAAGGGAGTAGGGAGTTTCTTCTGTTTACTATTTACTCAAAGGGGTGGCTATTGATGATGTGTGATTGTCAAACCCAATCCAGATGTCTGAGTCCATTTTATCCGGTTGCTTAACCTTACAAATCTATCACAGTATAATTTTTAAGATAAGCGCCATCACATGCAACATAATTTCAACAGAAACAAGCACAACTATCATCAAGGTGCGTGGTTGAGGAAGTTTCAATGAGATTTCTTAAGAATTCAAATGTTTTTTGTCAGTAGTATAAGATTGCAGTGTTGTAGGGGATTCTGTGGGCAGTGTTTTTTGCATCATGGTATTGTAGGGTAGTGGCTTTGTGCTCTAGGGGTTTATGGAGGAAGGATGTTGCTGAAGGTGGGGATTGTGAAAAAACCTCACAAACTCTGTAGGGGTGATATTTAATTATTAAGAACAAGCCTGGTGGCTGTTTATCTTTGAATGCCACTCCTGGGAAACAACCGTGTAGCTTTGCATTTATAGTAAGCTACTTTCCACTGTATTGTGAAACCTTGCAAGTACATAAGTTTGATAGCTAGAGAACACTTCAAAGTTTTCTACTATATGGCTTGTTTATCAGTAATTGAAATCAGCAATATATCAGTGTTACTGATCAACACATTTTATAGCCATGTCAGTTAGAAAAAGTGCTTTTGATTAATTTTTAAAAGATTCATTCATTCATTTGGGTAAGAGATATTTCAAAATCCACAAAAAAATTAATCACTTTATTGCCCTAAAGACAGTTTAGTTCGAGACTAACTTGAGCAGAATAAAAATAATTTTGGTAATGCTCTTTTGATTTACAACCAAGATTTTCAGAATAATTATCTTTATGCAGTTGTTGATGCGTTTCTGTCAGCCGCTTACAATTGTTTAGACATTAATTTGTTTCATCCACACTAGCACTAATTCCCTTTTGTTCTAGAGTTTCGAGTTAAAAAGTTAAGTAGCGATTTGCATGTGTTGTTCTGTAAGACATGTCGATAAAATCAAGTTATGCATTGAGATGCGACAGTTATGTACCAATGTTATCTTTGCAAAATCCAAAATGGTGATTGCCATGGGAAACTAAGAGAACCAGTTATTGCACCAAATACCATTTATCCAGTGTAGTTTCCAAAGTTACGTCCACTTTTATCAGTTCGGATATCATTTCATAAGTATGTGAGCTGTCCGTTACAAAACCGTGTACTCTACAACTATGACAACAGGTTTGTTAGTGTTTCCAGTAATTTGTACAACATTTATGCTAAGAGAAAACTTCTTTATTAGTTACTTGGGGTGTCAGTTGCAAATGTATATTCAGTGTAAGGGCAAGCAAATAAAACCCGAAAGTTGCGGGAAAGTATGATGCTTTAGTGTTATGTGAAACATTAAGTGAACTGTAATCTCCAGCCACCAGAGTTGTAGCAGATCCTGTTTCCATGTATGTCAAGTTAATGGCTTAGAAGTTTTTGAAGTTTCATCCAAATAACATGCTGAAAACAAATAAAGACCATTTTGGATCTTTGAAAAGCATGAAACACTTTTCAATCACCACATGAAATAGAGTTGATTGGGCTTGTGTGACTCCCATACATGCCTACTTGAATGGAAATATGCTTCTATGGTGACATGATATTTTCCCACAATTACAGCAACATCGCCATTGTGAAAATAAATATGACAACTTGTTATCATTGTACAAAGCTCATTTCAATTATATATATCCTTAAAGACTGTGATAAAATAGCAAAAAAAATAAAAAAGCTCTAGCAAAACTACCCAACAAACACATTATAGGCATAAAACCTGTAACGTATACATGACAAAAAGTATTAGCAGGTCCACTCACTCAATAAGTTTTAGGCTGCTTGGTATGGTGGAATGTCTAACAAAGGTAAATAAGCACTTAATAGTGTATACATGGCAATGGTCGACCAAAATTATCTGTAGCAAAGCTAAATGCAAAGAACTGACACAAAACTTCTGCTTTCAACAAAATTTTTTGGTATATTGGGATTCTTTTTAATATAGGGAGCCCTTTGAAATTTTTTTTTAAAATAATGCTATCAACCAAGTCAAAATAGTCTGAAAGTGAAGAGATTGAGAGCTTTTGTTTGTGTACACCAGTTCTACTTGCATGAAAAGGTTTAAATAAAACAGTTGGACATGGAGCAAAATTTTGAATTTGAAAGTTGGAAATTATATTTTTCTTGAAGTTATCACTTTTCTTTGTCTTACAAAATTTGCATTGTAGAAAAAAACTGAGGACTACATTGTACGAAATCATGAACGTTTTTTTTAGTGTAACATCTTACCGTGAAAGTCATGAAAATCAACAGAATTTAATATAAAACTGCAGAAAAAAGGAATTAAAAGTTTTTTCATAACCATCTTCAATTAATGGCCTCCCAGTTTTTTCAAAAGAGAACCGTATTGATGAATTAACACTACAATTTGACTTGATTATTTTATCCAATTCACTGTACATACACCTATTTTTTTCCATGGAAAATTAAGTTTAAGATAAGTGATGAGGAGGTAAACTACAAGCACGCTATTGCTATGTGTCATACAGTTATCGTTATACAGAAAATATGTTTCTGTAGAAAAAACTAAAACTAACCAGTAGTGTCCGAGGTTTGCTTCACTCTATTTGTTTTATGTCAAGCGTTTTGTCACCAAGGGTGTTCTACTTTTAAATGATTTCAAAAATGAAAAAGAAAAAAAAATACATACAGTCATAAGGATTCAAACACAGGGCCTCACATGGAAAGCCTTCAACATGATTGCTATACACCTGACTACTCTATTAGTTTTCCTAGTGAAATTGTCAGGCCACAGTGTCATATGGTATAGAATTTAAAACTGGGTTAGAGCAGCTCTTTATTCAACCCATTGCCGAAAAGTTTTGCTCAAGAAAAATAGTAACAAAAAATTAATCATGTAGGTTGATACCAGAATATTTATTGTTGGCTACATTATCAAACATCAAACCCGTGCAGAGATATAGGTTGTGTGTAAATTATCTTTAAGAATCGTTTTAAAGACAGCTTCATATACATTTGAGTGCATGATGTACTTATTATAACAGCATAAAAAAAAACTGAAAAGCTCACTGATATTTACATTCTCTTAGCTTCTTGATCACTGTTACTACAATTAAGCAGCTCACTGTCCTAATGAGAGATATTGCTGCCAATAATAGTCTGGCTAACGATGTGCTGGTACCAAACTAAAATGTCAGTCGAATGCAGAGCTGTGCCATTTTAATTTTTTACTGAAATAATCAAATTCCATTACTACAACCATGTGGTGAATTATCTGCTTCTATTTGTTGATACAGTTAAGCTTATTGTACAAGCGGAAACACCTATTCATTAAAGTCTACTGATGATGACAAAAAGATTACACATTTCTTTGGCAGTTTATTTTTTTGCCAGCATAATTTCGCCAATAATATACAATAATGATAATACATGTAAATGGAGCCCAGTAACCTCTTTGATATAATTTGTATTTCATCAACGTCCAAAAATTTGCAATTATGAGAGAAACTCTCTTACATTTTAAGAGAACCCCCTTTCTCCAGCATGATGGTTGTCTAAGTACATTTAATGATACTAATAATAATAAATGAAACCCACCTGAATCTCCGATAAAATTTGTACTTCTTATATGCCTAACCACTCTGCAGTCTCTTGAACTTGAGGAAAAACCCGTTCTTCAGAGTGCCAGTTACTTGAGTACATTTAATAATGAAAATGATAAATATAATCTAGAAAAATTTGTTTTTAAGCAAGATTTTAGCTGTTTTAGTTAGTTTTTTTGCACAAATATGTAGCTGTTTTGCTGAGATAAGACTGTTTCTAACACAATCGTTTCTGTGAGGAATCCTTTGGATCTAGAGGTAGGTTACTAAGTGCAGTTTCAACTAGATCAGAGAGCCATGGCTTTTAGACAAAAAGGATCCATTCCAGTGCTAGGATGTGAGAGAACAACTTTACTGAAACTACTAGGCTTCTTCAGCAATGAGGTAAGACTAAATACATACCATGGGGGCACGTGTGGTCTAGTGGTTGAAGTGCTTGCACTTCAATCCTGGATCTGGGGTTCGATTCCCAGCACGGTTATCTGTGAGCAAGATATTTGGCCTCCTATGCTCTGCCTGGTCGGATATGGGCATAAAAATAACGTGGTCCCTAGTTTGATTGCACTCTCCATAATAACTATGGAGTCATGCTAGTAAAAGATCCCCCTCTGCCTTTTCGGAAGAGTAGCCGGTAACGGCGGGCATGGGTATAGGGTGTTTGCTTTGATAGCTATTTCATATAATGTCAAACATGATCCATTGGTACCTTGTATATTGCTTACAAACTGTACATTGATCAGTAAATAAAGTTGATTTAAAAAAAAAAAAAAAAAAAAAAAAAAAAAAAAAAAAAAAAAAAAAAAAAAAAAAAAAAAAAAAAAAAAAAAAAAAAAAAAAAAAAAAAAAAAAAAAAAAAAAAAAAAAAAAAAAAAAAAAAAAAAAAAAAAAAAAATTACCTATGAGTGGTTGCGGAAATCAACTATTTGCGCTAGAGACCGACTGCTTTCCTAGAATCTGAGAGAGTTCCTTTCAAGACTGCCGAGTCTTTGAGCATCGATAAAATCCCAATTTTTACTGAAAGGCAGTTAAATTCTGTTTATTACTGTTATAAGGCGTACTTAGGTAACTGAAGCACCGGAGAAAGAGTTTCTTATCGAATCTAACAATTTTGTTCTCATCTTTAGTCTAATTAAATCGAACAATACATTTGTTTTTAGTTATTTTTATTACTAGCAAATGCTTTCTTTCTACTTGAAGGTTAAGCACCAGGATCTAAAAGATCATTTTCTACTTGAACTACTAGAACTCCTCAACAATAAAGTAAGAATTAATGGATAATTATACTAAACTGTTTGAAGAACCAACTCTTTGCATGGGATAATGCGTATTTTCTTAGAATATAAGAGTGTGCCTCACAAGACTGCAAAGATTTAGGAGTTGATAAATTTCAATTTTGTTGCAGAAGGAACTGCGTTCTATTTATCAACTATGCGACTGTAGTTGTCTAATTTGTGTGGCGGATCATACTAATCTATAGGTAATGTTACCATGTAATTAATAAGTATTTGTATAACATACTCGCAATTAAGGTTGGCAGCGCTAAATAATATACTTCACTTTTTTGCAGCTGGATGTAGGATGACATTTGAGGATAATAAGGTGGAAGCAAACAATTGCAAGACGTTGAGCAAACGCGGCTTAACAAGGCGTCACAGCATATTCAATACTCTAATCGAAAACTTATTTTTCCACGTCTCAGCAGGAGTTGAAAAAATTAACAAAAATGGGGTTGTGACTGGAGTTATCCCCCCCCCCCCTTATAGAGGGTGCCGATGCACATCCAACCAGAAGATGCCAAAAGTTTTATATAAAGTACAATGCACAAATACGGAATTATGATGTTTCAACTAGAATAAACAGGCTATTGCGATGCGACTGATATAATTGAACAACCCACAGAATTCGCAGGGCTATAGCTGATTGCATGTACAGAAGTTTTTAATCACACCAGTGACGCTATGGAGCATGATCATTAAATAGCCACGATGCGGTCAGCGATTATATAAGGTTGTTGGTACAGTAGTTAATAACTACGATAAGACACCGACGATGATTTACATAACCCAATGCAACGTTTATGTGTAAATAGATTGTCTGTTATCTGTGGGGAAAATAATAATATAAGTAATTATTAGCATCTATCTACACCTCTATGAAACTATTATTATAAATGACAATGAGATTTTTATGTGGTGATAATCATTTATAATAACAAACCAATTATTTAATTTTTTTGTTATAACTTATTTATTAATATAATAACTATAATAAGTTACTATTATTATTATTTATTGTTATTATCAAATTGTCAAAAAATCACTAGAATAATTATGATTTTACTAATAACAGTTCAATAATAATCATTAAAAGTTACAAAGCAATCATAAACAGTACAATCATAATTATAAATGATTATAATAAATAGGACTTGAAAAAAGGTCGAATAACTGCATAAAAAAATAGTTATAATGATGATAACACAGGCATCAGAGGCTTGCCGAAACAAGTAACAGAGACGATGTGTACGTTACTAAATGTGTTAGTAATAACCTAGCGTCTTTACTAAGTTTCAATGGATCGGGTTTGTGATATTGAGAGTTAGCTCTTTTTGAACTTTTCACAACCAACTGGATATTGCTATCAGCTATCGCTAAGAATAGTTTTTATTACAGGACGCATCGTCTCTGTTCCTTTTTTTGGCTCGCCCAGTAGATTCGTGGATAACAATTATAAAAAGTAATAATGATACAAAACTACAAAAAAATATAAATCTCTGTTGTTACAGGTAGATTTGATGCTGCTGTCCTTAAAAATAGTCTAAAGTTTTTTTTAGGGATATGTCATTATAATATACGACTGACAGCCTGGAAGCTATCACGAAAAAACTTTTACGAGTCTGCATGAAGTAACTAAATTTTATACTATGAACGATGGTAACTCCAGGTTGGACGTAGAAAGTTCAGGGAGAAATAACTGTTAATGTCACAACCACGTTAGATGCAGCAGGGGGAAAATTTCAACAAGTATGCTTGCAATAAGTAAAAAATTTAAAGAGTAATTTAGCATCAGGCATTGCGCAGCTCAGACTCAATCTACAACAGCAGCAGAAACAAAGGCTTTTGAATATCCTTGACAGCAAAACTGTTGTAAAAGAAAGAGAAAACAAAAACGATTGAATCCTCTAAAAGTGGTGAGGCCTAGAAAACAATAGCTTAAAGTCTAGCGAAAATTTTACCTTTCCTAAACCCGGCAGCATAGATGATCAGTGATGATGATGATGATGATGATGATGATGATGATGATGATGATGATGATGATGATGATGATGATGATGATGATGATGATGATGATGATGATGATGATGATGATGATGATGATGATGATGATGATGATGATGATGATGATGATGATGATGATGATGATGATGATGATGATGATGATGATGATTAGAATGATCAATGATCATAAAAAATGATGAACAATGATCGACCATGTTTGACGACAATCAAAGACAATCGACGACAATAGATGACTATCGACAACGGTCAAAGGCGATTGACAATGATCGGCAATGATTGGCGATGACGATGAGTGTGTAAAATATTGCGAACCATTTGTTCATAGAATGAAGCCTGTTAATTTCAAAACGCTACTATGGTTATTGGTTGAACGAAATGAAAACTTGCCACTGCCAACAGAATCTGATGTTAAAAAATGCATTGAGACTAGGAGAGGCTTGGATAAAGATGTCAGTGCTACAACTGTTATTGCATATGAAGCTGTAGTGCGTAAAGGATATCTTCCTTCAAAGGGTCTGTACTTGCCTTTTACAGATAGTAGACAAGATTACATCAAAAATACTGAATTCTCTCATTAATCCGACTACCACAATTTCTTCGTCCTTGAAGGGAATGGTTATGAGAAGTTTCACAACTAAAGAAAAATCTAAAACACAGTCTAAATCAATTTGCCTACACTGGTATATTACAATGATAAAAAACAGCCTACTGCTTATGTCATTGGTGAGCGATTTAGAGTTTTTTGAATGGATTTGCCCTTCTCTGTTTATTATGTTAGAGAATGCGAGCTCCTTGATTTACTTTAGGCCACAACATTGTTTTCAACCTATTGTCTTTAGAAGAGACGGTGAAACCAACAGCACCGATAATCTCAAATGCAAAGGCCTGTCACATACAACAATATAATGATGCCACTTTAAAAGAATCGTTTAGTCCCCAGGACTTTTGATTCTTATCTAAAAATACTCAGCTGTCCATCAGTAAGGTCAAAAGCATGTACAATGGTACAAGTAAGTTGTACTTGCCTACTGTACTGTGTATTCCATACGTAATCGATACAAACAATGGGTTCAAACTTATTACCAAACCAATTTTTACATGACACGGTAAAGAGACAAACAATATTTCCAGCTGCAGTTACTCTTTATAACGTCTTTTAATTTGATTAACATATTGCTGTTAATTCTTCATCGTATCTTACATTCTAATAAAGTTATTCCCATCCACCACAAACTGTTTTAGGTGGAATCAAATATTTTACCAATAACCATCATTCAAACCGATGCTCAAACCAATATGCCAACCGAGATCGAAGTTAAAATTCATATCTAAGTAACAATCATGTCAAAAACAATAAATAAAACTATTTTTTGTTTAAACAATTAATCACATTGAATTCACCAACACACACACATACACACGCATCTGCAAGCACTAACCCTCTCACACACCCTCATGCACATACACAATGTTGACCCAAGAAACATAACCGCCAGGATGCTTACCAAACAATTTATAACAACATGAACTCTCTCATATTTTTACATTACAAACTATTAAGTAAACAACCATTTCAATCTTACATAATTGTTTATATAACTTTTTTGAATCATCGATAACAAGTTATTTCAAACAAACCTGTCTTCTCTAAATATTCCACTCCCACACCTTTTTTTCATAGCTATTTTTTTCTTACAGTAGGATCTCATCTTATAATACCATACTATCACGTTTATCAAAACTTCACATTTCTCTTCACATTTTTTTAAATTTTAAAGTTTCGCGTTAAGCTACTTGAATTCTGCTTCTGTTACACTACTTACTGTGACCCCGCAGTTACTTCTAGGCAGCATATATATTGAATTTTTTCTATTCCTACGCTGTTTGTTGGAATTTATAGTTAACACATTCAACCTTGCTACTATGTGTCCCTTGCACATTATTGAATATGGGCCTCAACTATGCTTCCTTTGCATGTTACTGAGTATGGGCATCAACTATCTGTCACTTGTATGTTACTGAGTATGGGCCTCAACTATCTGTCACTTGTATGTTACTTAGTATGGGCCTCAACTATCTGTCACTTGTATGTTACTGAGTATGGGCCTCAACTATCTGTCACTTGTATGTTACTGAGTATGGGCATCAACTATCTGTCACTTGTATGTTACTGAGTATGGGCCTCAACTATCTGTCACTTGTATGTTACTGAGTACGGGCCTCAACTATCTGTCACTTGTATGTTACTGAGTATCATGGGCCTCAACTATCTGTCACTTGTATGTTACTGAGTATGGGCCTCAACTATCTGTCACTTGTATGTTACTGAGTATGGGCATCAACTATCTGTCACTTGTATGTTACTGAGTATGGGCCTCAACTATCTGTCACTTGTATGTTACTGAGTATGGGCCTCAACTATCTGTCACTTGTATGTTACTGAGTATGGGCCTCAACTATCTGTCACTTGTATGTTACTGAGTATGGGCCTCAACTATCTGTCACTTGTATGTTACTGAGTATGGGCATCAACTATCTGTCACTTGTATGTTACTGAGTATGGGCATCAACTATCTGTCACTTGTATGTTACTGAGTATGGGCCTCAACTATCTGTCACTTGCATGTTACTGAGTATGGACATCAACTATCTGTCACTTGTATGTTACTGAGTATGGGCCTCAACTATCTGTCACTTGTATGTTACTGAGTATTGGCATCAACTATCTGTCACTTGTATGTTACTGAGTATGGGCATCAATTGCACCAGACATTTCTTGCGCTTTTGCCTATAGAAGACTGCAACTTTGCAACTACTCATTGCACTTATTTGCACTTCACGCAATATATTGCTTACGCTTTCCCAGCTAGCTCACACTGGAGTTTTTAAGCAGTTATATAACTCTAAAGCTTTGAGCAATGTGTGGGCTCTTTATAGTGACAGTGTAAAAATAGATTGCTCCACAGTGTTATATTCATCTGGGTGAAGCAAAATAATGGCAGTGAAGCATTTAGAACCTAAAGAATCTTTGTTTGAAAGTGGCTGTAAGCAGGAATGCACTACATCATTTCAGATAAAAGACAATGTGCAAATGACAATACTAACATTGTCTTTTATCAACTGTTTCACCCCTTTTATAATTCTAAGGTCTTGAGTTGAGTTCTACAAGTTTCTTTTTTTGATTTGAAATGGCTTTAATTCACAAGTATGTCAGGTGGTTTCTTTCAGCTTAAGAAGTTTTGCTGCACTAACATCTTTCGCTAACATGGTTATCCAACCGTTAGACTTACACCAACGAATATCAATTAACTCTCATAAACTGCGTAAATGGTATTGCAGCAAACTTTTACTCAGAACCTCCTGATTACCCTTGAGAGTGGCCCTGGTGACATTCTAGCGTCAGGAATAGCAGTCTGTAATACATATAGCAAAGACTTTCACCAAACGCATGATAAATTGTAAATTCCATAGTTCATTATAGAAAAACTTCTGGCCCAAAACCTAGCCCTGAGGTCAACACCCAGCAGGCATAACGTCGGCCCACATAACCATAGAACAAAAATTGGAATGAGGAACCTCAAAAACAGTTACCTGACATATTGCAAGCTTAGATGTGGGACGCATGGAGATAAATATATCCTAAAGATCAAAAATCAAATAAAGATCCAAATCACATCTCAGTACAATCGGGAGTTGTCATCATAGCATAGACACCTCTCATACTTGACCCAATGTTCATTTAACAAACTTTACTACTTATTTGCCTGTAATAATAACCTATAGGGTTAGTAGTTGATCTAGATTAAATTTGTATGCACTTAGGTATCAGGTTTGTACATCAAATGCTCCCTAAGCTTTAAAAAGATATAGGTTTTGCCTTGACCTTGCAGTCAATGATTGACATTATTACTGTTAACTACTCTTGCTTGCTTACGCTCTCATTACTGTCGGGAATGCAGAAAATAAGTTTTGGAAATGTCAAAGTGTAAGGTTATGTGTCTGGCTGGAAGGCTCACCGCAATTTTGGAGTAGAAGTATGCTCTTCTGCATTGTTTTACAATACCACAACAAAACAGTATGACTTCTGGAGAGAAGCGAGATCTGAGAGTGCAGCCTGTGGAGGCTGACCGTTATACACAGTCAGCAAACAGGAAGTTTATTCAACGTATGTTGTTTAGTGGGACTATAGTAGAACACTCTGATCAAGTAGAGTATGTTACAAACATTGAGTTGTTAGCGGATGCTAAAACTGTGCACAAGGAAAGTTACGATTTATCGATGCAGTGTTTTAGGTGTATTCGGTGTTGCAAGACATTCATGTTAACATAGAATGCACAATGTTTTTATTGAAAACAGAGAAAAATAATATGTGAATTATCTGAAACGTAATGGCTAATTGATGAAAGTGTGAGCATTCTTGGCTCGATTTATATGTTTTCGCGCGAAAAGTACAAACCCGCTTGAGCTTGTGATCTACCTACTATTTATAAACATAGACGATAAACCTATGAACATATTATGCTTATAGGTTTATACATGAACAAAAGGAGTTGTATTAAAAACTTAGTTTGAGTTGATATTGAATGAGTCTATCCCCACTACAAAATTTCAAAATACCACAAGGTACTACAAAATAACCAATTATTTTAGTAGTATTGTTTTACAATAGCCTCTGCAGTAAATGTTTAGAAGTGAATGCAGTTGTAAAGCGCACACGAGTTCTTTCACTCTATTTCAACAATGGGTAATTTTCCAATACACCTATTGAATTAGACAAAAAAAGTCTTTGTAGTAACATGAGGGTTGCTTCTTTATTTGTTTCATTAGGTCTTTTTTTCATTCGGATGCTTTAGAATTTCATTGGGTCTAATACAAAAGACCTGTGAAGAATGGGAAAAACATTTTTTGTCAGTCTTTGGAGGTTCTTTTGCAGATGACATAAATTTAAACAGTGTTGCATAGCAATCAAATGATGGCAGTTAGGGCCAAATTTTACTTATGAGAAATCATGTTTGCAAAGTAGTAGCTTGGAATGCAAAGGCTATTTAATACAGGCATTATTCTTCGTAAGCCAATATCGTTCGTTTTAAGGCCGCCAGCTTGATTCCTTCTCTCATGTAAAAAAAACCCACCAGTTTAATATCACTTTTTGACATGAAGTGCTTTCTCTTTCAACGGTTCTATTATTTTTAGACATTGCATCTTAAGTCTCAGTTGAAATGTCTTGTCTGAATTTATTGAGTTTTATTTAACTAAACATTTAATTTGCAAACAGATTTTAAAGCTTATCACCAAAATATATTTGACATAACATGCAAGGCCAAAAATAACACTTAACAGTGAGTGTGGTGATAAGACAAGGTTGGGAAAGCAATCTTGAATTTCAGCATTTTTCTGCTTTAGCTGTCTGTATGGCTGTGAAGAAGAAGAGAGTCTGACCAAGGTGTGAGCTATAGGAGTAGGGCCCTACCAGGACAAAACAGGTTAGCTGATGTAACACGTGAATGAGGGTTTCAAAAGCTGATGGCTCCAGGGAGTTAAGTTTTTCACTGCATAAGCTTATCAATGTTTCCCAGCTGAAGCATGTTACAACCCTAAAAAGTATGGGATGGGCAGGAGTGCTGGGCACTTGAAACAGGGCAGTAGGGAGAAGGGTGAAACAAGGACACTAAAGAAAATCTGCTATGCAAAGTTTTTCCGTTTTGAGAAAACATTTGCCCCCCAAGCTGGTGAGTTTTATTCAGTTATTTGCACTCTAGCTACACAGCTGCACTATACTTGTAAATTAGTTTTGTATGGGAATTGGTAGATTGACACTATCGCCTTAGTACAGCTCAATACAAAAAGAAAACCTTTAGTTAAAAACTGGATAATCAATGATGCTGCCAGACTACTATAGGGTTAAACTAGAGAAACAAATATGATCTATTCAAATTGCCTGGATAAAACTTTCTCTTAAAGGTTAAAAACACAACTGATAACATTTATTACAATAATGGTCTGATATACAATTGTGAGTGTTTAATTAACTGTTTGCTGGCTGTTGCTTATGCGTTGTTGTTAGTGGTTTACTGCCATTCAGGCATTGATCCATTTTATCCACACATGCTGTCGCTACTTTTTGTTTCTCAGTCTCTTCATTTAATTTTTGTTCCATTGTGCTTTCCTCTTTAGCACATGTTGAATGTTCAGTGGTTGGGAACAAAGGCTTTGCAGTGTGCTTCATGTACAACAGAAATATCCCCATTGACAGCATCTGGGAAGAAAACGGGGATATTGTAAAAATTACCATGCTGTTGAGGCAGATGGCAAAATTAAACATACTTTTTAGTAAAGTTAGGTAACATCAAAATATGCTTTAGAAAATAGTAATGTTGTACCAGTAAAAAGTTTGCAAAGTCCAAAATGGTGATTGTCCATGGAAAATCAATGGCATCAGTGATAGCACCAGTTACAGTTGGACCACAAAAACTTCCGGGGCTCAGTCCACTGTTTATCAGTCCAGACACCATTCCATAGGTGTGTAAACTCTTTTTCTCAAAACCATTCACTCTAGAAATAGGATAATAGTTTATAAGTGTTGGAAGCCTTGGCACCAGTTTGAAGCTGAGGAAGAAATTTATAGCCTTTTAACAGACTGTTTTTTTGTTTTGTTTATGTCAGTCTATCAAAAACCCTGGATGTAAAGGGTGCAATCATGTTTTCTTGCAATGAGCAGCTTAAATGAACTACAAACGTGATACAACGCAGTTCACCGACAATTTTTTTGTAATGCTAGCAGTTTCTAATCATTACGGTGAACATTTTTCCACATTATAAAAATTAATATTCATTCGATTTCCCAGAATATCATAAGAAGCACAACTCTAAGTAAAAACAAAAGTGTTTTATCCAATGAACCACAGTCAACACAAGAACCTGAGTTGACATTTGTTGTAAACCTTGTTGACTGGATTCTTTGCTTAAATACATTTTAATCTTGCTTGAAAGTTCTCTTCTCAACTAAAATCAATTCCTTATGTCCTTGAAAAACTGAATAGATCAGCGACTAATGGAGAAAATTTTTTTAACAAACTAGTGGTTTAATGTGACAAGGTGAACTCAACAAGTCTGTAATACAAAATGGTAGCTAAATAGCAATCTGTTTACTCACTCTGTAAAGTCAAGCACAGCTTGGTATGGTGGAATAAATAACAAAGGTGTCAACACATTTAACACTGGATACATTGTAGCTGTCAACCAAAAATATCTACAACAAAAACAGAAATTAGCAATAAACTGCTAATTTGTACCAAATCTGGGTGATTGAGAGTTCCACATGAGACTGTTCTTTTAGTAGAGAGACCTTTTGCAACAAACGCACATTGACCTTCTCAGAAATCTTAACACTTTTGTGAGCCAAAAGCTAGTTGAGCTTGCATGAACAGGTTTTAGCTTAAAGAGTCTACATTGGAGAAATCAACAGAATTTATGTGTACTTAAAAGATCTCGTGGTTGTAAATGCATAGTTTTGGAAGCAGCCACGTTTCCAGTTTTTTAGAGCACAGCTCTGATATTACATCGCTAGACACCTAAGTTTCACTTCATATTCTATTATCATATTAGATGGCCCAAAAAGTTGAAAATAGTGCAATCTTTCAAAACATACAAGGAAAGCCTGCCACCCAACATCGAGATTAATACAACTTCATTATTTCATCTTCTCTTTTTGCATTTAAATGGTTCAACAGAGAATTCGAATGAAAAGCTGTTTATCTACTATACATTGCATCATACTGCATCATTACATACCTTTTTCCATGGAATATGAAGTCTAGAAGAGGTGATGGAGGGAAGAAAGGAAGGAATAGTATTGTCATACACCAACCAAATAGCATGATGTGAAAGAGATTTACCTGTAAAAGAAATTGGCAGAAAATCAAAACCCGGTAATTGTTAGTTAACTCCATTATTGCCGCATTATCAGAATTTAAAGTCCTCTGGTTCATCGATAGGAGAGGCTGCCATGTTGGCATATTACACAATGCACACATTAAACTTGTTGCTGAAGCTATTGTTGCTTGAACCTTTAGAATGCAAACCTTATTCAAACTGACTTACTTGGCTAATAAAACGTGTTACGATCAAACTGCTCACTGTTCTAACAGCTGATGTTACAGCAAGTATTATCCCAACCACTGATGCACCAGTACCAAACTATAATGAAACAAATAATATATTGAGCATTGCCTTAATTTCGTAATCAGCTTGAGCGATTTATTTTTTTTTTCAGATTTCATTACCATTACCGGTCTCTTTATGATTTGTAACAGAAAACTTATTCGGCTTCTCTAATCTCCAAGCAAATAGGATGCACTAAACATATTTGCAAATTTTTTTTAGCTCTACAAAATAAGTTTGTAATGGGTATTATTAATTGACCTACTGAAACGGATATACTTACAGAAGTTGAGAGATATACACTGATCTCCGTAGAGCGACCTGTGCCATTTATTTTTATCAGCATGCAATGAACAAATATCAATAAACATCCTGGAATTGCTAGCAGAGAAATAAACTGTTCTTTTCTACTTGTACTTTCTTGAGCTGTAAAACAATATCTAAAGAAATTATATCCAGATGACATTAGTAGGGATGTTTCTTTTCTAATACTGCTAGTCCAGAGGTTTAAATAGTGTTGTTTGAACTTAAAAAATTCTGACCAATCAATGAGTTTAGCTGGCTCTGAAAATCTGAATTTAAATTTTAATGCCAGGTTTGAAAACACAGTTTCCTGGCTCTACTTTTAAATGTAATCAACTTCACAGTCAACTTGAATAAAGTTACATCGATTTGTTGGCTAAAGAGAAGAAAAGCTGAAATGAATTTGTCTATGGTCACTGGCAAAACTACTTACTGGTCTTCGGAACAACAGCCAAGAAAACTGGTATACATCCCATCATGATTCCGCCAAGAATACAAAACATAAATATGTATCCTACAAGCTAAAAGTGAACATTTTTCTTGTCACAAGAAATTATAGTTTAGTCATGATAGAGTAAGTTCAATATATTAGTTACTATCAACAGCTTCATCAATGATAATGCGCATCTTTTGAAACTTTCCATTGGTGAAGTAGCACAAAAATGCTAGTGTTCATTTTATCAATGCGACGATTAGTAAACGTCCGTTGCTAGAGTTTTTGCAAAAAGTTTTATATTTGTAATAGTAATTGCATTCTGTTATATTGCTGAGATGTGTAGTACTTTTATGCAATGTCATGATGGCTGATTCCTTAAGTAACTCACTCATTGCAGTTGCCTTTTCTTAGGTTTCAAAAGGGCTATATAGTTGTTATCAAATTGCTAAGAAAAATGGTAAACTGGTTCTCATCTATTGTATTGTATTTGAGATTGATTATTAACTTACACTTTATTTGCTTGACTTTTTTAGTTAAATACTGTGTAATTCAACTTAGAGAATTGTTAAAAAATTTCATACCGAAAATTTAAATCTGGGGTTTTTCTGTCACAAAATCTCCACATTGTAATAACTTCAATCTTGATACATTATTTGATTTGCAAATATATATTTCTAACTGTAATACTGCTTTAATTTTTGAGATATTGGCCAAGCAACATATAACTTTGGCGCCAGTGTGTTTGCATGATATAGTCAACGATTATTAATATCTTACAGTTTTGCTGTTGTCAATGATACTGTAGACCATGATAAAAAACTCTTTTATGATCGCTAGACGCCGGTTTATATGTACTTCTGGGTGTCATTCAGAAATTTTCATTCCACATTGCACGGAACATTTATTTAGTAAAGCATATTTTCCGACCCATTTTCTCCATAAAAAATATCAGTTAGTAAAAAGTCTATTCATCATCTGTCTTTGGCAGCTCAACAGTGGAGTTTTCAGTGTCAAAACTTAATGTGTAGATCGAGAAGCTGTGTTTCATATCTTGGAGACCACTGTCATTGTTGGTATGATAGTAGCAAAAAATGGAAACATTGCCGCAAATAGGTACATCATGTTCGTACTAGATCTTGTTTGCTTCCTTCACACTTAACAATTAAAGCCAGGGATGCTGTCAATTCCATCCATCTACCGTGCAACTTCAGGTAAGTTATTTATAAATTATTTTCATTCTTGATTAAAAATTTGTGCGTTCAGTTCCAATTTGAACGTCCTTCAACTTCCAAATATGCCTGCTGCAGTGTCAGTACATTTTAAGCAATACTTTTTAATTGTGGATCAAAATTTGTATTTCAATAGTTTCTATACTAGCAGGGTACTTAAATTTTTAGGCACATGATGTAATATTTGAATATGAAACAAACTTACATTGAATTCATAAACAAATTATTTGTTCTTTTGGCCATGAAGACATCTGCAATGATATTGTCTTAGATTTTACATAGCGTTGTTTCTGTGGGGCATAGCATGTAAGAGTGATACTTGATGCTGCTAGCTAACTTATTTTATGCGACTTTTAGGTTGACTGCGGGGTAACTCATTTGGAATTAGCTGGTCATTAGCAAGCTAGGGCAACCTTGTTGATAGCTCTACTGACTGTAGCAGGTGGTCTACCGAGTGAAGAAACTAAACAGTGAGTTCTCCAGACTACTAGCCACCGATTGGACCATTTGAAGTATTGTGGTTAACTACTAACTAAAGATGTGACTGCTTATTCCATTCTATTGTTATATATTTATGTTACAACTCATTAGTTTTTATTCAGCATTCAGTGTTTTTAACCGCATATTTGCATATTTTAGCACCACTAACTCTATAAATGTAGTTGCAGTATGATTGTGTGAGCTGTTTGTGTGCTATCACAGTGTAGTTAAATAAGCAATCTATTGTGTTGTGGTGTGGCAATTTACTGTATTCTAGAATCATCTAGGCAAATACAAGTGTACTTTTGCAACTCTACTTCTTAGTTGTCTGGCAGGTAGCCTTACTAACTGTTCCTGCGCTCTACTGATTCCATTACAGCTCAGCGCGGCCATGTAGCACAACGAGGTTGATAAGGAAGTGGCCACCACCTTTAGTACCGTTCACCTTGATAGAATTTAGCTTGGTACAGCTCAATGCAGCTAGGATTCTGTGTCAGTTTACTGGCGACAACAAGCAGGGACTATTGTCTGCCCAAGATTATCTCTGGATTTATCTCTAGTCATTGTTCAGAACATGTATGGCGCAACTTCCTTACACTAGTGGAAGCAGTGAAATACTGCAAATATATAGACAGTACTAGCGAGATGTCACCAAATGGCTGACCATTGCCAATACTCACTTTTTCGTCGCCCCGGGTATTGGCGGAACTGTACCCCTTACTGAGTTCAGTAAGTATCTCTGTAGTACTTCCTTTCCTTGTCCCGTGTAACAGTGTTCTGGTAGCAATCTCAATATCCCCCCCCCCGCCAACGAACACTGCTACACCCCTTTGCTCCAACTTAGAGGTACCCCTACCCTGCAGGACACTATTTCCTTTTTTCCTGCTGTGTATTTTGTTGACTGGGTAACAGTTGCAGAAATCACCGGTCTTGGTTGGACTCTGTAGTCGCTGTACAGACTTTCCAAAATCATATTGCCATCACCCCTCAAACTTCTGGTACCCCATTTCCCAACATACAATTACTCTTCTTGACCCTCGTCTACTACCTTTTTTTGCTGTACTCCTGCAGAAGCAATCCGGAAACTGCCCTTGCTTTCCTACCAACACCGTTACAGCTTCCATCTCATGTTTGACATGGTATGTTTTCAGTTATGATTACAGTCATACACCATGTTTCCGGTACCCCTCTTGACTCAGGATTACTCCTCTTGTCTTTGCAATGGTTTCTCCTAACTCGTCAAAGCTGCCACTTCTTCCAATGGCTGCACAGTGAGCTTGGGGTGGCCGGATTCCAGAAGATACGACAAATGTTGCAGCTCTAGATAGACTTATTCAGACTCTCAAAAGAGTGCTACAACCCTTGCCCCTCTCCTTTCCTATGCACAAAACTTTCAACCACCGAAGTTCACTGGCCAGGGAGATGTAGAGTACTTTATTGCACAGTTCTTACATATTGCCGAAGCAAACGACTGGGATACCCACAATGCTCTACTCCATGTAAAAGAAGCTATCCAAGCGCAAACTTTACAGTGTAGTTAACCCAATACCTTTCAGGCTGTGTTCACATCCTTTTTTGTGCATTTTGGCCAGACAGGTTGAGAAGCTTTTCAGTGCAAGGCTCATTTACAGAATTCTAAAAAGACCTCCCGGTCGGAACATGCTAGCAAGATAGAGGGATTAGTTTACCAATGATGGTCTATCAGATCGGCTTTGTAGAGCACATGGTACTGTAGACATTTACTTTTACCCCTGGTCATCTCTTTTTGCAATGCCACATGTTAGCAGTAAACTCGCATAGTCTTGAAGATGTAGTCTGCGCTGGTGGAGAGCTTCTTTACATCAAGACAGTTCCAGAGGGTGAACAGTCGATCAGGATAGGAAAAACAAGACTGCTAAAACCTTCAATGGCTTCATTCCCTCATCTACAGACTGCTTCCATGATTTCATAGACTGTTTCCTTTGCTCTGTTAGGACCTACTCACCACTTCCTGGTAGCCATCAACTAACTACCCCTCCATGAGCCCTTACCCTCAGCCACCCCAACCAATGCCTGCTTTCGAAGACTCCAGGTATCTTCTACTCCAAACGGTACAAAGTCTTGCTGTGGAAATGCCACAGACAAAGGGGTGGCAGCAAGCGGTGTGCAAACCACCTCCAGTGACTCCAAGACCCTTTCCAATTGGGCACCAACCTCCCCTCGGCTTGTATACACCCCTTTTTAGTGCCTACACATATCCTTTCGATATGTACCCTTCTTACACTGTGGTGCACAATAACCCCCATGTCCCCCATCACTCTTTGCCTGTGATGCACAGCCTTCTCCTGTGCCACATGCCATTCCTGCCATCGAGCAAAGCCTCCACACAGTGCCGACCCCTGTGTCTCACAGTTTTTGCCTTTTCAATGTTAGCGGTGTGATCAATAAGGCCACTATGGCAGAGGCTGTTCGGCCAAACTCAAGACTGTTCCACCGTCCAGAGCTACACCTGCCTCGGAAAACAACAAGCTGTCACAGTAGTTGCCCCACTCGCAGACTTGCTGCAACCGGGCACAAAAGTGGAAGAAAGGGCTAGAAAGAGAGGAGAAGAATAACCCAGTAACATTTTTCATCTTTCCTAGGGTCCCCTGTACCACTTCCTTGGAAGAAGGTGCCGTCTTCTTTGTCTCAATGGCAGCTCTCCACGTCCGACTGCTATGCAGTCCTATACGCTGAAGCGGATGACCAGGACCATTAAAAAATCCCTGCCACCATACACTCTCTGCTTGATTTGCCCCCCTTACAACCAGTGGATCTCCTGATGCACCAGCGTGCCCCTGACCAAAATTGGCAACCGGCAATTGCACCATTATGCCCACCAGTAGAGCGCCCTTCATATATTCGAAATAAGACATCTCCTCCCAAGCTGTAAAGGTTCAGCCCACCCTGTTGTCCAATCCTGATAAAAAAGGCCCTACCAGGCAACTTACTACCTTCCAGAGAAACTAAAACGGAGGCCAATCACACTTCTCATCCACACTCACTGCACAATGAATCTCCTATCGAAGCAACACTTCAGTCCATTCCCAGAGTTGGTAAGACAGACAGTACAGGAGAGCGAGTCCCATGGCATCGTGGCTGATGGTACACAGATATCTTTCTACAGTATAGCGAGAGCCACACTCCGCCTTCATGCTGCAAATTCTGAAGCTACGTTTGTTGTCAGCCACATAAGCGAATATGCTATCCTGGGGATGCCCTTTGTCGATGCTCATGATTTTTACACAAGATTTATCAAGTCCGCCATAATGATGGCTGCCAAGGAGGTACACTACCCTGACAAAAATGGTATGGAATTCAGTATCCTCTAAAAAAACTCACACAGAATTATTTGCCACTCAGGTTAGTAGAGTCCCATCCTGGAGGCCCTCCTATAGCCGCTTGTCTGCATGAGCTTGACAGTAGAAAACACATACTGCTTAACTGCATGAACTCAGTTGCTCAGCTGGGAGAATTGAAGGGGGGGGGCAGCACTATGGGCCATTGCGAATGAGTGAACTTAGAAGGGGTCGAAAATACAGAGATAACTGCAAAACCTGTCATTACTCCTTCCAGCTACCCCATTCACTCCCCCGTTTCCTCTCAGGTCTTTGAGCTGTATTGAGCCACTCTCCCTCACTGCCAAAACAGATGTGGGCCCAACAGATAGCCAGGTTGCCATGCCAGTACTCTGCAGTGTTCATTTCAGGAGACATTGATGCAGATAAAACCACCCTGGTCACTCACACTATCCCCTCTTCCCGGTACTTGACCCATCCACCAACCTCCCCACTGACTTGTCTCTGATAAGGAAGCAGTAAGTAGAGAGACAGGTGTAACAGCTGCTAAAGTGTAACCTCATAGAACAAGCCTCAGGAGCCTGGAGTTATCCCGTAGTTCTTGTAAGGAAGGAAGTTGGTGGCTGAAAGTTGTGTATAGACTACGAATGGTTGAAAGTAGTCACTCATCAGAATGCTTACCTCCTTCCCATCGATGAGAGCTTGGATACCTTGTCAGAGAGCCAGTTTGTTAACACCCTGGACATAGTCAGTGGTTACTAGCATGTCGCTCTAGATAAAGACGCCAGTGGGTGCTCTGTATTTGATAGTCATTCATATCTATGGAAGTAGAAGGTCCTCCGCTTTGGTCTCATTTCAGCCTGGCCACTTTCCAGCACCAGATGGAAAAATTACTTGAAAGCCTCCATAGGAGAACTGTCCTGCTCTACTTTGATGACATTATTGTCATCACTCATAACTGTCCTACTTACATCCAGCACCTGGCTGAGTTCTTTCAGGGTTGCTCAAGCCAGAGGTGCAGTATCCAGGACAAGCGATGAGTAGGGCAGAAGTGGCCACTGATTAGGAGAAGATTAATGCCGTTGCCCACTGGCAGACCCCTACTGAGTTGAAAAGTTTGCAAGCCTTTCTGGGTAGTGCAGTGTACTGAAGGCAGTACATGTCTGGTTTCTCCATTGTGGCATGGCCCCTTACTCAGCTTGTTAGTTAGCATGTTTCCTGTAAGTGGTCTCCAGCCCAAGAGAGTTCTTTCCAACAGTTGAAAGTAACCATGAATCATGCCTCTGTCTTTGGCTACCCTGACCCTAAGGCCAAGTACACTTCAGACACCACTGCTAGCAATGTTGAGGTAGGTGCAGTATTGTCACAAGTGCAGGACGCTCACTACAATAAGACACTCAGTCTTTAGAAGCGTAACTACTGTGTGACACAGAGAGAGCTGTTGACAGTGTTGAAGGCTGTCCAGCCCTTCCATCCCTACTTTTATGGTCAGTACTTCCATCTTTGGAGAGACGATGCCTCTCTGTTGTGGCTGTGTCATCACCAAAAACTCAAAAGTGAAGTTGGTATGTGGCTTGAGTCCCTTTCAGAATTCAGGTACACTATTGAGCATAGGAATGGCTCCCAACATGGCAACATGGATGGCTTGAGTTGCAGGTGTCCCCCTCAGTGTAGGCAGGGTGGCCACATTCAGCAGAGAGATGGTGGACCTTCTAGGGCTTAAGTCCAACAAGAGTTGGCTTCTCTTTCCCACCCTTAGTTCCCCTCCATTCTACCCTGACTCGGTTCGAGTCTCTGTAGCCAGTCCTCAGCCCAACTACTTTTTCTGTCCTTTAGTCACCTCTAATGTAGTTTATCCCTTTCAACCTGTCATCGACTTAGTCCAGGCTCAGAGTGAGGGTAGTCAAGCTGTGGCTGTCATTTACCAGGCAGTTTCCACAAAGTGTTCTCTCACTAGGGAGCAGTTGGAACTCAGTGTTTAAGGGATGAGATGGCTGAACAACCGCATCGGTGCTATGAAGCTCTGCACAAATGGTGTGTTGAAGCTCCAGTTCTCTCCTGACTGCTCTCCCCATTGGTGTGCCATCTGTCCGGCAGATCTACATGGTAATACAGTCTGGCAGACCCATTCACTTGCACAACAGCAAGTGAGCTGGACCCTAAGTGCCTCCGGCTCACTTTGTATTAGCCAGGTATGAAAGCGGATTGTTCACCATATGGTTAAGAGCTGCGAGGTGTGCCAGAGAGCCAGGAGTGGTGGCACCAAACTCAGTCCCTACCGCCAATGTATGTATGCTGTTGATTCATGGTAGATGCTGGTCAATAATTTGGTGGGCCCTTTCCCTGAGACTGAGCGTAGCAAGGCCTGGATCCTCGTGTCAACCAACTGTTTTACCAGGTAGCAATACGCTATGGCCCTTCGAAAGGCCACGACCCTGGTGGTAGCCAGCACCATTGACGAACAAGTGTTTTGCTATATGGGCATCCCTGAACAGAGACACCCCTACCAGGGGGCCCAGTTTGAGTTTTATCTAATGCAGGAGTTATTCATTCTACGAGGTGTAGAAAAGGCTCATACCACCCCTACCTCCATAGGTCAACTGTATTGTTGAGAGGAACAATCGTATGATGGGTGGTTCCCTCCTGTCTCCGCTCTTGAAGAGAATGCCAGGTGATTGCGACTCCCTGCTCCATTGACTGATGAGGGCTTTCAGAGTCACCCATACTCAAACACTAGTGAAAAAGCCAATCACTTGAAGCAGAGCGGGGAGTTATGTTGCCAGACCAGGTGTCTTACTACCCCCAGCTGATTGACTGCATGCCAGTTTATGAATATGCTCAAAATCTCAAGTTGAGACTGGATGAGGTATGTGAGGCTCCGAAGGAACAGCAGATGGCGGTTAAAGTTCATGCTGCTGCTACTGCTGCTGCTGCTACTGCTACTGCTGCTACTGCTGCTGCCGCTACTGCTGCTGCTGCTACTGCTGCTGCTGCTGCTACTGCTGCTGCTGCTGATACTGCCGCTACTGCTGCTGCTACTGCTGCTGCTGCCACTTCCGCTGTCACCGCTGCTGCTGCTATTGATGTTATTGTGATTATTATGTATCAAAATTGCAGTGTTTTAATGTTATAATATCATATAAAACTGTTCAGATTTAGATATATATAGATGTATAAAGTATAAATGATAACGGGTCTATTTCAGCGGATTGATTATATAAGTAGGTCAATCATCTTGCAGATCTGATTGCTATGATAAACAATAGTGAACCATACATATTGATAACTTTATTAATCTTATGACTGTTATGCCCCTGATATGCTATGCTTGGTAGAACAATGCTAAACTGCAATGGTCATTGTGGACTTAGATTACAAACATCGCTACAACTATGCTTGCTAAAACAACTTTGAACCAAGCTTTAGTCTGCAGAGTGTCTGAAAAAGCAATACCAGGATTGCAGCAGCCTGTAGACAACAGAGAGGAACAAGATACAGCCCAGTTGTTCCAGTGGTGAAGAGCTTGATTTGGGTTGGCCAAAAGAAGTGCGGAGGAGGACTACGGTGACTTTCAGATATCTAAGAGTTAGCAAGTGGCAAAGGGGACATATAGCAGCGCAGGAAGGCTCGGACTTCGCTATCATTTCAGGTTTAGCTAGTAGTGTTTCGTGTGGAAGTTATGTAAACTTCAGCAATGCCAACAGCATTTGTTTCTAGTCAACAGTTCACACGTGAAATTTTAACACAACAACACTTTGTTTCATAAAGATTATTCTATACAGCGCAAGTTTGACTGTAAAAAAAGTATATCACTGAAACTTGTAGCAAATATGGATCATTTTATTGCATGATAAAATGATCCATATTTGCTACAAGTTTTAGTGAAATACTTTTTTTACAGTCCAACTTGCTCAGCCGTATTTTGAGGCATGCACGCAATTTATACTACTATTTTGTTAAAGAGCATAGACTTAAGTGGGTTTGAAATAATGTTATTGGTTAAGGAAATATAGCAGAGCTTATGAAATAAAGCTTGTTTGATGATAATGGCCAAGAAACACGCATACTTGATAGAGACCTGGACCCAGAGCAGCTCCTGTAACATATCCTATACTGAGTGTTGCTTCTATTAGGCCCTACAAAGTGTAAATGTAGTAAAATAAATAAAACAAAAACAAGTAACTTTGCCGTGGTGATGAACCAACAAGGGATATGGAATTGATTCTCAATTTATTGAATTCTTCAACAAGATGCTTTGCTTTCCACTGCATTGTTCATTTCATCAAAACTCTGATTAGTAAAGTAGCTTCACTACCCTCCACACATCAATTATGAACTTCTTTTGTACTGCCATGATGCTTTGAAATTTTGTGACTATTATCATGCTGATGCAGATATCAGATGTTGTAATAAACTAACAAGAATAAAAACAAGAGAACAGTTGTATGAGGCAGCTCTGGAAGTTGATTACAGCAGTAAACAGTTAACAGACACCCTTCTGCACTCAAAGCATGCTTGTTGAAATTAGCCAAATATGTAAGATGGAAGGTGGCTCCATAAGGCATGTATACCATATCATTTTACATACGTTACACAGCTGCTATTAGAAAACAAAAAAACTCGCATTTGTGCCATTCATATATTTAGTCAAACAGATTTAGCAATATTACAAAGTTTTTGAATTGAATCTGACAACATGAAACATAATTGGGGATGCTAATCACTGTTTTGGTGGTAGATAACCTAATACTACTTACAGCAATAGTACTTGGTGCATAGTTAGTAGACTTCATAAGTATAATTGCTGCTGCCACAGACAACATTGCTGACCCTATACCAGCTGTCAACCTCATCAGAATGCATGATGTTAGGAAAACGCCACCATGTTCTATCCATTTCAATAATCTGTCATGCAATATCTCAACATAAAACAATAGTTAGAGGCTGTCACAAAAAGAAACTCTGTCCACAATATAGTGAAAAACGGAATTTTTTCGTTACACTACTGATTTTTTTTCTAAGAGCTTCAATTACATACACATAGCTTTGATTAATTCCATTGCACAGAAATTTCTTTCCAAAAAGGCAGCTTTTTCAAACATTTTGGTAAACTGTGTTTAGTACCTTCTGATATGATAAATCTTGTCAGTTTATCAAATTTGTTTCTGAATGCTTAGTTATTCTTTCTCACTGCACCACAAAAGATCATACTCACCCAAATCCGATACAAGCAGATGCTGTTATTGTGTTTCCAACAGCAAGCATGCTTTTTGGATGCCACTTTACGAGCTGCAATTATACAAAACTTTCTGATAATTATATTACAGCTGAAAATGTATGGTGCCTTGGTAGTCAATGAAGTACCATGAAGTACTACCTAGCTTTCTTTTCTGGTAATACCGCCCCTTTACTCCCAATCTTTACTCTTTACAATCAGGCAGCCAACGTAATTGCTAATTAAGCTGCTTATTTTACCCTACTGTTCTCCCCAATGACAATACACAATCCTTGGGGTATCTAAGGACTTTGAACATGAGAATAAACAATGTTCACTGTCTCCGACATCTCTCCTTTCCTCTAAGGTAGTAGAGTTGCACACCAAACTGTAGCAAGTCTGGAACAACTTGCTCGAAAACTCATGGATTTATTGGCTGAAACTTCATTAAATCACTTAAGCATTCCAGTACAAAGCTACCTATTATGACCTACGAGCTAAAAATCATATAAATCCAAAGTTTTTTTAATGGGACGTGATCCTGTCTTTTGAGAGTACTTTTTTATAATAGGAGTCTATAAAATGCAGAAGGAGAAACTCAGGGGCCAAGAAGAGATTGCAATGCACAGTCGCTAAAGGGAGGTGAATGCACAGACTTGTTTCGAAAAGTCAAGGCTACCACATTAGCAGTATTCACAACCTGCTTCCAAAGAAACATGTAGGATAAAAAAGTTGTCAGCAATAAAACTAACTATGAATAACTCTTTTGTTTGGAATGAAGATTGACAAAAGTTAGGTATCTGAAGTTAAAAATACAATATTAACAAACCTTCATTAATGTGCTTTGTAAACTAGAAATAACATTGAGCATTGGATAGTTTGTAAAAGTTGAGTATAGTCAGTTGATTGTTATAGACTGGCACAATATCCTCAAAAACAGATAGTATGATTGCAAATATTGTAACTTTTCAGACAAAGAAGAGCCAATTATGAAAATGCATCCTTTATTTTTTCTTGTACCGGCTGTAAACTGAGAATTTTATTGTCCAAAATTTGTTTGGTAGTACCTTTTGACTTATAAACAAATATTTTTTTAAATTTGTTTCAAAATCATGATGTAAAAACCTTGAATATGTAAAAGGCCATAAGTTCATGAGATTCCATATAAACAGGCATATTCTTTCTGGCTGACCGCATTGTTGTTATGCTCTTTTACGATACGCAATGATCTAAAGCTGCGTCCACAATGGAAAAATTTTTGTTCAAAAACTTGTTCATTTTGGAGTTGTTGGCAGATGGTTGCATACACATCAGAAAAGATTTTCGGCTGAAAAAACACTTTTTGTTTGTAAGCGAGAAAGACAAATTTGGTTTTTCAGCATTATCATAGCACTATTAATCATATTGCTGTCTGTTGTTTCACAATTATTCAACATGTCAATGGTTGTTATTAGTAAATGCACTAGCTGTTGCTGGGTCAATAGTAGTTATTTGTAATATCTGTTGTACTGAATAGAATATTTTTTTATTTTTCAGCTCTACCTAGTATTTATATAAATTAACTAAAATTAACTCAATTTGTTTAAGCTTATACTTATCAATGAGTAATCAACCATGTTGAAACCAGAACGGTAATGCATAATAAATTTTCTTGGTCAGTTTAAGTGAATAATAATGATAATTATTTATTTTTGTTATTGCTGGAAAATGTGATAGCTTTGTATTATTTTATCCTCATTATTTGTAACCACAAGCTACTTCTGCACTGATTTTTTTTGTAGTTCCATAAATAATCGTCTAAAAACCGTCAGTGATTTTGAGCAGTGCTCAAATAGCAATAACGCCAGCCGATATGATAAAAATTGGCCGTTAATGGATTCATGCTACGCCATTTTGGAATTGAATTGAGTTGGGCCACCAAATTGCTCTAGTGTGTACGAAGCTCAAGATTAAGATTGTGTATTGTCTGCAGCAAGTTAAAGAACTCATACAAAGTGGTGATACTTGACAAAACAGGGCAACATCATTATTTTGGATTGATCTCCATTAGAGGAAAAATGTAAAGCAACCTGAAGGATATCAAAGGTGGACTTTATTGCGGAGCTTGCTTGTTATTGCTTAAGTTGGTCGGAGTGTGAAAAGTGCGAGAGGACTAAAAATAAGTACTCAAAAATACTTGGGAAGCAAAGCATTTTATGTGAAGTAAATAATTGCAGAAGCATTTTTGCATAAAGGCTCAAGCACACTGGAAGCGAAACCTGCTTGTCGCGGCAATTTGACCACCAACAAAACCGCTTGGCACAGCGGCGTTGCCGCACACCGATGAACACCGCTGGCGAATTCAGTTGGAGTTATCTACTCCCAAAGTGCAAATAACTTTTGTTTATAAACTAAACACTGCATCCATTTATTTTTGAATTTGTGTGTGATAATTGACAAATGCAAGGTCTTTGGCGAACTCTATTTATTAGCACTTTGATATTACACATTATAAATTGAAGTATGTGTTGTAGTTGAATAATAGTCGCTTATTCCTTTTTTATAATTATTAATAATCTTTATTATTTATTTAATAGAGCCTCTAATGTGTAATTATCGACATAAATAACCCAAGTTAGGTGTTAATCTTGATATGTTTGCTCACTTTCCTTTGACCACAAAAACACTGAAAAAGAACATTGATGCAGAGAATACACCAAATGTGTCCAACAAGACGGTTGTTAACACTTACAAAAATTGGCAGCATCTGATCGTATATGAGTGACCAGACAAATTTTCGTTCAGTCACAGAAAAAAGATATCAGGCTGAATCAAGACTGTTACTGCATCTAACAAAACTGTTGGTCATAACCAATCTAGGAGTTTAGTAAGACGCAACCAAACTAGGAGTGTAGTAACACCTAACCAAGCTAGGAGTGTAGTTACACCTAACCAAGCTAGGAGTGTAGTAAGACATAACCAAGCTAGGAGTGTAGTAACACCTAACCAAGCTAGGAGTGTAGTAAGACATAACCAAGCTAGAAGTGTAGTAACACCTAACCAAGCTAGGAGTGTAGTTACACCTAACCAAGCTAGGAGTGTAGTAAGACATAACCAAGCTAGGAGTGTAGTAACACCTAACCAAGCTAGGAGTGTAGTAACACCTAACCAAGCTAGGAGTGTAGTAACACCTAACCAAGCTAGGAGTGTAGTAAGACCTAACCAAGCTAGGAGTGTAGTAAGACATAACCAAGCTAGGAGTGTAGTAAGAACTAACCAAGCTAGGAGTGTAGTAACACCTAACCAAGCTAGGAGTGTAGTAAGACATAACCAAGCTAGGAGTGTAGTAAGACATAACCAAGCTAGGAGTGTAGTAAGACATAACCAAGCTACGAGTGTAGTAAGACATAACCAAGCTAGGAGTGTAGTAAGACCTAACCAAGCTAGAAGTGTAGTAAGACCTAACCAAGCTAGGAGTGTAGTAACACATAACCAAGCTAGGAGTGTAGTAAGACATAACCAAGCTAGGAGTGTAGTAAGACATAACCAAGCTAGGAGTGTAGTAACACATAACCAAGCTAGGAGTGTAGTAAGACCTAACCAAGCTAGGAGTGTAGTAAGACGCAACCAAGCTAGGAGTGTAGTAAGACCTAACCAAGCTAGGAGTGTAGTAAGACATAACCAAGCTAGGAGTGTAGTAAGACATAACCAAGCTAGGAGTGTAGTAACACTTAATCAAGCTAGGAGTGTAGTAATACATAACCAAGCTAGGAGTGTAGTAACACCTAACCAAGCTAGGAGTGTAGTAAGACATAACCAAGCTAGGAGTGTAGTAAGACATAACCAAGCTAGGAGTGTAGTAAGACATAACCAAGCTAGGAGTGTAGTAAGACATAACCAAGCTAGGAGTGTAGTAAGACATAACCAAGCTAGGAGTGTAGTAAGACCTAACCAAGCTAGGAGTGTAGTAAGACATAACCAAGCTAGGAGTGTAGTAAGACCTAACCAAGCTAGGAGTGTAGTAAGACATAACCAAGCTAGGAGTGTAGTAACACCTAACCAAGCTAGGAGTGTAGTAAGACATAACCAAGCTAGGAGTGTAGTAACACCTAACCAAGCTAGGAGTGTAGTAAGACATAACCAAGCTAGGAGTGTAGTAAGACATAACCAAGCTAGGAGTGTAGTAAGACATAACCAAGCTAGGAGTGTAGTAAGACATAACCAAGCTAGGAGTGTAGTAAGACATAACCAAGCTAAGAGTGTAGTAAGACATAACCAAGCTAGGAGTGTAGTAAGACATAACCAAGCTAGGAGTGTAGTAAGACATAACCAAGCTAGGAGTGTAGTAAGACATAACCAAGCTAGGAGTGTAGTAAGACATAACCAAGCTAGGAGTGTAGTAAGACATAACCAAGCGAGGAGTGTAGTAACACCTAACCAAGCTAGGAGTGTAGTAAGACATAACCAAGCTAGGAGTGTAGTAAGACATAACCAAGCTAGGAGTGTAGTAAGACATAACCAAGCTAGGAGTGTAGTAAGACATAACCAAGCTAGGAGTGTAGTAAGACATAACCAAGCTAGGAGTGTAGTAAGACATAACCAAGCTAGGAGTGTAGTAAGACATAACCAAGCTAGGAGTGTAGTAAGACATAACCAAGCTAGGAGTGTAGTAACACCTAACCAAGCTAGGAGTGTAGTAACACTTAACCAAGCTAGGAGTGTAGTAAGACCTAACCAAGCCCCTTTGCGGGAATGATTTGCACTCCACTATCAAACACCCACTTAGTGTCTAGGAAAAACCTTGGTGCCCTGAGAGTTGTCTTTTTGTTCACAATAGTAAGGCATAATCCCAAAAGTTTGTAAAGGACTTTATCATGCTTTATCAATTTTTTTTCTTGTTAACAGGTTGTTACAGTGTTACCTGTTCAACTTGTTCTGTTGTAGCGAATACCTCCAGCAAAGAAATAAATTGTCATATTTTGAAAACCACAGGTTAACCAACTTGCATACTTTATGATGCTATGTACCGGTCTCAAAGACATCTGCCAAACATAATATCCATCCAAATCAATGTTAAATTCTATTTTTCAACTTAGTTTACACATTATAACACATGCTGATAGAGAATGCACGCGCAAATTGCTATTTTTTAATTATTGTAAAAAAAGAAGACAACTCTCAGTACACTAAGGTAATTTCCTACAGGCTAGTGGGTGTTTGAATCCCACAAGCCTGCTAGATCTCTAGACTATACCAACCTAGGAGACTGGTTCATACATTGAGCAACAGTAAAAGGAAAAGCTAGCAAATTACTCTTAATTTTTCAGAAAAGTCAATTAAGAAATAAATAATTAGTTAGCTTAATACAAGGAACTCAATTCATTTCTACATTCAATCATACAAATGTGGAGCTTATTACCTTGAATTTCACTCTTTCATCACTCTAGTTTGTGCTATTTAATGACCAACTCCTAATTGCGTTGAAACCAGCAAACTTACAGCATTGGTTTTCTGCTCCTATTGATTTGCCATTCATCTGCAGCTCATTTTGCACAATGCTAGCTTTGCTAATTACTGGTATGAATGCAGTTGTTCTACATATCTCCTACTTTACATCTCAAGCAAAATAACCATCAGTATGTGATCAAGTATGGCCGTGTGATCAAGTTATCTCATCAGCTTAACTGAACCATTGAGCACCAAAGAGTGGTTATGAAAAGGCAAAATTTTTCTGTTGGACAAAGAAATAATAGGTGTGTTCGGTGTCTCAACGCATTGGTTTGAGAAAGTTTGATCAACGCGCTTATCCTTCGATCGATAACTTATAACAGTAGGCGAGTGCAAACAATTTACAAAATTTTGCAAGAGTTGTCCTCTTTTTTTGTGTCTTCAGTGATAAATATAGCCCCGCAATCATAAGTTTGTTAGCCTAAATTCTTGGGTTTAAAAATAGCTGTTCATTGCGAGACTTTTGTTGCCCTGACAACAACTGCATCATCTGCTATTTATACAAAGTGTTATTAAAAAATCAGCAAACCGCCAAGTACAAATTGTATTGTTATTGCTGGTGATAAGAATAATAATGACAATGATGAATAATAATGACAGCAACAAGCAAAAACATGTATTATTAATTAAAAATGGTGTGCGGATTATTATTCACTGTTATAAAATAATATATTTTATCAGATAAAGATAATAAAAAATGGAATGAATGAAAGTTATAATATTATGATTATTATTGGCAATAGTGATAGAAATAACAATAATGACAGTACTAAAAATAATAATTTATTACATTAATGATAAGTAAAAATACATCCATTAAAAACAAGAAAAAATATCATAACTTTTGATAGCACGTTGTTGTTATAATGCCGCAAAAGGGTGCAGTGCCGTAATTCATGAGAAGACGACTCCTTTAGAAAACCAACGCGTTGACTTTTATAGGTGTTCGCTGGCCAACGTTCACTGTAACTCGTTGACAAACGCAAAAATGAGCGTTGATGCACGTTTGAAAAAAAAATGCTACAAAGGGGCTGATAATCCCTCGACAAAAAACTGCCGTTGAGGATTAAATGTAAACGTTGAGCAGACCGAACACACCTAATATGTTAGTCACTAGATTAATAGTTGAGAATTTTTGTTTCCAATTTTTAGGTCTATGGCATTTCAAGTTGTTTCAGCTCAAAATGGGGCTGAAAATTTTCAAGAAAACGACCGACAAATGTTTTTTATTGAAAAACAAAATCTAATTTGTTGTACGCTCAAATTTTTGATTTAAATTATATTTAAAGACATTCGAATAAGATTGATAGCATCATTTTTACTCTTTTGCTTGCTGGTTTTGGGTTTTATTACTTTTTCTCCATGTTTCCATAATTTGCCTCAACGTTTTGATTTGACCAACCAGTTATAACCAGTCCAGTCTAAATTTGAGAAAAAAGAATATCTGCACTATTCGGTGCAGTTTTTGTAGAATTTAAACGCAATATCCTAGTTATTACTCTACTTACCAAGGAACCAAATATTGGTGAAGCTATAAACTTTGAAAAGTCAAACGAGGAAAACACAATTCCAATTTTGGTATTTGTTAATCCTTTTTTCGTATCTATGGCAGGGAAGAATGGATCCAAAGCAGAGTCTGCTGCCAGATAAAGCAGTTGAAGTAGAAGTATAATTACGATCATAGATACTTGTCTAGTTTTGGAGTAAATCTTTTTCTCTGTTGCATACTTTTGTGTTTCTTCTAGCAGAGGTTTTTCGTCTTCTTTGTTGCCAGCCATAGTTGGCGTCCTTCTCTGTTATACACTAGCCTACTGTTTCTAGTTAGCTTTACAGCTTTACTAAATGCCTAAGCATTCTTTGACCTAATTAAACTAAAACATTACTCATGTCAGTCAGAGAGTGGCTTCTTCACGACCATGCCTATAAATCAAGGTTGCTAAGGATTAACTGGTTTCTATAGTCGGTCATTATTGAGTGGGAAAAGATTATACCTATGATATAAATGTAATCACCAGTAAGGTAATAATTATTTCAAAAGTAGACAAACAGTGCATCTAATTGGAAAACTCAAAGTTTAGCTTTGCAAGATCTCTGTTTACAGCAAAATGAATACAAATAAAAAAATAAACAGCGACAGAGTGTCAACAAGAGGTAAATTAGCTTTACGAGAAAAACTTGTCTAACTTCCAGCTAGCTTAATTGGGCTAACCAGAATGGGCTAATTTTTACATCAGAGAAGTTTTTACTTAGTTGCAAAAGTTGCTTCAATGTTGTAAAAAGTTTCTAGGGTTTTGATTTGTCTTCTCTTGCTGTGCTTTTTCTCTGACTCCACCCTATGCCTTTTCTTTTCTCCAACCCTTTTAGCATTTACCTTTTCCCCATCTAATCTCCTACTCTTTTTCAACCCCTGCACTATCCCTATCTAAATCAATATTTTTCAATTCAGAAGTACGCTAGCCTGTAACCAGGGTAATCATGCTAGCCTATTAGCACACCCTAAAACCTTGGAATTGTCTGCCATAAAATCATTCCTCTTTGTTGCACCCTCTTAGGGTCATCCGGAAGGACTATCTCCTCCTTACATTCCTCAAACTGTGAACAGGATACACTTTGCATGCGAAGCTGCCGTGCATGAAGCACATCTGATCCATTGAATCATTCAACTTTTTATCACTCAATAACGAAATGCTGTTATAAATCAAACTTGATTTAAATTGAGTATATCCGGCACTTTCCACATTGTTGTTATTTCTTTAAAACAATTACTCGGGAGTTAAAATCCTTCCTCGACTTTAAGATTGCCGAGAACTGCATTTGTGATACCCAGTTATTTTAGCACTACAAGTCTCAACCCTTGAAAGTTTTGCTTGTAAAACATACTTTATTCATTAATCAAATAGCTCAGACTCATGTTGTGACTAAAGTACTTTCTGTTGTGTCCAACAATAAAAACAGTATAAACATGTTACTAAACAGTGTGTTGCCAAGGAGTGACATGCAGTTATACATGGAATAAGTAAATATAAAAAGTGACTGCTGCCAAACTAAGTGGAAACCAGTTGTAAGAATTGTTAGTATTATTCTGACTTCTATTATAGACACATTACACAGGAAGGTACGAATGGAGGTTGAATAGGATAGTTTCAGAGGCCATGGGAAAGTAAAGACGCTGGAATGACGATTGTGTTGAAAGTATCCAGTTGATGTCAGTTGCTGATGTTAGGAACGCCAACTGCCGGTGTGTAATGTTATGTTGGCTGTATTGGTGATGTTAGCTAGTAAATAGTGTGTTAGATACCCATAAGTATTGGACTATCTCACACCTCCCCTCTCAGGATAAAGCTTGGTGTTATTGGAATTGTTCTATGGTCCTTAAAGCTTGCTGAAGATGGTAAATGTTAATGTATATGCTTTCAATGGTTGGTGAGTGGGTTCTACATTCTGGAGTTGGTTCTGGGATTTATTTCGTTCTTGTCAGGTATTGCGAGATGTGTCTCGTAGATACTCAAATGTGCCTTAGAATTTGGTTCACTAAATGGTTGTGACATCTTTGGAGAAAGTGCACTGTGTAGCTATATGATAGGTTGATGACTTCTAAAAGCATAAACCAGATGTTGTGTTGTTTCATTTGAGATAAATAAAAGTCAGACTTATTTCATAATAAAAGTGATATTTGTTTAATGCAGTGAGTGCTGAAACTGCACCAAACACTAGAAACAGATTTGTTAAGAAAATTCAAAAGGTTTTAATAAAAGATGGGAGAGCATTTTTTTTCAAAATCTTGTTGCTTCTCTCCCCCCTTAACATCAAAGGTGTAAACTACTTATGAAGTTATCTAAGAACATAGAGGAAATGACATATGGATGTACTGTTGCATTTGCAACAACAGCGAAATTCTTTCGAACACAGGTAATAATTAATAATACAAAGAACCTGCCAGCTAGCCATGTGAAAAGAATGGCAACTAAGTTGTGGAAGTTTACTATTGTGAGGAAATAAAGAAGAAGAACTTAGCTTCAGCTAGTAAAGGGTAAAATCAAAGGATAAAGCAAGTTAAACGTATCTCTTATGCAGACGAATATATAAGTATGCTGGCAGCTCATCGCCATGTGTCTCGTCGCTATGGTTATTGCCCAACATAGCCTGGGTGCCCCGAGGTAAGGTACTGGTGGAGGGTACGGGCACTGCACTTGATTTTGTATCTTCATGTACCTACAAGAGAAGGTATTTGCCTGCACAGCCACCGAGCGTAAGGTAGGACACCAAATCATAAATATAATTTAATTTAACAGGGCCTGGCCATCGAATTCACTCTCCAAATTCCAGAGAATGGCTGAAACTAAAAATTTTGGAAGACCAACTTCGACAATAAATAAGTAAACATCTGAAGCACCAAGTAATTTTGCTCAAGTTAAACTGCCAGTTGGTACGTTACTCTTAATTTTGGAGTCATCATACTTTTAATCAAGGATGTTTAAAGACTTGTATTCTGATGATATTGAATCGTCAGTGATATAGTAATGAAGGATCAATTAATAGGGCAAAGATTTAGTTAAACAACTTGCAAAAGCTGTAAAGCAGAGAAATTTCAACGAAAGGCAAACTCTTATTTATTATTTGACATTAATTGGTAAGTTCTAATATTTATTAAATTGTAATTTATTCTAATAATGATTTACCCCAGTCAATTATTTATTTTACATATACTTCAAATTACCACACAATCCTCCGTTCACCGTCACTCATTGATACTTATTAGATATATTATATATGTTTTATCCATGTAGCAAGTTTTTAATCATTACCACTAATAATCAATAAGTATTCCTAGGTAGCATTGCTACCTATTGTTTACTGTTACTATTTCGTTAATAGATAATCAGATAATAATAATGATAATAATTTTTATTGTTAATTAGCACTATTATAATATATACATACAATCTATTCTATTCACTTATCTTGATAAAGCATCATAATCATGAACTCGGCTTCATGTTATTCATTTATTATTTTATTACTAATAATTAGAATTATTAACAATTGCTTTCTTTTTTAAAAAAAAAGAAATGCTACTCATCTTCTATGCCTTAGATTATGGCCATGCGAGGGTGTAGCAGCTGTAGTAAAAGATTTTTTGTTTAGCAGGATCAGGGAATTTTAGCCGAGCACTTTTCCTAGCTGACACATAGCTAGCTGTTAGAATGCCATTTGTGATTGGTGGTTGGGCTTTCTTCAGGCGTTCCAGGTGAGTTATGAACTCTACTCCCGTAGCCTTGCCTGTTACCCCTTAAACTCTCACATATGAATTCAAGCCATTGAGTTTAGTAACTATGTAGGATGTATAGTGTTGTCTTGTGAATTTCTTTACTTGCTCTGGTGTAACCCTTAGAACATGAATATAGACAATATCATTCACAGAGTATTGATGACCCTCGACAGGAGCCTCATGGTGACGCTTGTAGTTGACTTGTGCTGCTTCAATGTTGTCTCTAGCCAATGCCCGAGCTAAAGCTAAAGAATTTCACACAATTTGTAGTCTGTCCTTGTCATCAGCATAGGACACAGGCATAGTCAATGGGCACAATGGTATGTCAATTTCTTTCCCACAAGCAGGATATGTTGGTGTAAACCCTGTGCTGGCGTGTTCAGTGTTATTGTGTGCAGGTAAAACATACTTTGGCAGCAGGTCTCGGTTAGTCTGATTTTTGTTCAGTAAAGTCGACACGAGGTTTGAAAACGTTGCTTGTAAGGGGATTGGCTTGTGAGCAGCTTCAGCATCAAGAAATATGCAATTATCTGAAACTGGTAATCTGAAATTGGCTACTGCCTGTTCTGTCCTGCAAAGCATTGATTTTTTACTATTTGCAGGTTGAATTAGACAGCTTCTCATACACAAAGTTACAAGCCAATGGGGCAGCTGCGTTGATGGGGTAAAGTGGATATTTCTAGCTCTAATGTGATTGTTGATTGGCACTTGGGATGCAGGATCAGTTTCTTCAAATTGGTAGCGCTTTTGGGTGTGTTATCTTCTGCCTTCAACAGTGCAGGTTGTGGGAGTCTCGACTGCTGCAAAGGTTTGAATTCTCACCTGTGATTGTGTTGTTGTTATGGCATTCCTGTGTGACCACATCAACAACATTGCCTTCATCTGTGCATACATTTATTTTATCAACTAACACTTGCTTATATGGAAAGTCCAGCACATCTCCTATTGTTTCTGGTGTTTCGTTGTTGTTTTTCAGCTGAACTTCCACCTCTGGTCCCTTTTCGACTGCAGAGGGTTGAATACTGTTAAACGAGTCTAATAGGTCGTCCTCTACTATAAATTCATCAAACTCAGTACAGTCATTTACAGGCAGTGGTTTACATTCTTCCTCAACCACATCGATCAAATAGAGTACAGTCATCTAGAGGCAATGGTTGGCATTCTTCCTCAACCACATCGATCAAATAGAGTACAGTTATCTACAGGCAATGGTTGGCATTCTTCCTCAACAACATCGATCAAATAGAGTACAGTTATCTACAGGCAATGGTTGGCATTCTTCCTCAACCACATCGATCAAATAGAGTACAGTTATCTACAGGCAATGGTTGGCATTCTTCCTCAACAACATCGATCAAATAGAGTACAGTTATCTACAGGCAATGGTTGGCATTCTTCCTCAACCACATTAAAAGCAACATTATCAAATAGAGTACAGTTATTTACCACCTGTCGATCATTACTCAACTGTGCTGTAGGTGACTGATCCTGGTTGGATGCATACACGTTTGGTGGCTGACATGAATGTCTCAGGTCTCCTGAACTAAGTTGGTGAGAAACGAAACTCTTGAACCAGTTAGGTATCTCAGAATCCGAAGACATACTAGTAGCCATTGGAGCATAATAATGTAAAGATGAATCAAAACCATTTTTCTCTGATTGACGATTGTTACCTCTAGAATACCTATGATTAAAAGTGTTTTGAGGAAAATTACCATTTTTCTGGTTAAAGATTTGGTTTCCCCTCTCACATGTAAATTGCATTCTATTATAACTATCATGGCTTCCACCTCCTGGATTTGTGATAGTAACAGCTAAATGGGAGTAGTCTCCGCATCCATAATATGTGCGTGTTGGTTTACTGTCACATCGTCTGCTTTGAGGTGGGTTTTCACCTGGCCTGAAGTTCGGAGTTTTTGATTCAAAAGCAGCTACTTCCATGTGACTACTAGCAGTGGCCACTAAACCTGTTTCAACACTGTTAGCTGCGTGCATAACCTGTCAAGAACTCCTATTTTGGGTTTTAATCCCAGACAGAAATGGAAAATTACAAAAAGTTTGTTACGTCCCATGTCTCCATTGGCTACCGCCTTTCTAAATCGGTTGCAGTACTCGATGACTGACTCAGAACTCTCCTGCATAATCTTATAAGTCTACATCGCTACTTGTTCAGCCCCTTCAGTAGCGCTTAATTTGGTTTTCAAAAGTTTCTTGATTTCGTCATATTTAGCATCCTTAACCAAAACTTTCCCCACATCTCTGCAGTAGGTGGCAGCAGCTTCCTTCAAATACGGTCCCAGAATTAAGGTGTAACATTTTCTCGGCACGTTGTGCAGCCTGCAACACGTTTCAAACTGTACTATAACTGCATCAAAAACTTCTTCTGCTGTTTTTCCAGAAACCATCAGTCCAAATTTCACCCAATCTTTCTGCAATTATTCCTTGTGATCAAACTCAATAATACCACTTACTTGTTTATTGGGAGCTGGTTGTTTGAACATTACCTCTTGGTCACAGTGCTTGACTTGTGCAACCAATTTTTCTAGCTGAGTACCTATATTTAGTAGAGTCCTTTCTGGAACGTTTTTTTTTCCTTTCGCATACTGGATTGACTTCATCTGTTGGTCCATGTTTTCTCCTACATCCTCGAACCGATCATTCATTTGGTCTAACACCCAATGTGCTTCCTCATTTAGCTCTGTGCCTTATGCACGGCGATTAGCTTCTGTACCACCTGCAATTCTGTGGGCCCATCTGGGGCAATGTTTAGGTTAGACATTTTCAAAATATCTATATGTGAATCTTCACTGTGTGTTTCTCTCAATCCCACTTCTGACACCAAATGTGATGCCCAGTTATTTTAGCACTACAAGTCTCAACCCTTGGAAGTTTTACTTGTAAAATATACTTTATTCATTAATCAAATAACTCAGACTCATGTTGCGACTACAGTACTTTCTGCTGCATCCAAAAATTAAAACAGTATATATACTGTTACTAAACAGTGTGTTGCCAAGGAGTGACATGCAATTATACATGGTATAAGTAAATATAAAAAGTGACTGCTACCAAACTAAGTGGAAACCAGTTGTAAGAAATGTTAGTATTATTCTGACTTCTATTATAGACACATTACACAGGAAGGTACGAATGAAGGTTGAATAGGATAATTTCAGAGGCCATGGGAAAATAGAGACGCTGGAATGACGATGGTGTTGAAAGTATCCAGTTGACGTCATTTGCTGGTGTTAGGGACGCCAACTGCCGGTGTGTAATGTTAATGTTGGCTGGATAGGTGTTGTTAGTTAGTAAATAGTGTAATAGATTCCGGTCTGGTTACCACGGACATCCACTAAGCTCAAGTATTATACCTCTCTCCAGAGGGGGTACTGTACTGCTCGGCAGTGACAACTGTGCTAACAGGCAACCGAATTACCCGGTATAGCAAGAGCCCATGGCTCACACAAACAATACAGAGTAGTGCTTGTATAATGGCTATATCCTCATAAGACAAAGTCCTAAAGGGAAATTATTCCTCTAGGGTGTTTGTGGCAAGACATGAGAATGAATGCAAAGAGTGGATGAAAAGTCTCTCCTTTTAGAGGAGGACTCACAGGAAATCATTAGCATAAATCATATATGACAAATAGTACAGAAAGTGATTTAGCCAATGTAGTCAAGTGTAGTGGATTTTGGGGGCGACAAAATTCCTACCTGTGTGCGGTAGCTTGCTGCCACCAGTTGTTAGATTAACCTGTTACAACAACAGGGTCGGTGAGTTACCGAATGTATACTAGACAGAGTGTGGCCACTCTGCAACCAAATGCGAGCCCTCGGCTTAAACACATATCTCAAAGTAGTTGAGCATACATGACTTTATTCAACCAGAATAAAACGAGTTAGTAAACAATTTCAATTCCCACTTTACAACTGACTGTTATGGCAAGTGTTCTGCCTTTTATAGGCAGGGCAAAAGGACAGTCATCCAATTAACAGGCAATGCTACGAAATACACCAATGATATAATATATATAAATAGACAACAAATAGGCATACAATAAAAGCTTAAAGAGAATAGGCGCCCTAGGGTAATGAGCGGAGTTATAATATCTGTGTCCAATCACGTCCAGTCTCTGGGTACTCAGTCCTCTCAGCTCTTGATCCAGCTTCTTTGGTGAGGGGTAAGGGCGGTTACTTCCGTTAGATGGTACTTAGATTCTCCCAGGCTACTTTCGGGACCTCAGGCTCTGCTGACTCACTTCCTGCTGGCCTAGTGAGGTTGGTATAGGTGGTATGCAGGGTCGGTATAGGTGTACCCAGGGTCGGCATGGTAATAATTATAATTGTTATTCCATTTAGTAGTAACTACTAGGTATCCTGGCTGTCCAATGGCTATCGTAGTGAAGCCAGAATGTAGTAATAGTTGTGCGCAGAGGATGTGTACACTAAAATCCACTACACACACCTCCCTCCATTAAAAACATTCTCTTGTTTTTAATAACTATAGCAAACAAGAGAAAAGTAAGGGGTGAACAACTCCCGTGTTCAGATTAATATATATTTTCTGCAAAACTTTTCGTTCCAGATAAAAAATTATGAGAAATGCCGCAGCGTCTGTGTCTGCAGAGTAATACACAAATGATTAATAATACTATGCACTCCCTCCGGGGTCATACGGAAACCTGAGAGCAGGTTTTGTCGCACAGTGCTGGCAACTTCTCTCGTTCGGTGTCCACTAAGTAGTTGGTTCATTTTTTACCGTGAGCTGCTCTTCCTCCAGCTCTGGTTCTTTCAACAATGTTGGAGGGGTGGTTCTCACCAGCCTAACCATCAACTTCGGCTTTTCAGCAGCTGCAACAACAACATCCTTACAGGAAACAGTACAAACATTGTGCACTGGCAGTGTTATGTGGCAGGGGGAAGTTGGGGGGCTGGATTGTAGCACCTTTACAGGCCTTTGTATCACAGGGGGTGTCTGAACACCGTCCAAAGGGACAGTAGAAGAGGCAATGCCTTCTAGCGAACACCAACGTCGTCGGTCTGTGTTCGGGGGTTCTTGCTCTCTCGCAAGACTTCTTCTACGCCCTTGGGTGGAGGTGGAAGGCACAGACTCTGCAGGGGTCTGCTCCACACTCTCTGTGTGGGGTGTGCTTACTATTCGAGCAGTGGCACTGTTCTTCCTACTCTGAGGGGGCCGCGAAGGGTGGCTATCGCCTTCACACCATTTCTGCAGCTTTTTGCCTGTTGCAGGGTGACCCTGGGTTGGTATAGAAGGACCCCGAGCCGGCACAGTGTGCTGCTGGGTCGGTATGGAGTGCTGCCGGGCCGGCATAGAGTTAACCAATGGAGCAGTTGATTTACTTTTATTTAATTTCAATTCTGCTGCCAAAATGAGGTTCCTAGCTGGTCCTAAAGTCAACGGGAGAGCTTTCCTACCAGATTTACTTGGTAGCTGCCCTTGGGTTTGGGGCTTTGAGGGACTGCCACTATGTAGTGCTAATGGATCTGAATTATTGCTGTGTTTAAATATCCACTCGGCAATTTCTGAATCAGTCAACTCACCAGTGGTGGCTTGAGGCAGGGTATTCTTGGCAGCGGCAGCAGGGGTACATCCTGTAGGATCTCTCAATAGATCAGCCGTGGGTATTGCCAGTAGAGCTTCCTCCTCCAATCCTGCGAAGGGCTGGTCCTCCGCCAGTCCTGCTTCCAACAAAACGTTTTCATCGTTCTCATTTAATTCCAAGCAAGCAGCCATCTTATTGTTAAAATGTGGCTGGTCAAGTAGTGGTCTGCACTGGTCACTGTCTTTAGAAAGAATGAACATTCGTTCTTTGCTGCGTGGGCTCTCATAACAGTGGCTCATTGTGCATGTACTTTTATGCAGCGGAGCTGTGGTGGGGGTATTTGGGGCAATCTTTGCCGCCGGCTGTGGGCTTTCCAGCTGTCCGTACAGCAGCAGTGGGTAGGTGGGTGGCAAGTGTGTCTGTGGGGGTTTCATAGACACCGATGACGTTTGTTCTGGTGTGTATGGTTTGGCATCTACGGCTATGGACACGTCTTTCCCACACATTCCATGTATTGCATCGTAGATCCTGGCTACACTCCTTCCGGGCAACCGCCTTGAACTGGTTATTTCACTGCTTGCAATTTCTGCTGTATGGGAGGGCTCTCTCTCTTGCTCCTGGCTGTTAAGCGTACCCTTGGCTACAAGGGGTGTAGCCAACAGGGGCGTAGCGAAGTCTTTCACTTTATCTCCCATATCTTCTTCAGTTTTAGCCTCATTTGGCTGAAACATTCTGTAGAGGCATATCTCCCCTCTCTCCAGAGTATGGGCTGGTCTTTTGGCAGCTATGTCTGCCCAGCTAAGTGTGGTAGGGGGAAACTCATCCCTGCCAAGGGGGAACAGTGCTGCGCTGTACCTTAAATCCCCTTTCTTCGCTGGATCTGCGTCCAGTAGCCTGACACTATCCTTCAGCAATCTCCCATGCGTGTCAGTGCAGGGTAGCTCATGTCCATCTATTATTATGGTGGAATCAATCAAGCGGATCATACACTCGTGGCCGGTGAGGAACGGCATTCCTATAATGGCATCCTCGTGAATGTCACTAAAGACAAAATTCACAGTAGTCTGAAGTCCACGGAGTTGTAGAGATACTTGAACCGTACCATAGAATGGAATTTTTGAACCATCTGCCATCAGACCATGGGGTTCACTGTCCTGAAGGGTGTCCTGAACCCACTGAGGTAGTCGACGGTAAGCGTGCCGCGACAGTAAGTTAGTGGTACATCCTGTATCCACCAGGATTGACATTAAGCGCCCGTCCATCTTGCCAGACAAGAAGTAACTTGCCTGGTAGGGAAGTTTTAAGTTGTTACTCGCAACCTCTGTTGCCTGCATTTTAGGAGGTTCATTTGCAGGGACGTAGTCCACCTTCTGACCTTGTTTAGGGGGTGTACGGCTGGCCTTACTGCAGCTAGATGCCGTCGGATCTACTGCGGCCGGTGACCGTTTCCCTTTCTTGGCGGTTGGCTAACCTCACTCTGCCAAAGTCTCTGAGTACAGTACCTCTGTACGTGTCCGTCTCTGTCACAGCCCCAACAGCGCAGTGTGGGTGTAGCTTCCATTAGAGGGGTGGGTGCTGGGGAGTTGTCCTTCTTCAGTGCCTTTATCTCTTGCGTCAAAGCCGGCAAGGTTTCCATCACTAGTTGAAGTGGATCCTGTCTAGTGCTGGGCGGTGCACTGACTTGTTGCACCTGAGAGTTAGGGGGGCCGGAGTGGACGGCAACGGAGGAACACCGCCTCCATACTCATCATCATTGTCCGTTTCATCTCCTATAGCGAGCACGTGCATGGGGCGCTCTTCATGGGCTGTCTTAATCTGCAAGTATTCATTACCTGCCCTTACAGCGTCTGCCAGGTCTGTCGGCTGAATAGCCAAAAGATGCCGCTGCAAGTATGCATCCCCTATCGTAGAACTGAACGTGTCAAGCATCATGCGTTGCACTGCTCTCTGAGGGAGGTCTTTGTACGCCAGACGAGTTAACCGCTCCACCTCATTAGCGTGTTCCTGTAGGGAGGTCTTAAACGACCTTCGAAGACTAGTCAACCTCGACATAGCTTCTCTAGGGGTCACTCCAAAGCGTGCTCTCAACTCAGTGAAAATCCCTTGAATCTGTGGGGGCTTTCCACATTCTAACGCGCTGCCTCTAACCGACTCCCGCAAGTGCAACATAGCAATCTGCTCTTGCCAGTCGTTAGCCTCGGCCACCTCAATGAAGCGTGCGATGAAGTACTCCACATCTCCTTCGCCTTTGTACTTGGGTGCCTTAAATCTTGGGCGAGCGTTGCCATTAGCTGGTCGCATGGCAGCTTGCAAAGCTTCCGCCAAACAATCCATGGCTGTGGTTTCAGGGTTAGCAGCAGGGGCTCTGCCTGCACTATGCGCTTTGTTGGCTGCCATTGCTACGATAAGAGGAATAGTCAACTCTAAATCTACAAAGGGTGCTATCTAACAGAGAGCTGCGTCGGTGTTAACGAATGCAGGGTCGGTAGTACTGGCTGCTGTGCCGGTATATGTGCTATACAGGGTCGGTATAGACTGTGCAGGGTCGGTATAGACTGCTGCAGGATCGGGCTGTCCAGTAGTTTTTCATCAACATTAACAAGAATGTCCGTGTAGCTTCGCAAGACGGAGTGTAGACTCTACGTCGATTGCTGTAACAAACTGCAGGCGGAGGGTAGTCAACGCCTTGGTGCAAGTCTGCGTTGCTCAAAAAATACTGTGTGTGTAGCTGTGCAAAACGGAGTGAAACTCAACGTTGATTGCTGTGACAAACTGCAGACGGAGGGTAGTCGACGCCTTTGTGCAAGTCTGTTTGCTCAAAAATACTGTGTGATACGCAAGACGGAGTGAACTCAACATCAGTTGCTGGGAACACTGCTGCAGTCGGAGGGTAGTCAACTACTTTCGAAGGAGTGTTCTTTTTTGTCCTGTACTGTTAATACAGGAGCGGGAAGCTGACTCTGTTTAATGCAGAGCCAGGGTAACGTAGCTGAGTAGGGTGTGCAATAAATCCCACCGCTGCCACCAATGTAGTGGATTTTGGGGGCAACAAAATCCCTAGCTGTGTGCGGTAGCTTGCTGCCACCAGTTGTTAGATTAGCCTGTTACAACAACAGGGTCGGTGAGTTGCCGAATGTATACTAGACAGAGTGTGGCCACTTTGCAACCAAATGCGAGCCCTCGGCTCAAACACATATCTCATAGTAGTTGAGCATACATGACTTTATTCAACCAGAATAAAACGAGTTAGTAAACAATTTCAATTCCCACTTTACAACTGACTGTTATGACAAGTGTTCTGCCTTTTATAGGCAGGGCAAAAGGACAGTCATCTAATTAACAGGCAATGCTACGAAATACACCAATGATATAGTATATATAAATAGACAACAAATAGGCATACAATAAAAGCTTAAAGAGAATAGGCGCCCTAGGGTAATGGGCGGAGTTATAATGTCTGTGTCCAATCACGTCCAGTCTCTGGGTACTCAGTCCTCTCAGCTCTTGATCCAGCTTCTTCTAAGGGTGGTTACTTCCGTTAGATGGTACTTAGATTCTCCCAGGCTACTTTCGGGACCTCAGGCTCTGCTGACTCACTTCCTGCCGGCCCAGTGAGGTCGGTATAGGTGGTATGCAGGGTCGGTATAGGTTTACCCAGGGTCGGCATGGTAATAATTATAATTGTTATTCCATTTAGTAGTAACTACTAGGTATCCTGGCTGTCCAATGGCTATCGTAGTGAAGCCAGGATGTAGTAATAGTTGTGCGCAGAGAACGTGTACACTAAAATCCACTACACAAGTATATAAATAGGTATCCAATCAGGTAATGCAGATAGGTTAACTAATAAAGGGGCCAAGTGGCTAAGGGCGGAGTCTTATCTCCATGGTCCAATTAGAGGTCCTCTAGGGTTCCCAGGCTATAGTTAGAGTACGTTCCACTGGTTCGGTAGTCCGAGGAAGGGCACTTCCGGTTCCTGGCCTTGACTGAGTTCTTAGATAGTTTTGAGGTTCCTCTGCTATGTCAGCCATCTTGGGCCGGCCCAGTATAGCTATCCCGGATCGGTAAGGGGTCAATTCCAGCCCTGCAGGGGTCACTACCGGCCCTGCACAGTATGCCACAGGTACAGTATGACTTTTCACCTAAACAGCAGTTGACCGAATGCTGTGGGCTAAAGTCTAGCGCATTGTTTGCCAAGGGTGGATAGTAAACGACCTTTTTACTAGCAACTTCCACCAAAATCTAACACACTAGTGTGTTGGACACCCATAGAGATTGGACTATCTCACACATTTTGATCAGCTCATACTAATAATGTTTAAAAGCTTTTTCTTTCGAAGCAAATATAACTTCACGCCAATATTTAACATACTGTGTATAGTATGAGTTGTGGCCACATGCACAGAAAATCAGTTGTTTTTCAGGGCAATAGTGATTTTAAACAATTTGAAACAGAGAAACATTTACATTATTGGTATTGGTAAAAAAAGTGTTGAAAAACTTAATAGATGATCATTCGTTTCCACAAAGCTGACAAACAGAAAACAAAGTTATCGTTTAAAATGTTTCATCACTGTTTTCTGTGTTAAAGGTTCCATAAGACTATTGTGTACAAAGCCAAAATCGGTATGGAATGCAGGAGTTAGTCTAATCACCTGTTCAGAATCTCGTTCATCAGTTAAAAAGACTCAAAATGTTTAGCATAGCAGTTAAGGGCTGTTTTGATGATTTTGGGTGGCATATGAACAGGATAACCCCAGTAGCTAAGCTGAGGAGTTTGAGCCACAGGTGTGTGGTATGCGCTGGTATAAGGCATTGCCTTTAATAGAAGATGAGCAATACAAACACCTGTATAAGATAATTCTTTGTACTAACCTTCTCTCCGAGAAATACACTATCCACAAATCAATCAAAAACTAACAGAAAATTTTAATCACTTTTTTTCGCTCTTATTGATATAATTCCTGTTAGTAGATTTATACAAACCGAAGCATGTAGAAAAATAAATCTACACGCCTTCCTTTAAAAATAGGCTGTTTCTGTGACTGATAGACTCCTCCCTGTGCTAATTGGCACTTCAAAAAAGTGAATGGTCATCCCTATTGTCATTGGTTTGTGACCAATTTTGCTGTCTCTGAAGTGGACACCATGCTTTACAGGCACTGGCTGTTGCATGGCTGGTGTTTAACTTATACAGGACTGGTATTAAGTCATACAGGAATGGTATTAAGTCATACAGGACTGGTATTAAGTCATACAGGACTGGTATTAAGTCATAAAAGGACTGATACAAGAAGGGTTCCCAGTCTACGCAGCCTGCCCTTGGCCTGAGAGATTTGGAAGGCCTTATCCACCACCACATTTGACCAAGGAGCGAATGAATACCAGCAGACCAGCCACTATACAAAACCTGAGATGCAGCCAAGAGAAGGTCAGGTATATTGAGTTAGCTCTTACCCATTTATGTTGGTCGGTCGAGTTCTATTGACAAAAATCTTTGATCGTTTAAATATATGTACATATGTATTACCTTATTATATGATTTGCTGCAGTTGATTCCTACATGATTTACTGATTGTCAATTTTTAGTTAGCATGTTGTTACTTATCTGTGCAGGTAGTCAACTAGCAAGCAGTAGTAATTGAGGGGATTTACCAAAACTGGTGTTTAGATGATTATTTTCATTGCTAGCAACTCTTAATTACAGTCGATATGAGTGTGAGCACTTTCCTCAGGAGGGCCTCTCTAATTTCATTGGGTAAAGGCAGTGTGGAAAACTTTACATTGCTTACTCATAGTGAAGCAACAAGTTCAGTGAGATAATTGTATTTGTTTTATGGTGCAAAAAACTTTTTCTGAGAGGGAATGTTAAGCTTTAAGTTGTGTTTTGTAAATCAACTAGCAAGTTATTATCAAACATCAATGGATTTTACTGTACAAATTATGAAAAAATAAATGGAATATAAAATGAGGAATGGTTTGACCAAAACTACTCCCAACCCCAACAAGACAATACACCCCTACGCCTTGTTGCTTTGTCTTTACAAAACTATTATATTTTTCTACATGTATAGACCACTTTAAATGTAACTGTATACGGACACTCAAAGCGTATTTGAGATGAAAATTTAATCATAATATTTGAAGCAACAGTTCTGCTTGGCAGGTCTGTGAAATAAAAGTAAACTACTTCCATGAATAGTCCAGTGCATGGCCACAATGTCCTTTCCTTCCCAAATTGAATTATCTTTTTTTTGGTGAGAAGACAAACTCTGCTATTCTCTATAATTTATTGCGGAGTATTCCTTACTCAACTTCCGGCTGCTGTTGATGAGCTGTTGTCAGCGGATCATCACTCTGCAGACATTTATTCATTTTGTCAGCACATGCTGTAGCAATTTTTTGTTCCACGGTGTTATCCTCTGAAGATTGCGCTCTATCGCACTCCTTTGTATGCTTCATGTTGTCAGCCGGCCCATGTAAAGGACTTCCGGAATACTTCATGTACAAAAGAAACAGCACCATAACTGCTACCTACAATAAAAAAACATGGTCTCTCTAAATATAGTTTGGCTTTCAATTATTTTTTGCAGGGTTAACAAGAACGGTGAAGAGATCGCAAGAAGTTATACATCTGATTGCTTACCAATAACATATTTGCAAAGTCCATAATAGTAATGGTCCACGGGAAACCAACAGCATCGGTGATAGCACCAGATACAACCGGTCCAACATAACTTCCCAGGCTCAAACCACTGTTTATCAACCCAGAAACCATGCCATAAGTGTGAAGGCTGTCTTTTTCAAATCCGTTGACTCTAAAATAGTAACACTAGTGGTTTGAAATTGATCAGCTGCTATTGGTTTTGTTATCATACAAATACGATGTGTAGGACCACTTATATCGCTGAGGCTTTTCAACACAAGTGAGAAAACAAGCTAAGCAACAACTTGTAATCCAATTATTCTTATCTTTGGTACACTCACTCGGTCAAGTCTAAAACAGCTGGATACAATGGAATAAGCAGCAAGGGGGTAAGCACGTTCATTACCAAGTATGTCGTTATAGTTAGCCAGAGGTACCTGCAAAGAGAAAGTTTGTAATTTGTTAACTTTAACAATAGACACGCCTCGCCTTCCCTAGTGTTGGCTGGGAAGTCTAAATACTCATAAGAAATGTAAAAGGTTCCACTAATAGTACAGAAGAGGATTCACAGAAGATCTAGTCTCAAAATATTGTCTCAACAGTCACACAAAAAAGATGTATATAAATTTCAGTTCACCAATTGGATTAAGAGATTACTTCAATCGAATGCTGTTCAAGAATAAATAACAAATGACCTTGAAACCTCTCTGTGAGTTGAAAGCTTGGTAAATTGTATAACCACAATTTGCTTTGTTACTTTTACATCACATTTCATGATTCAACAGGCACACCCAAGACTTGTTTTGACAGGTTAAAAGCTGGCTGACTTCATATAAAAGTATGGTATACGTTTCAGGTGCTGTAAACTAAAGAGCATAACTGAGTTGACTTGAAATATTCAAAGCTGTCTCTAGACAAGATACGTTCAATATTTGTTATACCTGTGCCCGTGGAACATAAAATTGAGAAGTGGTGATGGAGGGAAAAACATCAAGAGGACTATAAAGGTGCACCAGACAGATATCATCATGTGGAATGGATGTCTCTAAAAAGTAAATATAAGCATCTTGTATTCTGGTATAGGTCAACAGCATGCAATGTATTCCTACTGGTTTGGTCGCTTCTAATAATAAACTTTATGTATTTAACAGTTCCTACACACATAAAAAAATTTTCCAATCTGACCAATGTTACCAAGTTTTAAAACTCATAAAATGGTACATCATGCCAAGGCTCATCAGTTAATAGACAAAGTCTAAAGTCTTACCATAGCAATAAACCTTGTTGTGGCCAGGCTACTTATTGTCCTTACAAGCGCTGATGCTGCAAACACCAATCCAACCACTGAGGCAGTCGTTCCAAACTAAAAGGTAAGTCTCATCCATTTTCTAACATATATCATTCGCGAAAGAACTTGTTTTTGGTGAGGGAATGTATAATAGTTTTCAGTTCAACAATCTATGACGTAGTCACTGGCTCCCTATTCAAGCCTCAACTATAGAATGAGATATTTTGATGATTAGAACTAAATAAGAAAATAATAAGAATATTTTACCACAAAAATAATGGTATTATGAGGTTGGTACTAACTTTAGACTTGTGTGGAAAAACCTCAGTAGTACAGTATTACAGACAATTTCTACAAAAGATCGTCTAGGTGTTGCCCAAATTTCACAATTGAAAGGAGGTCAGTAGTAATATATGAGCAGATCTCCCTACCAAGTGTTTTTTTGTGGGGTCATAATCTGGGGTGATGCAATGGGTTACGGCGTTGAATGAATTCGCCGAGTTTATATTGTATTTTATTTGAGGGGTACTTGAGTGGCATTTGAGTAGCATTTAAGTGGCTTTTTAGTTTTGATTATTTTTTTACTTAATTTGAACTTATATGGCATCTAAATTTTGAATGTATGGCATTTAGGTTATGATAATTTTTTACATAACTGTATACATAACTATAACTCATAGGGTATCTAGATTTTGAATGTAAGGCATTTAAGGTTTGATAACTTTCTGTAATTCCGACTCATATGATATCTTGAGAGAGAGGAGATATATCTACATTGAATAAATACAGTGATTAAAAATGAAACAATATGTGAATATATACATTTATTGTGTAATAAGTAGGGAAAATCTCTCCATATAATATAGCTAGAGTCAGTAAATACTAAGTAATAACAATTAATACATAGTCTTTTTTTACAATGATGTCTTTGATGTAGTGATGTTATATCTTAAGAAGGGAGACTTCTGTTTTATGTGCTTTTGAATTCGTAATGAACTAAATAAAAAGTTATGTATTAGTATAGAATGATTAAACAAAAATTTAAAATAATTACATGAATTTGAATTATAGCTTTAGTTACATTGGATAGTTTACATTATATAGAAAAGGAAAATAGCTCACCAAGTCACATTGTCCAACTTGTTTTTTGAATTAGAGACTATCCATCGCTAAAACACTCATCATTTTTTTTCAGCAACATATCCTGTCTCAAAATCATCAAAGTCTCCACGTAGAAAATCTTCAAGTTCATCATCATCATCAATTTCTAATATTGTTTTGTTGTGCTTTGCTTGATCACAATATTGTTTCCAATACATTCGACTGAGACTGTATGGAGAGCAAAATGAAAGATCGTATTCTGTCTTAAATTTTCCGTGGGTTGTTTTTCCTCTGTAGATCATCACACCTGGAGTATATCGGTTAGCTTCTGAAGCATATTTGTCTGGTATGGCAAGCGTCTTCAACAGCGTTTCTCCACATTGTTCAATGCTATAACGGATACAAATTACATTCGACTGCCCTCCTTTAAATCGATGAGGAACGAATCTATCAACAACATCTTGGTAAGGAAAAATAGCACCGGGTTGAAAACTATTGAGGGTGTTGATGTTCAAGAAGCGTTTGAGCTGACCTTTAGTCAATGTACTAAAATATAGTGATTCCTCTTCAGCTTTCTTTTTGCTTAGAGGATGTCTGGTAACACGTCTGACATCATACCAAAGAACGCTTTTATTTTTTGGTTTTCCCTTTCTACCCAAATATACAACGTTAAACGGAGGGGGGTAATTATCACAGTTGAAGTTTTTAGCTATTTCAACTGGACAGAGGAGTATTTTGGGTTCGAGTTCATTTATATCTGAAGGATCATGGTAGTGTACTTGAGAATATCTACACTTCTCCTTACTTGATGGATGTATCACACCAGTCACTCGCATAATGCTTGGGATAGGAAGATCTTCAAATGTTTTGCAAATCGGAACTTTTGGTGAGTCAATCACTTGAGAACCTTTAGACTTTTCTAATTCCCTAGCTCTCCTTTCGTTGAGACATTCAACTGTTAAATGAGTTATAGCTGCACTCTCCATTGTTTGCTTATCAACGGAAGTAGTTTGTTTTCTCACTATTTGTTTTCGTTTCCTTACTATTCGCTTTTTTGGAGCAGTTTTCCTTCTCTTAGGAGTTGTTTTGCCGTTTTTCATTTTATTTTCTGTTGGATATGGATCTGTGCTAAGGAGCTCTTCAGAAAGAGCATCCATAACATGCTAAAAATAAAAGGGTAATATTTGCATGAGTGGCTAAGAGTGTATTTATTACTTAGAGTGTCTTATATATATATATGTATTTATGCCAAAAGCAGTTAAGATCATAGAGTTATGTTAGATTGAGAATGTGCTTATTAAACTATTGGGATGTGGAGACAGACAACAAAGGATGCATTCAAATATATATATATGTATTTACTTAATATCATACCGCTTTTAACATCTCAATTGGTAAGAAATAAAATATAATAGTTTGAACAAAATATTGTAAAATAATAAAAAACAACTAAAAATTTTTCATAAATATGTATGAAACGCTTCTAACATTAGTTCTAAAATACCTACAGAAGAGGATAGAGCTTTATCTATTTGGACATAATTATAAATATGCTTTCTGAATTTATAAAAAGTTTTTTTGTTCCACGTCATGTTGTATAATTTTTTGAAAACTATTTGATTCTAAGCACTTCTTTCAATTTCTTTTAAAAAATTATTAATATTAACGACTTCCACCATTGACAAAACGATTTCGAAACCGTTTTTTATAATGTCATCAAAACGTTCTGTAGATATATCACGTTTCTTACAACACATCCCCATACTCATCATGTGTTGAGTTATACAGAATATTATAACTTGAAATGTCAAACGTTCTACAGCTTTTTCTTCAACAACATCATTATTTATCACATAGTTATGATACATTTCTGGAAGGAAGTCCTTTAAGTAGATTGGATTTGTTGTTGCATTGTTCTAAAATACAAGTGATAATTAGATAACTAAAATAATTAAAGGTGTTCAACAGGTGTTAAATAGTATTTTTTATTAATTCTTACCTTTTCATCAGGCTGAGATTCCGACTTTAGATACAATGGTTGACTTTCTACGACTTGAGTATTCATTCTGAAAAAACAGAAAAAATTGGTTCAATTCTTTATAACCAATTTAAAGATAGATATGTCATAAAGCCTTCAGATAGTTGTGTTAGCTAGCGGAAATATTTGAATTTAAGTTTTACCTTTATGAAGAGAGAACTCTTAGTAGTTGCAATGGAAGATGTAGTAGATAGATGTTGCTCCTTTGCTCACTGTTGTTGAACTGGATGCTCTCTGTCTGAAACCGTTGTCTCTTATATAGGTAAATGTGTGAAAATAAATGTTTTATTCCCGCAAAAGCATTGGTTTGTATTCGCGTGAAAATAAATTTTTTATTCCCGCGAAAGCAACGGTTTCCATTCGCGTGAAAATAAATTATTTATTCCCGCAAAAGCATTGGTTTGTATTCGCGTGAAAATAAAATGTTTATTCCCGCGAAAGCAACAGTTTCCATTCGCGTGAAAATAAAATGTTTATTCCCGCGAAAGCATTGGTTTGTATTCGCGTGAAAATAAATTATTCATTCCCGCGAAAGCAACAGTTTCCATTCGCGTGAAAATAAACTGTTTATTCCCGCGAAAGCATTGGTTTGTATTCGCGTGAAAATAAATTATTCATTCCCGCGAAAGCAGCAGTTTCCATTCGCGTGAAAATAAAAAGTTTATTCCCGCGAAAGCAATGGTTTGTATACGCATGAAAATAAAATGTTTATTCCCGCGAAAGCATTGGTTGGTATTCGCGTGAAAATAAAATGTTTATTCCCGTGAAAGCAACAGTTTCCATTCGCGTGAAAATAAAATGTTTATTCCCGCGAAAGCAACAGTTTCCATTCGCGTGAAAATAAAAAGTTTATTCCCGCGAAAGCAATGGTTTGTATACGCATGAAAATAAAATGTTTATTCCCGCGAAAGCATTGGCTGGTATTCGCGTGAAAATAAAGTGTTTATTCCCGCGAAAGCATTGGTTTGTATTCGCGTGAAAATAAATTATTCATTCCCGCGAAAGCAACAGTTTCCATTCGCGTGAAAATAAATTATTTATTCCCGCGAAAGCAACGGTTTGTATACGCATGAAAATATAATGTTTATTCCCGCGAAAGCATTGGTTGGTATTCGCGTGAAAATAAAATGTTTATTCCCGCGAAAGCATTGGCTTGTATTCGCGTGAAAATAAATAATTCATTCCCGCGAAAGCAACAGTTTCCATTCGCGTGAAAATAAAAAGTTTATTCCCGCGAAAGCAATGGTTTGTGTTCGCGTGAAAATAAATTATTTATTCCCGCGAAAGCATTGGTGTTCTTCCGTAAAAACAATGTTTCATTAATTTAACCTTATGATAAATGACATGATTTTAGCTATATAAGAAGCACTGTTTTTACACAGAAAGCAGTCACTTTGACATTAGCAACTGAAGGAGCAAGATCTACTACAACATCATCTACTACAACTGCTAGAAGGACTTTTCTGTTTGGAGGTAAGTCAACTTGAATGAGTATAAATTTAGTTTTTATCGATTTAGATACTAACAGCGGTATGATATTGAGTAAATATATATATATATGTATATAAATATCTTCAAATTGGTTTGAAAAAGAAATCAAAAAATCATAACATGGATTTTTACTTTATTTTTTAGAATGTCGACACAAGTCAATACAAAACAACTGAAGAATAAAGAACCAAAACCTTCACAAGATAAGAAGGTGATTGATGACAATGTACTTCTTCAACGCACTACGATTCCCTTTCAAAGCGCCAGTCTGAATACTCTGGCAACTCTCATCATCAAAAGCGCCTCTCTGTTAAGTACTCTATCTCCAGCTTCCAGAAGAAACATTGAAAACATAGTCAAAGTTGAAGATTTACCAATACCTACAGTTATGCAGGTGTTAACCGTTGAGCTCCATGATGAAACGAACTGTGTCATCATCTACAACTATAAAAAGGATGGAAAGGTAGTTAGAGTGAAGAGCACTATTCCATTAGCAGCAGGATTACTTGTCAATGAAGCTTCGCAAATAAGACCACTGGTTTTGATCTACATGGGTGTTGAAAGGACTGGAAAAGCAATTTTTCGTGCTGCTACAGAAACAGGAACTACTTTGAGGTGTAAGAATGCGTTTGATGTATTACCAGAAAAAAGTATGCGACAAATCAATGCTTATTTCGAGGTAGCTAATCTTCAGGATTTCCCAACAGATAGTGTCATATGTTTCCAAAACCTTGAAGTTATAACAAAATCTGACAGGCGATGGAATGGAAATGAAGAGACTCTTCTAGTTCAATACAGAAGTGTTGTAGATGAAGAATTACTGATCGGAGATATGCGCATTCCTCATCAAATAGCTTCTGCTGTGACATCGGAGAGATTTGGAGTGATTCTGTTCAAGGGTCTGAGTCGAAACGCAGACAATTCAATTTTCTACAACATCAGTGTACTCGCAGCTCATCAAGCCTTCGTCCAAGCCTCGGAACTGACTGATAATCCAAAATCTGAGGATTTTCTCAACCACTTCAATGATGCTGAAAAAGAAAACTGTGGAGAACAAACTCTCGAGAAGCTAATCTATAACTCAAGGGATTCATATCACTATAGGTAACTTTTATTAATTTTTAGCATAATTTTAAAAAAGTTAATTTGTGAAAATTTTGTGTATTCCTACAATAAAAAACCACTTAAAATGATAAATTTGTGAACATTTCTGTAAAACATTTTTAAGTTATATATATATTTCGAATTAAAAAAGGATTTTGTTGTGTCATCAGTGTATTTTTTTACATAAAAGTTGGAAAAATAACAAAAGGTGATAATTATTTTACAAAAATGTTCAATTTTTCACATAAATGATCAACTCATAAACATTTTTTGTAAAACATTTTTAAATTATATATATTTCGGATTAAAAAAAAGGACTTTTTTGTGTAATCAGTGTATTTTTTTACATAAAAGTTTAAAAAATAACAAAAGGTTATAATTATTTTGCAAAAATGTTTAGTCTTTCACATAAATGATCAATTCATAAACATTTTTTGTAAAACATTTTTAAATTATATATATTGCGGATTAAAAAAAGGACTTTTTTGTGCACTCAGTGTATTTTTTTTACATAAAAGTTTAAAAAATAACAAAAGGTTATAATTAGTTTACAAAAATGTTTAGTTTTTCACATAAATGATCAATTCATAAACATTTTTTGTAAAACATTTTTAAATTATATTTATTTCGGATTAAAAAAAGGACTTTTTTGTGTAATCAGTGTATTTTTTTTACATTTAAGTTTAAAAAATAACAAAAGGTTATAATTATTTTACAAAAATGTTTAGTTTTTCACATAAATGATCAATTGATAAACATTTTTTGTAAAACATTTTTAAATTATATATACTTCGGATTAAAAAAAGGGTTTTTTTGTGTAATCAGTGTATTTTTTTAGCTAAAAGTTGAAAAAAAATCACAAAAGGTTATAATTATTTTACAAAAATGCTTAATTTCTCACGTAAATAACACGTTTTATCACATAAATGGATTATTCATGAGTGTTTGTTGTAAAACATTTTTAAAATTATATATATATATATATATATATATATATATATATATATATATATATATATATATATATATATATATATATATATATATATATATATATATTTATATTTATACATTCCGAATCCAGATGAAAAAAAGGACTTTTTCGTGTGTAATCAGTGTATTTCTTTTACATAGAAGTTGAAAAAATAACAAAAGTTTATAATTATTTTACATTAATTTTAATCATGCTATACTAATACATCACTTTTTATTTTAGTCCATTATATCGTAAAAAGAAAACAGAGTAAAGAACTTTCCCTAAAAAATAATGAGCTGAATGATGTAACTCAGTGAGTTATTTTCCTGTTATATATAATGTAAACTATCTAATGTAGCTAAGAGTAAAATTTAAATTCGGTAAAATTTATTTATATAATAAATAACTTTTGTATTTTAGTCAATTATTGGATCACAAAGAATACGGAATACAAGAATTCCTCTCTGGGTCTAATAATATGTCAGAAGAACATCAAAGAAGACATTGTTCAAGAAAAGCGCTTTGTAACCATTGATATCGTAAGCTATAGTAGTTTGTATTACAGAAAATTTACTATAAAACAGTTTTATGAATGTAAAAACTAGATATGGTATTTTCTATTACAACTATTTACTTGTAAATTTTATTCATCTAGAGAGGTAATTTGGTAATTTTTTGACAGTTTTTAAAAAGTTAAAAGTACAAAAAAATTAAAAAATATCGAAACTATATATTTCAATGATTATTTTTTAAAAAATTAAAAAAAAACACAAAAAATTTGAAAGGATTGTGTAGGATAAAACTCTCACTCAAAAAATTATTGAAAATTGAATGAAATAAAAGAATATTTTCCCAAATACCAAAGTTTTGTAAATATAAAGTGAAAATCTCTATATATATATTGTTTTTAAAATAATATCGAAAACTATATATTTCAATGATTATTTTTTAAAAAAATAAAAAAAAGAAAAAAAGTCATATAATAAAACCTTGTTATGAAACATAAAAAATTTAAAAAGAAGGTGTAGGATAAAATCCCCATTCAAAAAATTATTGAAAATTGAATGGAATAAAAGAATATAAAGTGAAAATCTATATATATATATTTATTTTTTTAAAAAAATATCAAAACTATATATTATAATGATTATTTTTTTAAAAAGTTGAAAAACAAAAAAACTTTGTAATAAAACCCTGTTTTAAAACATAAAAAATTAAAAAGGATGCTGTAGGATAAAACCTTCGCTCAAAAAATTAATGAAAATTGAATGGAATGAAAGAATATTTTACCAAATACTGCATTTTTCTTGTAAATATATTGAAAATTGAATGGAATAAAATAATATTTTACCAAAATACCACATTTTTCTTGTAAATATATAGTAAACATTTCTAAAATATTGTTGGTGAAATTTACTGGAAAATGGTTTCAAGTGTGTCAAAGACTAAATATGATGTTTTCATTGAAATGTTTATTTTCCATTTCTAAAATATTGTTGGTGAAATTTACTGGAAAATGGTTTCAAGTGTGTCAAAGACTAAATATGATGTTTTCATTGAAATGTTTATTTTCAAAAGATCCAAATAATAACATTGAATCAATTAGTTAAATTTAACAGTCAAATTCTTTTTTTATCAAGTAGGCTTAATGTTTCTATTGTGATTAATTCTCAAATATTGTAAACTTGAATTATCTAGAGGAGTAATTTGTCGATTTTGATGTGTTTTTTTCTTTTAAAAAAATTATCATGTAATACCACATACTTCAGTTCTAATTCGTTTTGAACAATTTCATGGGAGACAAAGAATAAAAAAGTTACATTGATTTAGTTTTTAGAATTAAAGTTGCTATCAAAAATGGTTTGTTCTTGAATGAGTAAATCCATAACCTCCTCATCATCATGGCAGAAGTTTTCTGATGATTGCATTTTGAAAAACAAATTACATTGTTTTACTTTTCAGAATTAAAATTGCCATCGAAAATGGTTTGTTCTTAAATGGGAAAATCCATAGCCTTCTCATCATCATGTCTAAGTTTTCTACCCCAATATTTCCAACCTCTCAGAGATAGAGATTGTTCTGTTTAAAAAAATAATGGAAATTGTATATATAAATGATTGTTTTTGAAAAAAATGGTAAATTTTTGAAAAAAATTCAAAAGGAAAATGCAGGATAAAACCCTCACTCAGGAAACTAATTTTGTATGATAGGTTGCTTACCTAATAATAAGAAAATAATGAATAATTTATATTTAAGTAATTATTGAAAAAATTAATGAAAATTGAATAGAATAAAGGAAATATTTTACCAAATAGCCTGTTTTTTTGTAAAGATATACAAACAGATAAAATTTAACCATTTAAAGGATGATTTCTTTTTTGCAAAAAAAATAATAAAGATTTAATGAAATGAAAGAATATTTTACCAAATACCTTGTTTTTTTGTAAATTTGTACAATTAGATGAAATTTAACCATTTATAGGATGATTTGTTTTTGTAAAAAATTAATGAAAATTGAATAAAATGAAAAAATATTTCACCAAAATACCTCTTTTTTGTAGATGTAAACAAATAGATGAATATCTAACTTTATCCATTTTTTTCCATTTGGGATCATGTTTTGAAGGTTTTCAAGATAGTTTTAGTAAAAGCTTATGCATTGATTGTCATTACAAGTTGTAGTGTTTGGTATTATTTAATATTTACTGACTGTAGCTATATTATATGAAATTTTCCCTACTTATTACACAATAAATGTATATATTCACATATTGTTTCATTTTTATTCACTGTATTTATTCAATGTAGATATATCTCCTCTCTCTCCTCTCTCAAGATATCATATGAGTCGAATTACAAAAAATTATCAAAACTTAAATGCCATACATTCAAAATCTAGATGCTCTATGAGTTAAAGTTATGTATATAATTATGTAAAAAATTATCAAAACTTGAATGCCATACATTCAAAATCTATAAGTTCAAATTAAGTAAAAAATAATCAAAACTCAAATGCCACTTAAATGCCACTCAAATGCCACTCAAATACCTCTCAAATGAAATACAATATAAACTCGGCAAATTCATCCAACGGCGTAACTCATTGCATAACCCCCAAGATCAAATCCACAAAAAAACACTTGGTAGGGAGATCTGCTCATGTATTACTACTGAGGTCAACCAGTTTATGTTTATTCCTCTCACTGAATATTGTGGTAGATTTTGGTGAATTTTCACAGTAAACTGGGAGTTTGCTCCACCATTTCTCCACTCAATGCGCTGGCAATGCACCTACAGCCATCGGTGAGATGCTGTGCCTGTGGCAAACCCATACTGTGCCCGTGGCACAGTATACAGGACCAGTACGGGGCCGGTACAGGGCCGGTAGTGACCTCTACAGGGTCGGTAGTGACCTCTACAGGGCCGGTATGATGACTGAGGGCCGGCATAAGATGGCTGCCATAGCTGAGGACTTCCGAAACCAGCTAGGACTTTCCACCAAGCCAGGAACCGAAGCTACCTACCTTAACATCTACGGTAACCAGGACCGCCAGCTAACCAGAGCCTTGGGACCCTGTAGGATCTTTTGATTGGACAGTAGGAAACAGGACTCCGCCCTTGCCACTTGGCGCCTTATTTATTTAACCTTTATTTACTGTATGATTGGATCACTATATATATAATCCATTTTCATTGGCTGGATAATGCCCTGTGCTCTTGTTGTTATATACATTTACTTTATGCTAATTAGTTCCTGTGAGCTCTCCTATAAAAAGAGAGACTTTTGCCATAATCTTTGCATTCATTCTCATGTCTTGCCACAAACCCCCTAGATAGAGGAATAATTACCCTCTAGGACTTTGTCTTGAGAATATAGCCATTTACACAAGCACTACGCTGTATTTGTTTGTCTGAGCCACGGGCTCTTGCCATACCGGGTAATTCGGTTGCCTGATAAACAGTTGTCACTGTCGAACAGCACAGTGTCTCATCTGGAGAGAGGTATAATACTTGAGACTAGTGGATGTCCGTGGTAAACAGACCGGAATCTGTTACAATATGTATAGTTCTGAAGTTTAAAATTGTTTTTTACATTATTTTTTGTCTACTAATTCAAAACCAAAAATCAGATCATAGCACCCTATGTTTTGAACAAAATTTCAAACCTGAAAGGTAATTGAAAATCGATGCACTGTTCATACTTTAAAATAAAATGGTTTTACCAAAAATCAGGGATTGGGTACAATGAGCATTACAAACTAAAATGTAGGTTATCTTCAAGGTATAGCTGGTTTCTAAAGAAAGTTTTTTTGAATAATGGTTTGGTAAATACTTATTATCATATTATCTTATTACTACATTACTAATTAGCTATAACTTTAATCGTTAGAGTCGAAAAGCACGACCATCAAGTTAAAGTGTTAAAAATGACGAAATGAAAACATCAAATGGGAGCTTAGTGCAGTTCAACTGTCAAATTATTTGTTAGTTTAAATCATCTATGAATAGCCTTTATACTTACAGAAGATGACAGGTACATGCTAATCTCTGTAGATCTGGCAGTGTTGTTGAGTTTTAGCACAGTACAGTGCACAAACATAAGTAGACATCCTGGTATAGCCATAAGAGAAATGAATCCTTTTTTCTTACCCTTAGTGTGTTCCTGCACTTTGAGGCATAATACACAAGTATGGTTGAATCAACGATTGGTCAACATGTGAATACCACAATGAACATCAATACATTTTAAGACTGCATGGATTTTGCCACTAACAATGCCTCGTGTGGTTTACAGCAGAATAGACAATAAATTTTCGTGGACCGGTATACTGACAGCATGATTAATCATTGAAGAGTGAAACTGAAACTTGAATATAGAAAACTTACCGACTTTTGGTACGACAGCTAGAAAAATTGGTATACATCCCAACATCAGTCCACCCAGTATGCAAAACATCAGTATGTATCCTACAAGCTAAAAGTACATCAACATTTTTTTCATTTCGATATGGAAGAGCAAGTATAAGAGAAAGAACAAACAGTCTTCAGGTATAAAGTATCTCAAATGATGACATTTTTGTCTTCTATGCTTTATGGTGAAAACTGGTGCCCAGCTATTCTATTTAAACCCCTCCCCCTTCCCCTCTGAGTCCTACAATCCTATCCCCCCTTTCTCACTCCCCCACCCCCTATACAAAACAGCCCCAAATTCCAAACCCACTCACACCCTATAAACCTCCCATATCCGCTTCTTACAGCTCCCCAAGATAATTAGAAAAACAGTACTACTCTAGTGGATTTTACATCATGTAGCCGCTGCTCTGCTAACATGCAAATGATACTTGCTGCTGTGGGAATCAATTTAATCTGATGTAATTTTGATTGCACATAAAGTGAGACATTGGAATGCACTAGCAGAGTTGCCTAAAGAAAATACTGTTGATAATGCTTATTGCAGCAGGGGAGCTGCAATGAGTAAATGAAGCCAGGGAATTCCCCCTCCTCCTACTGATCTACTAACATTCAAAACTTGACGGTTAGCCATGTTTTAAAGCATCAGTTTATTGTGTGACTGTTTCATAAGGTGTATTAGCGACCTGGATTGATGAACATCTGCTATTAATTATATTTGGGATCTACATCAGTTGGCGGCGAACGCATCGATCCAGGCGTTTAATTTTCATTATATAATAATAAGAAATAATATCCATCGTGAAGGCATAAATTTCCAATGTGCATTGTAGCGAGCATAGTTATTTTCACATGTGTAAGCAATTCATCAGCGACAGTTATCGTGTCGTTGATTCCTTACTGGTACTGTTAGCATGATGCATTGGTAAGTAGCAGATAGTGGTAGCGAGTCAAAGAATAAACAGCTTTACACTTGTCCGGTTGACAACGTTTATTTCAAAACAATTCATTAATGATTAACTATAATATTTATCTTCATTGTTTTAACAAAATAGCTCTGTTTTTCATTATTGTGATCAATATATTTCCAATATATCAATGTCGTACATGGAAATCATAATAATTAGTAAGAATAATAAACACATATAATAAATAATAATATATACCAATAAAATAATAATAAATGATGCCGAGAGTGAACTGCTTTGAAACAGACGTCACCCACGTGGGTATACATTAATTTTTATGTTACGGATCGGTAGTGTTCGCAACCTATGAGTATGCCTCGCAAATTAATATTTTGTTGCTCGTGGGGATGGTATTTTGCGATCCATTAAAAATATTGCTACCGACCCATTCGCATTAAATAAATTGCGAAAAATATTGTTTATTAAACTTATTGTATGGATCGATCCAGGTCGCGAAAAACACCTATAATATATTTGCTTACTCTACAATGCTTTTATAATGCATCAGCTTGTGCTAGTTGTAATCTGTTTTGATATTATGGGCTCATTATTTTAGCCAATCAGTGCGCTACAATTTTAACATCTATTATTTGCATACTTCTATATATACTGAGACATTGGCCCAGACAGGCAGTCTTGATTGCGCATTTGCACCGTGAGCTTGTTTGTATCAATGCATAGTGTCTTACAGCTATTAGGTTCTTTATCACTTAAACTATTCGTATCTAGTCTGGCAAGTTGCCTGTTAACTTGTGTGTGGTTTTTCCAAATCCGGCAGCACCAGTGATCTCCATACACATTCAGTCACTAGAGAAAGCTTAGCGACTATTGCAGTAGCACTCTCTAGTAGGAGGTGATTTTGATCAACCAGGTACAGCCGTGCATAGTTGTTACGCTACATTGAGGCACTGTTAACAGCGAGACATTATTGTTTGTTGTCAATTATTGCAACCCGTTATTTCCTCTCCAGTAGTAGTTCGGTAAGGGCAAGGTGAAATCCTATACATTACCAATAAAATAAACCCCAAATCCCCCCCCCCCCCCCTTCAGGCCTTCTTTCATCGCAACTCTAAGAAACCCCACAGGCCCAGCAGCTACCCTCCATCGTCTTAGTCTCAAATTACTAGCTTTTGGAGTAGTGAAGTGTCTCTTTTTTCCCCGGCAGATAATTTTAGCAGTGATTTAACGTTAGCAGTGAGGCCTAACTCTACGATAGTATATGAATTGATGATGCCAAAACCATTATATAACCAGTGCAAGTGTACTTAGAGAGCCTGAGGTTGAAAGCCCTCTGCAAAAATATACATTAGGGTTGTTAAACATTATGTTTGAATACAACAGTTTGTTCTGAGCCAAAAAGAAGATATTATTTCAGCTGTTCCCAACTCTGCTCAGTACTGTCAGTTGAATGCGGTCTCTGTTAAGTAGACCTTTGATATCATGATTTTTGTAGCTTTCACGAACAATCAAATCTTATCTACAATTTTAGGATCTTCTATTCTGTTTGGCCAAGTGCCTTGGTTACATGTCGTGGTTGGCTGGTAAGTTGTTTGGAAGTTGAGTCCTAGTTGAGTGATTGTCTAGTCTAGGTTGAGCCTAGGATTGGTCTACGTCAAGTCTAGGCCAAGTGAAGGTTGGGTTGAAGTCGAATTTGGATCGAGTCTGGATCGAGTCTGGGTCGAGACCAAGTTCATTTAGGTCAAATATATGTCTAGGCCGAGTGTTGTAAAAAGAGCAACCAACAAGTCTTATTAAGTTCCATCCTACAACTACCTCTACTGTACAATGCACTTGTTCTGCCTTTAATATAATGTGAAATAGATAGAGACGAGGTAGAACTTTTTTACACTTTTATTACAGTTAGTGGAAAAAAAATTCTGCATGAAAAGGAAATAGCAAGTAGAAAAAATACTGCAAGGTAATAAAGTAATTACTGGCACCGCCAGAAAAATAAGAGTTTGAGAAACCTTGTTTTAACGTTATTTGTTCATATTTTGGAATAGTAATAGCTTTCAAGATGCGTAAAAAGTTGTAAAGCAAGTTCCAGTGCCAATTAAGGCAAATTATGCTGGTTTTAGTGCATTTTGGTTTTAAAATTCTGTCATAATCAATTAATTGCTAATAGAATGGCTGATCATACAGTAGTGTAAACACAGAGTTATCTTCCCTTCCAGAACGATAACTAATTGTAGCTTGTGATGATTTCAGAGTCGCATTAAAACTCTGGCAGACTACTGCAAATATTACAGTTCCATGGATAACTGCTATCAGGTCAATTCCTAAACCATAGAATAGTTCTGGTTGCAATAATTGGCTGAAAGAAGCGTCATTTTATGTGCTCACAGCAAACTATATAAACTATATGTAAAAACCGCTTACGGTGTGTCACCGGCCACTCTTGTTCTATTTGAGCATTCTAAAGTGAGATTAATCTATGAGTGTTAACAACTCTATAACATTAACAGATTTTTTCATCATCCAGTAGTAAGAATTTAATTAGCTTTTAATAAGAGTTTCAATTTTTCTCTTCCCAAAGGTTTCTTTTTACTAGCAACAGACTTCAAACAGGCTGTGAAACAAAACTTTCTAATTTTTGTTCAAAAAAGCGCAGTAGTGGTTGAAGTGTGCTGGTAGACTTGGTACAAATTGACTAAAGAATGGTCATGAGTTTTTCAAATTCAATCATTTTCCTAAGTTTAGAGATTAAGATTATTCAAAATATGAATATTTAGTTATAATATTGTAGTAGGTTTCCACCCTATGTTACTGAAACCGCTAATCACTCTTTGTGCACTCCTTGTACACTCCAATTCTCATCCACACACCTGGGGTCTACCCCAAAGCGGACGTTAAGGACTACACGGGTCCAAGATTCAGACACTACACAGATGATAGAGATAAAATACTTTATTCCACGATTGTATTTAGCAGCACGATTTGTGTTCTACACAAGATCCACAACACTTCAGCTCTCTGCAATGTACCACAGCTCTCGTTACAGGAAGAACCAGGAAATCTCACAGTTTTATTAGAAGCGAGTCAATCACATGTGGCAAGATAAAGAATACATAAATAGAAAAACCATTACAAATGCATACAAACAATAGTAACCAATCACATAACAAGCACATGGTATGGTAGCTTCTGCTCTTTCTCCGGCCAATCACTGGTGAGTGAGAGTTGAGCTTTATAAGGCAGGGTTAGTTACTTTGCTTCTGTCGCCTGGTACTCCCAACCTCTCTCTGCTATCCATAGGTAGGCAATCAGATTCTCAGGCTTCTCCTTTCAGATAAATCTAGTTAACTAGGTCAGGATACTGGCCCGGGGCATGCCTTTTATATTTTATATAACTGATACAGTGTTAATATAGACCTGGCATAGGACCCGATACAGCTGACTCCTTTAACTAGGGCTAGCTCATATATAATACAACAGGGGATCCCATGCCCATATAAAAATTGTACTATGAGGGAAAGGAGTGTAGGGGGAATTTGAGGCAAGATGGTGAAGGGGGTGGAGTTTATGGCTAGTTTAAGTGCAAAAATCTCTTAAAATATCAACTAACCGAAGAAATATATTTATTTTACTAGGGATTGTAATCTATAAACATGGAACATTAGCAAACAGATCTTTTTTACCAACTTGTGCTGCTCCTTAGGCTATCTTTCATACTGGTGCTGCATAGGTAGTGTTAATAGCAGATTTGTGAAATGGAGCCAATCTATTTTGAAAATAAAAATGACCAAAACGTTATTTTCCTTTTACAAAAATGCCATTTAAGACTGAGTAGTATTTAAGAAAAGACCTACTTGGAATAGACCAGCTCCAATTGCAGATCCTGTGATATTGCCAGTACTAAGTGTTGCTTCTATCAAACCCTGTAACATTTGATCAAAAACCGCAGTTAATTGTTTTGCTATATTGATCTAAATGCAAGCCGGAATGAATGAACAATCTAAAAACCGTCTAGTTATGCTTCTACATGTAATACTGCAGATCTAACTTTTAATTTTATTTTTGTACAAGTGAAATGTTCCAGGAGCATTAAACTAAAATCCCTATCAATCAGACCGAGTCACGCTGTCATGATGAAGTTAGTATCAGTGCTGAAAGTTTTAGAGCTGCAGTCTGGTGGGCAATAAAAATAATTCCTATGCCTCACCAATCAAGCCATATTTAGAACTGTTACTATGTTTCCATGTCACCCTGAATTAACCCCAGATTTTTGTGTATTGGTAGTGCTAATCATTAGTGGCAACGGCATAAATTTACATAACTGAAAATTTTATTGGCCTTGATTCCTTTAGACAAGAAAACACCAGGGAAACAGATGCTGTCAAGGTGCTGTTTAGTGCAATATGGACTAGCATTTCTGGCTGTGGTTATTTCTATTATTATAATTATTTGTTTTGTTTCTCTTTTTTGAACTATGAGAGTGAGTAAATAAAAAAATTATTATCACGCTGGCTGCTGGCAGGGAAATCTGTGTGCTGACAAGGAATTTATGTTGCATCTTGGTCGTTATAATTGAATTAATGACGATGATTATAATAATAGAAAACAAATAAAAAACTTCTTAACAATAATAATAACTTTATATGTAAATAATAGTTATTATAATAAGTTATCCAAGTATAGGATGAAACACTAGTAAGTATTATTTTCATTAAACTATAACAATTCATTATCAGCAGCAAATTTAATTAGTTTCAGTTCAGTTGCATCGCACCATAAACATGTACAACAAACAACAAATGACCATCGTTGGTGTTATTACTACACAGCTATCTGCCATATGCTTACCACTAATGGATAATTAGCGACTTCCTCCTTGATCACACATGCTTAGTTTTATTGACTGAGCAATAAAATATTGGCGCTTCACTTGTCGCCAAATAAGTAGCTAAATCTCAGCAACAAATCTCAGCGCTATAATTTGGCGACAAGCATAACATCAAAAGTTTTCCCAGCACAATTTTCTTTGGCACCAAATTTATCGCCAAATTTGTCGTGACATGGGAGCATATTATATGCGAGCATACAAGGCATATAAGATACTCACAGCAATAGTACTCGGAGCAAAGCTGGTAGATTTCATCAATAAACTGGCTGCTGCCACAGATAACATTGCTGACCCAACACCAGCTATTGTCCTAATTATCAAACATGCTACAAGGAATATGTTGGGATTCACAACCCATTTCACTAATCTGAAATAAAACAAAAGGCAAAAGTTATTTCAAGTCGTTATGGGAGTAAATAAATAATTGAAAGTTTGTGATCATTATTTCTTATGGTGTTCAAGTAACTTTCACACTAAACATTACTTATAAAATGAAACCAAAACATTTTCAATTAAGTAATAACGAATAAGCTGAAGTTACTAAGTTAATTGAAAGTGCGTTTAATTCTCAACAAAAATACTTATAAACAATTTGATGACTTCAATCAGCTTCAACTTACCCGAACGCAATACAAGCAGAAGCAGTCATGGTATTTCCGACTGCAAGCATGCTTTTTGGATGCCACTTGCCAAGCTGAAATTATTCACAGAAATTGTATGAACAAAATTTGCTCCCAGCTAGATGTAAAGGTCACTATCACTAGATGTGGGCAAAAATCTTGTTCTGCAGTTCTCAATAATTAGGTTTTACCATCAATTGCACAAAAAAGATTATATTGTAATGTAACATATGAACGGTTTGGCACAATTATACAAATTTATCACAATATGTAGACCTGTTTGAAAAGTTTCATCATGTGTTTCAAAATAATTATAGAAACCCTGAACCATTAAACAACTTCTGAGTCAGTTATTTTTTACAGATGTCATCAAAGGTGCTAAGGGATTGATAGGGGTGTGTGAGTTTTCCTTGATCGCAAATTTTTGTGTGCAGCACATCACTCGAGAGAAGTATTGGAGCAAAAGTTTCAAATTCCTTGTGTACGGCATAGGTCCATCACTTGACATTGTAAGATGGAGTTAGTAAGAGGGGTGGACTGGCAATCAATTGGACATCGGTGTAAGGCGACACAACTTCTGTGCTGAGTGTGTCTCAAAAGGGAGAAAAGTAACAATTAGCCAAAGTTGTCACACATTAAAAAAAAACTAGACATTCTCTAGCTCCATAATAGTGGAACCTTCAATAGTGTTTGCTGGAGAGCATAATCTTAGTGAGTTCAGGTAAAAGATTTTGAGAGAAGGTGAAAAGGGTGGAAAATATGCAACAACACAAGCAATTTTTTATTCTCATCTCCATCACCTGGCCCTGTTCATCACCTTGTCTTTCACTTCCTTCAAGCTGTTGGAGATTTTTGCATTTAAATTGATCACAACCTCTGCTCCTTTCCACCTCCTGCCTTAAATTTCCCCTAGACTTCTTCCCCAATCCCTTAGTACACCTTTTTGGTTACATACTAGATTAACGGGGTTAAGAGAGTCAGTTATACCTGGTCCTATACCGGGTCTATTGTAGGAGATTTGCATGTTGATCGAGTGATGTCGGACCCCTCCCCACCCTTCCCCACCCTAAAACTCCCCTACACCCCTTACACCCTCAGTAGCAGAGTTTGCGGTACCGTCGGAACTGCCCCCCCCCCCCTCGGTAGTTACATAAATCCCCCTAAAAAAGATACCTGGTACCCCGGGCCCGTATCAACCTGGTATCACTCTATATAATCATATAGTAGCTACCTTTGGTTTACCCTGGGTCAGGACCCCGACCCGGTATCCAAGTTGACTGAATCAGGAACCGTGTGCCCCTAGGAGCCCGAAAGCCTTAACTGAATGGAGACCGGAGCCTCGCACTTACCAGGAGCAGAGACTAGGAAGTGGTGCTTCCTAATAAGGAGTGGAAGAGTACCACCACACTAAAAAGAGCGGGAAGCACAACCCAGTGCTATTTTATCATGTGCATGTACTCTTATTGGCTTGTTTTGTTATTGAACTTTGTACCATGTCATACCATTTGTGAATTTTTAATATTATATTATGTTATTGGTTACGCCTAATAAGGTAATGAGTTTGCCCCTTATCTCCTATAAAAGGAGCAGCTGTGCCTTGTGAGATTTAGAAGTCTTGAGGAGTTTGTTAAATAACCTTTTATTTGTGTTGCTAAATAGATTATTGAATAAAGTATTTACTTGATAAATCTCTAGTAGTGTGTTTGGGTCGTGGACCCCGTGCAAGTTGTTACAGTCTATTCGGGATAGACCCCGAGTGTGAGAATAGAAGGAGAGGTTTCCGTTGTGTCGGTGATAGAGGACAGAAATCTATTACACTATGTCAACCCTGCATCAATTGTATATAGGATGTAGGGCCTATCCAAGGTCAGTATCATGACCCAGTTAGCTGGATAACCTTGAAGAGACAAGCCCCAGGCCCTATGATCCTCCAGTCTGATCTAGACATCCAAAAGTGTCAGAGTGACTGGAAGTTGAATTGACTAAGGAAGGATATTTGCCTAATATGGGTTTCTAGCGTCCCTTTGCCTATGATTGATTCAAAGAAGTTTGGGGACTGTTGTGTCGTGTGCAAAGCCTGAACTAAACATGCGATTGGACTTATATTTTACTTCATGTTTGCATTGCTGTGTCCCAATTTTGCGTTTCATGTATTGTTGTAAGTGATTGGCTCACTCCTAATAAGAGGGGGGAGTGTTCCCTTTTGTCTTCTATAAAAGGAGCTGTTGCACTGTTGCAATCAGAAATCTAGTGAATTTTGAAAAGTATATATAGTATAGTGCGAAACAAAGTTCAATGTGAAGCAATTATGTGAGGTGTGAGGCTATGTGTCCTCCAACATCTGTCAAGCGCGTTTGGGTTGTGGACTCTGTGTGGTCGTTAGAGTCTATTTCAGGGTAGACTCTGGTTGTTTGAAGTAGGAGTGGAATTGGTGTGAAGGGGAGTATAAGGTGTGGAGAGAAGTAGTGAGAGGGAGAGGCGCAGTAGGAGTGGAGAGGAGTAGTAAGAGTGGAGAGTAGAAGTAGGAGTGAAGAGCAGTAGTAGGAGTGGAGAGAAGTAGTAAGAGTGGAGAGTAGTAGTAGGAGTAGAGAGAAGTAGTAAGAGGGGAGAGGCGCAGTAGGAGTGTAGAGTAGTAGTAGGAGTGGAGAAGAGTAGTACAAGGGAGAGGCGCAGTAGGAGTGGAGAGGAGTAGTAGGGGTGGAGAGGAGTAGTAGGAGTGGAGAGGAGTAGTAGGAATGGAGAGGAGTAGTAAAAGTGGAGAGGAGTAGTAGAAGTGGAGAGAAGTAGTAGGAGTAGAGAGGGGTAGCGGGAGTGGAGAGGAGTAGTAGGAGTGGAGAGGAGTAGTAAAAGTGGAGAGGAGTAGTAGGAGTGGAGAGGAGTAGTAGAAATGGAGGGGATTAGTAGGGGTGGAGAGGAGGAGTAGGGGTGGAGAGGAGTAGTAGGGGTAAAGCGGAGTAGTAGGAGTGGCAGGAGTAGCAGGGGTGGAGAGGAGGAGTAGGAATGGAGAGGAGTAGTAAAAGTGGAGAGGAGTAGTAGAAGTGGAGAGAAGTAGTAGGAGTAGAGAGGGGTAGCGGGAGTGGAGAGGAGTAGTAGGAGTGGAGAGGAGTAGTAGGAGTGGAGAGGAGTAGTAGGAGTGGAGAGGAGTACTAAAAGTGGAGAGGAGTAGTAGGAGTGGAGAGGAGTAGTAGGAATGGAGAGGAGTAGTACGGGTGGAGAGGAGGAGTAGGGGTGGAGAGGAGTAGTAGGGGTAAAGCGGAGTAGTAGGAGTGGCAGGAGTAGCAGGGGTGGAGAGGAGGAGTAGGAGTAGAGAGGAGCAGTGGTAGTGGAGATGAGTAGTAGGAGTGGAGAAGAGTAGTAGGGGTGGAGAAGAGTAGTAGGAGTGGCAGGAGTAGCAGGAGTGGAGAGGAGGAGTAGGAGTGGAGAGTAGTAGTAGGAGTGGAGAGGTGTAGTAGGAGTGGAGAGTAGTAGTAGGAGTGGAGAGGTGTAGTAGGAGTGGAGAGGAGGAGTAGGGGTGGAGAGGAGTAGTAGGGGTGGAGAAGAGTAGTAGGAGTGGCAGGAGTAGCAGGGGTGGAGAGGAGGAGTAGGAGTGGAGAAGAGTAGTAGGGGTGGAGAAGAGTAGTAGGAGTGGCAGGAGTAGCAGGGGTGGAGAGGAGGAGTAGGAGTGGAGAGTAGTAGTAGGAGTGGAGAGGTGTAGTAGGAGTGGAGAGGAGGAGTAGGGGTGGAGAGGAGTAGTAGGGGTAGAGAGGAGCAGTAGGAGTAGTCAAAGTGGGATGAGATATAAGTCAGGTGGCCACTGGAGCGCTAGCAGAAATTCAGTGCAAGAATACTTTTGTTAGTAGTACATCAGTGGAAACTACTACAGTACTAAGCATTACTGTACTCGACTACAATAAACAATTCGACCGTACATTAAAGTGAATAAGTGGTAACTGGCTGTAATATACACTTTTTTATGTGGTAATCTTTGAGTTCATGAGGAGAATGAATTATCATGTAGCAGCTAGAGTGGCCGTGCACGCAAAGCAGTAACATAGCAATTATAATACTCTAATTCACAATGATCAATGTTTATGAGTTTCATTGAATAAACTTTCTCGTATTAATTTCTTGTTAGCTTCAGGTTCTTCATTCAAAATATTAGCTTTTGCTACACACAGTTTTACCAATGGCCTACTAAAAAAATAGCTAGATTTCATTTGTCAACTGCAAACTAGCAAATAGAACAAAATTCATCAAAACCTTTGAAACTTTTCCCAGATTACTTTTAACGATGAGCATTTATGATTGACCACCTGTTCCAATGTTGTTGATCATAATTCAATCAACCTGACAGTTAGTGTGCAATAAATTCTCAAATAGTTGTAATATGATGCCTTAACACAAAGAGAAATGCACCGAAATATCGTGTACTGTCTAATTTTTCCATTACGATAGTTTAAAAGATCATAAATTATCATTTTTTGACATGATGGTGTCAACAAATATTTGTGAGATAGTCAGGCATGAGTGACTAGTAATTGAGGTTCTACAACTACCACTCATTAATCACACCTGACCGATGAAACATTCCATCCATAATCAACTTCAAACTGATTTGGTGCAAAGTGAGTATCTGCTTTACATTGCAAACTGACTGCTCAATAAGCCAAACATTCAATGTTTTTTTATTATTGTCTGTTGAACTAGAAACATAGGATTTGTCCCATCTTTTCATACGCCATATGTGGTAAGACTTTTGGAAAATGTTTTGGCAGAATTTAAAACAGACTTTTTAGTTAAATGCTTTTTTTTCAACCAACTCTCTCGTGAGAAAAACAGCATAGTGCAATTAATTATAGCTCGTCACCAGCGTATGTTTGTGATCATAATCAAAATTATGTTGTATGCAACTGCAGAGCGACAGCTATGATTAGTGCAAAGCATTGTTGGTAAACTAGAGTCACTTTCGATCTTCAATAACTCAGCTTTAGCCGAACGCAGCTTGGCCACCACAACTTGTAGGGTGACAAGTCGGCACACAGCTACTTTGACCCCACATAAGTCAAGTCAGGGTTCCGCAATAGCTAGAAACTGAATTTTCTTAGAAAAGAAACGCCACTCTGTCAAGCTAGATAGGACAGCGGAACTTTGGGAGTTGTTGTTAAGGCTGTACAGATACATTGGCTACCAACAGAAAGTTAAGTCCTGCACAGTATTTTATATACTTAAATTCTAGTGAAAGAGAAGTTTTAAACGTTGCAAGAAATGGACAATCCAGTAATTGATGGGTTTTCACAGTATCAATTTGTGAGTACTGCATTTGTTCAGTAAGTGTTCTTTAAGAAAGCTAGTTCTTTTGCACTCAGGGTTTTTCAACTTAATCTTGTTGCGGCTAAAAAGCTACTGAGCAAGATAGTAGTGACAACAAACCCTAATATAATCACTTCATGATATAGAAAAACATGTTATAACCACAACTTGACTTACTGGGCACCATCACCATTTCATACGGAGTACAATAAATGTGTGACTTGTCTACTTACCAGTGAACCAAATATTGGTGAAGCTATAAACTTAGCAAAATCAAATGATGAAAAAACAACTCCTATCTCGGTACTAGATAATCCTTTTTCTATTCCTGTTGCAGGGAAGAACGGATATAGCGCAGTGTCAGCAGCCAAAGAGAGCAACTGAAGTGAAAGAACTATAATGATCATTGCTATTTGTCTAGCCCTCGATGGATATTTCCTCTCTGTCGGGTTGCTTGGTGTATCACCCGGCAAAGGCGCTTTGTTTTCTTTATTGTCGCCCATTGTGACTTTACCTGGATATTTTCAAACCGGTTTGCTCTAAGCCCAAATTCATGTATCTTTCTCAAGTAGTTATACAATCCTCCCTCTAGCAGCGCGTTTCAATCAATGGCAACTTATTCACTCACCACTATTAATCAATCACTGTCTTTAAAAGGTTCAAAGCATAGTAACATAACATGTGGCCAGCTTTTCATGCTCTGGTTTATAAATTTTTGCTCAGTAGACAGTAAATCGTTCTTTTCAGGTTCACTGCACAACGGTTATTGTTGACAAAAACTGGTAGTTCTTCACACATTCCGAGAAACCAATCAATGCGGCCACCACATAAAATAGTAAATACAAAAAATAATGTCCAAGTAACACCAGGTAGATAGACCGTCTGTATTAAGGCGTAAAACCACATTCCCGGATTCCATAACCGATTGTCTTAATTATTGTTTATGTTTTTATTGTTTTCGGCCACATGTTTTGTATGTATCAAAGTGTGTTCTTTCAATACAAGTCCATTATCTCCCATTTTACCCCATTTAGCGTGTCAACCTTTAAAGCTTTAAAGCATGTTTTTTTGCTACATACTAGTTCAGAGTTATTTACAGAGGACAGATTATTTTCAACTTGTGTGAAAGTTATCAAATATTAGTTTAACCCATATTTCTTTGCTGTAATTTTCAACCCCCCATCTTAAAAAGGTACCCTTATTCCAGCACTGGGTGAATTTTAACCGAATGAATCTGGTTTTCTATTAGAGTTAGCTTCCCTTGGGGACACAACTCCTATGAGCATATGTAATGCAGTAGAGCCAACTAGGACAAGAGTCCAAAATGAAGTGTAGAGACTGTGTGTACAAGCTAGTGCTTTGAAAGAAAGACAAAGGACACAAACTATAACGCACATGCTTCTTGAGAGCCCATGGAAATGTCAGATTTAAATCGTACTCTGGATTTATAAATAGAAAAACAATATACGTTTTAGTCAGTATCTAGTTATTTGTGATCAGTGAATGTTCTATACTATAAAGTTGGGCTTTAAAGCATATGAAAGTTTTGGTCAGCTTAAACCATTGTATATTGTTACTAACCACTTGCCTCTATTACATCTAGTGATGGTTGGAAGAAAACTAAGTGGTTGGTTGAGCTCAAGTTTTGGTCGAGTCTAGCTTGAGTCTGAAGTCAAGTCTAGGTTATGAAAGGTCAATTGTTGCTCAAAACCTGGGTCAAATCTGAATGGAGTTTAGGCTTAGTCCATGTTAAGTAATCCTAAAGGTCATATAACTTCATTAGGAGAGATTACTAACTACTCGTGCTACAAATTAACCCTCACAAATTGCGCTTGCTGAAAGTTTCTGGGCTGAAAGTCTCTATAACATGAAGCTTAGAAACATTTTATTTAGAAGTTGATCGGTGCAATTTGTTTTGTAACAAGAGGAGCTTTTTTCCAGGACATCTTGAATGAAAAAAAAACTGCACAAGACAATTATTGGAGCTTGACCTTTGAAATAAAACACTTTGCTTTTGCAAGAAAATTGTTTTCAATGTTGTTCAAATACACATTGAATGCTGATTGTTGGAGAGTAGTTATAACATTTAGTCTGTGTAAAGTGTTTTTTTGGAGAATAGTTATAACATGTAGTCTGTGTACAGTGTTTGATTGTATTGTACGAGTTCAGGCATTTAAGCAAATGCTTGCAAATACTGAACAAATTCTACGCTACCATTATATTGTATCCATCTCGGCCTACCCGACCCAATAACTGTTTGTTCACGGATCAAAAATGTGAAAATATTTTTTTTAAATCGATTCAATCAAGCATTCTAAAAAGCTATCCTTACTATTTGCAATTGGACAAATTTTTGATGCTAAGATCGTTTTCCAATTCTTCCTGCCAAATCACAGCTTGTTTCTTTACAACAATCATTGCTATCCATAGATCTAGATGTTTATGGTAAGTTGATGCGATGGTAGCTTTACTTAAGCTTGTAAGTGAGTTTTTGGGTTATCTCAAACTTTTAATTTCACTTGTCATCTCCTATTCAAGGATTAGCTGTTTTGCGAATGAAACGGAAAAACAAGAGAAATAAATTTTTTTTTTAAATTATTTTTGTTTTTCTGACAAGGTTTTTGCATCTGAGTGAACAATTTTTAAACCTGCCACGCAATAAAAGTGGACTTTAATTGTTGTGTGTATAATTGTTCGAAACAACACATGCCGAATTTTCTATTGCTGTTTGTTAGTGCCATAATTTGTACAAAAACTTTGAACATTACACCAGTGCTCCAACTTTTGCGTCAGTTGGTGATTAATAAAAAGTTTATTGTGCAGGAGTTTTAAAGACAATAGAAGTAGCTGTTTGTAAATCAGTTCCATTGCGACTTACATTAATAAATACCAATGGTTAGACTAAATGCATGGCCACACAGCCTCATCGACTTTTTCTGATCAGCTTTTATTTTGTAAGCCGCTGCAAACTCATGTTAAAGTTTTTTTTCTTTTTGCATTTGCTTATAACTAGACGTAATTTTGATAGCCCTAAAAATTTGCTTCGCCAGATGTATTCTGCTAAAAATAAGGCTATTTACAATGCAAAAAAACTTTTCAGCCATGCCTTTTGGTGAATTACTTCTGGAAAACTTGAAGAATCTGGTAAAAGCAAAAAGATGAAGTAGTAAATCAACAAAAGCACAGACGTAGCAAAACAAACTTATAGCATCAAACTAGCTAAAAGCTTTATTAAACTGATATCTTGTAGCTATCGTTTCTTATGAACCAAAATCTAATATAGAATTGCCTCGGCGCATGACTCTAAATGTCGTAATTAACGTTTGTGAAGTGGTAAGAGTAACAATGCACTTCCAGATCACATGAAACTTGATAATGATGAACGTGACTGTTTGATATTCTGTTAGTTTCACCGGTTCCTGCTCTTTGAAACACAAACCATATGACATCAAGGTTTACCACGACTGAATATGCCGATTGCGAAAGCATGGGGAGGAACATATCAACAGTTGGAAGACTCAGCAAAAGCATTGTTTCGAAAATTAATTCCAGTTCAGAGGAAGTATTGTACGCTTAAAACTTTCAGAACTGAATATATGAGTTTAATATTATATGGAGCTTGGCTAGAATCAAACTAGTTTTCTGGCTGCTGTTGATATGCTTCAGTCATTGGTTTAGGATCCTGTAAACATTTATCCATTCTGTCAACACATGCTGCGGTAATTCTTTCTTCAACAGTTTCATTTTCCGTGCATTGTTCTTTTTCAACTTCGTCATTGTTGCACTTGGAGTCATCGACCGGTGCATGCAGAGGCTTTCCAGTGTACTTCATGTACCACAGAAATAGTATCATTGAGGCCACCTGTAAATACAAGTTACCAACTAATTAACATAAAATGCTATTTGAAATCTTTAATGCTTTGCCGGGAACTGTTTGCTATATGTTTAGCGTAGTTGCATCATGAAACCATATAGTAAATTGACAGTAGCACAGTCCAGAGTAATATGATTTATAGATGTACCAATAGCATATTTGCAAAATCCCAAATTGTAATAGCCCATGGAAAACCAATAGCATCAACGATAACACCAGAAGCAACCGGTCCCACAAAACTTCCTAAGCTCAAACCACTGGTTATCAACCCAGAAACCATGCCATAGGTGTGGAGGCTGTCTTTTTCAAAACCGTTTACACTACAAATATAAAACAATGTCGTGTGTTACTGTAGGAAGAGCTTGACATCATAGAGCCATACAGTAACAAGTGCAATAAATCTATGGTTAAGTTGCACCCTACAAAGAACATTATTGCAATGCTACACTGTAGATCAAACTTGAGTGTCCTTCAAGACTTGTTTACCAAAAACTGACCCAATTTAACCTGTAGAAAGTCTCATTAATCCAAAGGAGGCTCTCAGGTTGAATAGTTAGAACAGTACTGCTACCAGTTTTATCCTGGAACCTAGTCCTATCACATAGAACTTTCATCTTTCTACTTTTTGTTTACCGCCTTGAACTTTCAAAGAGAACACATCTGACCTTGTTTCACATCAAATATGGCAAACAAATGCTTCAAAACCATAAACCCTCAATACTTTCTGCATAATAAAAATCAGCAGAGGAAAAAAGTTAGATGCTCGAATGTTGCCCATCTCAGCTGCCTCAAAACGTAGCTCAATTAAATCACTGGTTTGTACACAGACCATGGTGTTATTTGACATAAACTGCAGTCACATTGAGCCACAATCATGTTAGAACTGTTCGATTTGTAAGTTCACACAATTTTGCCTAATGTACTGAGATTCACTTTAAATGCATTCAACACATCAATAGGTCTGCTTGAACCTTTTACATAACTTCTAGGTACACAAGCTTTTGCTCCCATGCATTCAAGGTGTAACTTAAATTGAGGCTAAATTTTTTTTTTGTTCTGTTCAAACTGATTTCGTGTGCTTTTATGGTAAAAACCCAGATATACTAAATGAATCAGAGTATTTGTGACCTGTTCATCAAACAAAGTACAAAAAAATGACTGGTGTTCGCAATAGAACAGAACATTAGTTTAGAACTTCACAATTATTCGATGAACTGTTTTAGATTACTGAACAAATTATAAAGAAAATAACTCTTAATTGTCAAAATGATCACAAAAAACAAAAATTGAATTGCTATAAACTATAATAGTTCATCAAGCTACCCTTTCAATTTAGTAAACTTTGAACGATTGTGATGAATTTGAATTATTTTTTTAAGGATCTAAAACTGGTCTATGAAAATGAAGAAAATCAACTCGCTCATTATAATTTACTTAGTGTTCAGTTTCATTTCTTGAGCTATGAGCAATATAAAAAAATGTTCGTTGATTATTTATTTTAATCAGCGAGGTTTTTTTTGTTGAACGATGAGCTCGACACAAAATGATTATTTATCGATTAAGTTTATTGCCAGTCTGATTTTTTTTTTATTGCAGTTTGTTCAGTGAGCAGAAGTCGGGAATACTCTTATTGTTCATGAAATGCTAGTAAAAGCAATAATATTTTAAAACCACACACCTGCAGTATTCAGAGTTAAAAAAACCCCTCATAATTATAGAAGATCCTTTTAATTTATTTGAGGACTTGCAGCCGTCAAACATATCAATTACTGAAATATTGTTAAAAAAAACTTCATAAAATTTTTGTTATACATTACAACCTCTATCATACACTTACAGATAGTTGGCATATATTTAGATGCCAAATCCACTGGAAGATTTTCCCTTAGCACCTTAAGAAAAATAATTTTAATTGCTCAATCTTTCTGAGTATTTGGATCACCGCACTGTTTGAAAGTCAGTGGTAAATTTTCAAGCAGCTTTTTCATAAAATATACGGTATGTAATAATTATAATTATTTTTAGAAATCACCTAAAATGGTGGAAATGGAAGGAGAGTTTTTTGTAAAATTTGTTACATTTTACTAGTTTTGCACCTTCTTTCACAAATGCAATGCCAGCAAATGTTTATTTGAAACAAGAGATATTGGAACGGTTTTCCCCGTGTATGAGGTTGATCCTTACCGGTACATACAAGAGTGCTATATTATCCGGCTTGTCTCTACTTAACGTGGTAGCGTGGCAGCAGAGTGACAAGGTTAGGTTGGTTTATCTCTCACGCTGAGACTAAACCAGATGCTGCTATAGAGCAGGCACAACTGTGTTCAGGCAACCGGCCTCACAGATTTCACAGAGTTGAAGGTAACAAAACTTTATCACCACCAATGAAACAATAATGTCGAATTGAAACGCACAGAAGTGTATGATTGGCACAAGTATAGAATAAAGAACGACAGTAACTATAGGCAAGGGTCGAGTGAACACTCAACATAAAACTGGCTAAAACAGTTCGCTTGCTAGTCCTTCCTGAGTCCTCTACTACCTGAGCATCTTGTCCAAGAGCTGTCTAAGAACTGACTCCCTGGGTGAAGTCCATGAGTATTTATAAGAACAAGAGATTAGCTAATAATACATACACATGATTGGTTAAAAATAGTACCCCCAGCGAGGCACGAAAAGCAATAACTGGCTGGCACACTAATAATGAGTAATAGCTATAAATAGAGGCAATGTAAAAGAAGCACTAGTGGTGAGAAATCCTCCCTTAGGCTTGGCTTAGGCAGCGGCAGGTCAGCTGTACTCTGTGTACATCCAAGCGTAGCCATCAGTGGCTAGTCTTTATGTAGAATAGATGTGTGTATAATAGTGTAACGGTTTTCCCCGGTATATGAGGTTAGCGGTCACAGGTACTTGCAAGAGCGCTATATTGGTTTGCTTGTCTCTGCTTTACGTGGTAGCGTGGCAACAGGAATGACAAGGCTATTTGGTCTATCCTGATACGGGATAGAATTGGATGCTGCAGGCACAACTGTGTACAGGCAACCGGCCACACAGATATCACAAGATTGACGGGGTAACAATGATTTATTGCTACTCACACAAAAATAACATTGTCTAAAGGAACGCACATAAATGTAAGCTTAGCACAAGTATAGATCGAGAACGGTAACGACTATGGGCAAGGAGGGAGTAATCACTCAACGCAGTCCACTTGCTAGTCTTTCCTGAGTCTCTGAAGATCCAAACGTCCTGTCCAAGAGCTATCTACAAACTCCTGACTAGAACTGACTGCTGGGCACAATGCAAGCCTATTTATACTAGTCAACAAATCAACAAATAATATATACATGTGATTGGCTAAATAAAATGCCCCCAGCAAGGCACAAAAGCAATAGCAAGCTGGCATGCTAAATAATGAGTCATAGAATAATCAGAGTGTACAAAGTGTCACTAAAGACGGGAAAGTCCTTCCTGAGCTTGGCTAGCAGAGCGGCAGTGCATCTGTACCTTGTGAGCATCCAAGCGTAGCCTTTCTAGTCTTGAATAGATACATATATGCAGCACAGGCTGAAGATGAGAGGCTGTTCTGTGCAATTCTATTACAATAGCACTGGCTGAGATAAAAAAGCTGCACTGTGCAAATCTATTACAATATTCTGACCAGGATTCACTGCAATTGTTGTTACTCTGTCCCAAGGTCACTCTTTCAACAACTTCAACAGTTTGTTCTTCCAAAGCGAGTTTCTCAACTTAGACATGTTAGTATGTAAGTAAACCTACTTTAATCCTCCCTTCCCAAATTTAGTGATACAAGTGTACAAAAATTATTTGAAGAGTAAATGTTTGTACATTTAAGTGCACAGACTTTCATAACACCATGCAAAGAAAATTCATCTCCTTATTAGGAATAAACAAATTGGTTTTTATAAAACAGGTAACCCACCAATATCATCAATGAAACAATAAAACATAAACAAACGACATCTACATGTAATTATAGAAACAACACATGGTTCCAGCTTTATTAGTCCAATGACCAACCAGTTGTAGAAGGAAGTGCAGCTTCCATATATGGTGTATTTCTCTCCTTAGCCGATATGTCATGTCTACCCAACAGTTCTCGTCCGTAATGTGTAGATAACCTAAGTAGTCCTAACGTAGTCCTAATGTCTCATAACACTGGAAAATCCTTTTAATTTATTTGAGAACTTGCAGCCATCAAAGATATCAATTACTGAACTATAATTGTTAAAAAAAAATGCTCATAAAATTTTGTTTATACATTAAAACCTCTATCATACGCCTACAGGTAGTTGGCTTATATTTATATGCCAAATCCACTGGAAGATTTTCCCTAAGCACCTTGAGACAAATCATTTTAATAGCTCAACCTTACTGAGTATTTGGATCACAGCACTGTTTGAAAGTCAATGGTAAATGTTCAAGCAGCTTTTTCATAAAATATGCGGTTTTAAATAATTATAATAAACTTTAGAAGTCACCTGAAATGGTGGAGTTGAAAGGACAGTTTTTTTTTTGTAATTTTTGTTATATTGCAGTGGTTTTGGACTTTCTTTCACAAATGCAATGCCAACAAATATTTATACCATACAAGAGTTATTCTGACCAAGGGTCACTGCAATTGTTGTTACTCTGTCCCAAGGCCACTTTTTCAACAACTTCAACAGTTTTTCCTTCCCAAGCAAGTCTCTCAACTTAGACATGTTAGTCTGTAAGTAAAACTAAGTCAATCCTCCATCGTCGAATTTAATGATATATGTGTACAAAAAGTATTCGCATAGTAAATGTTTGTACATACAAGTGCAAAGACTTTCATAACACTATGCAAAGAGCGTTTATCTCCTTATTAGGAAGAAACAAATTGGTTTTTGTAAAACAGGTAACCCACCAATATCATCAATGAAACAATAAAACATAAACAAACGACATCTACATGTAATTATAGAAACAACACATGGTTCCAGCTTTATTAGTCCAATGACCAACCAGTTGTAGAAGGAAGTGCAGCTTCCATATATGGTGTGCTTCTCTCCTTAGCCTATATGTCATGTCTACCCAACAGTTCTCTCCTTAGCCTATATGTCATGTCTAGCAGCAAGATGGCTTTCTTAGTCAGAGGACCAGAAGTAGCTGAGAATCCTCAAGGACCATCAGGAACCACTTTATTCTCATTCGATGTGGAGACATTTAGAATCAAGGCCCAAAATATATTAAGCATTTTGGAAACGATGAAAAGAGCAGACACCTGAAGACCTTTTGTCTTGGCTGTAAGATCATTTGCTCCACACTTTACTTTTGGCCCTCTGATTTATCCCACATTGTTCTCAATAAACAATTTAATGTAATTCACAGCATTTTTATGCTCCATTGTTTACTTGGATGTATTTTGTAAGTGATTGGACTACCTGCTACATAGACCAACAGTTTCTTGTACTCACCCTATGGAACGCTGCGGGTTTAACTCACTTTTCTGTGGTTGTTCTTGCCTGTTATTGTAGGCTACCCAGGGCCACAGCTACATTTTTTGCTGAGAGATATTGGGATGAAAAGTACCTACCCAGGGTCAGTGCTTAAACCCAGGTTACCTACCCAGAACAACTAGAGGAGTTATAGGGAACAAGTATATACTGTTTTAAGAAGTATATGGGATAAATAGCTGACTTGGGACGTTACTATTCACTTGTCTGACAGCAAATGGGAACTGATAAGAAAAAATTCATCGCTTAATTTTTCACAAATTAAGCAATCAGTTAGCTCTCAGTTTTTGCCATGTTTCATACCATTATCAGCTCGTCAATCAAAGATTATCTAAAGAACTCGTAGAAGTAGATTTTTTATAGCTCATTTAAGCAATTCATTGGTAAATTGCGACTCATCAAACAATATGTTTGTATGCAGAAGCACTGGCTAATAAATCATCATTACAAATATACTTACTCTGTGAGATCTAAGGCAGCCTGATACAATGGTATGAGTAATGATGGTGTATACAAGTTCAACACAATATACATTGTTACTGTAAGCCAAAAGAATCTGCAAATGAAAAGTATCATTACAGACGATTACACATAGGAATAGAATCATATAAATGCGACAGCTGAAAACGATAAATTTTAAAATCAAACTTATTCAAAACTTCTGCTACAAAAGAAATATTCAAGAAAAAGTGGTGTAAGATTCCAAATTAATTCAAGACAGAACTCCTTACCAAAACTTATTGCCTAAATGAAATGTGTTTGAAATTTAGTAAACCAAGAAAGACATAAATATGAAAAAATGCTTTTTTTAATATACAGTGTGATTCGATATTCCTCCAATTAATAAATGATTAATCAGATTTGTGCAACATAAGTTGGTAAACCAGCTACAAATTAAACTTTTAAGTATTTTTCATAGCTGATATATGTCATCACTGATAATAATGCCCAAAACCTTAATTTACTGCGCGTCTATTTTAGTACAGACAGCTGTAAGAAAAGAGGCTAGACATCTTCTTAATCAATGTTAAAACTATTCGGTAACATCAATACCAAAATATTGTTTTGTTACCTTTGTCCATGGAATAAGAAATTCAGAAGAGGTGATGGAGGGAAAAACAGCAGCGTAACTATGAGAAACATCCACACAATTATCAGCGTACGAAATGGACGTTTCTGTAATAGATAAATACAAAGACAGTTTTCTGCAATGATGTGTAATGGACATAAACCATCAAAAATTGTATCTTTGTTGTCACCACCTCACAAGTTACAAAACCTGTTGCCTTATTGGTTGCATGCAGAATGCAGTTACGTCATAAAAATGTTGCCGTGAGTTTTGGTATCATTGCCCAAGGAACACCACTATGCTAAAGTTTATTGGTTTTTCCGGAGGGGACAATGCCAGTATGGTTGGTGTCACTTGCACAATGAAAACAAAGTCAGAATAAAACTTTGACTCAAATATATTAGTTCAGGTTTTGTGGTACAACAACATACATTTATATTTTTTTACAACTCTAGGGAGACAATCCACTAGTGTATAACAAATACAAGTAGTACTTAACCAAGCAGCAATTGTTAAGGCAAAAGCCAAGTTTTGTATAGGCTGCACCACATGGAACATATAACCTAACTGTACAGACAACCAATAAAATGCTCAAGCATTAATAAGTTTATCAATAACAGATACAGGCAATAATAATGGCAAATATCAAGACAAGGAAAAAACTACTGGCGAATCAGGTGAGAGCTAATAGGATAGGGCGCCAGTGTGGCAAAGGGGCAAATTCAATAAGCTGTATGCCATGTATAGCATGTCCCATCTTTCTGTAGTTTCTCAAGGTATATCTATATCCTCAGGTCAACAGATCTTCTCATCTAGCATTAGTATTGATTAAGATAGACCACTGGAGCTTTTGCTCTATTCTTGCAGTTTTCGGCAAAGACGACCATCTTGTACCGGCCTTATTGGCCCTGCAAGGGGCAATACCGGCCCAGCAGAGGTTTGTACAAGCCCTGCAAGGCTCTGGATAGTCCAGAAACACTTGCATACACTGGATTTTAGCTTCTATATTGTATGTGCACAAATATATACTGCAATATGGACTAGTTTTCCACTGACTACTGCGGACACAATAGCTCTTACTATTTTAATCCTACTACCTCTATGAATCTTACTGTTCTTCCTGATCCTACAAACTGTAACCATGATAATCAGGGTAAGAGTTCAAAAAACATAATCAAAAATTTTATTCCAAAGACAGATCCTACTACCTAATAAGACGCAAGAGACTTTTTGAGATAAATAGCACTTTGAAGAATGACTGCCACAAAAATTTTTTTATTGATTTTTTGAATTTTCAGTTCTCGCGAAGCAGATTGATGTATTGGACAACACTGTAAGCCCACTCAATTACGATTTACAAGATTGCCAAAAAGTGATTGGCATCAAAACCTCATCGCATTAACTGAAATTTGATTTATTACAACTTCCATTTAATTGATGACTCTGTCATCTTCGTGTTGTGGGCTGGTTAATAATAGCAAATTATATTTAGATTTATATAAATCATGTCGCACAATCTTTATTTAAAATGAAACCTGATGGGCAATTTAATTAATTTTGAGTCTAATAGGTGTATTTGTGGGCAAAAATTGATCCGTATAACAAATTAAATGAATAAAATTTGTCAACATTTGTTTAATGCAAATGGGTCAGTAGCCAAATTTTAAGTGATTTGTGAAAAACCATCCCCGCAAAATTAATATATACCCATGTGGATGACATTCTGTTAAAAACAGTTCATTCCCGGTATTATTATTTTGTGATTTAATATTAATAATATAAATTATATTTGTTGTTCATTGTTATTAGTTATTATGATTATCATGTACAATAATAATACTTGTAAATAAATTGATCATAATAATGAAAAGCCGAGCAATTTTGTGAAAAACATTATAGATGAATGGTAGTGTTATTGTTAATTAAGAATGAATTGCTTCGAAACAAAAATTGTCAACCGAACAAGCGTAAAGTCGTTACTTATTTACTCGCTCCCACTATCTGCTACTTCCTGTATCATCATGCTATGAATACCAGTAAGGAATCAACTACGTGATAACCGTTGTCCATGAACTGCTTACACATGTGAAAACAAGTATGCTCCTTACAATGCACAGAGGCATTTTATATTTTCACAATCTGATCCTGATTAAAGGATTTTATTTCTTATTAGTATACAATAAGATGTAAACATATGGATAGACAAGTTCGCTGTCCACCGATGTGTTCCCCAAATATAAGTGATAGCAGATGTTCATCAATCCAGCCCATATATACACCTAATGAAGACCATTGCCACAAGAATAGAGAATCCCTATGAAAATGCCCCACCAAAATTTGGTTCCAAGATTTACTGGCGTGTTTTACTAGTACGAGCCTTTCTCCACCTAGCTTTAATTTGTATGCTGCACGCATAAAATTGGAACTTATGGTTTGCCTTAATATAAATGCAATTAGTGTATGCACATCATGCTTGTTGGTTTTGCAAATATCATATGTGAAATGGCAACGAAGCACTATTGCAGGATTTGTCAAGTGGTCCAATGTGATTACAAGGACCAACAAAAAACCAAAGAAAATTGTGATTCTTTTGGTCAGCTTGAGACAAATGAATGATAGCCATAAAAGATTACATAGTAGTGTGTAGAATAATACCAATATATAAAATTACCATAAAAAAAAAATAGTGGGACCTGATTTGCCAAATAAGTATTGAACAGGAAGAAAATAAACATACTTCCCACCAGAAGATAGCATAACTTTTAAGCTGTGTAAAAATTGGTGGGACTTTCTGAAAGAGGGTAATTTTTGCAGGCTTGTAGATCAGGATTGGGTGGACCTACAGAGGCATCCAATACATCAATCTGCTGCTTCACACCTGAATATTCAGAAAACCACTGATAAAAAAAACCATATCATGCAGTCGTGCTTTAATCCCAATGTTATTTAATAGTTTAAAAGTGAGCAACCCAGTAACGGAATGGGTAATAATCACAAAACTGCTCAGTTTGAAACAGTATTAATTTGAATCCGTCAATCGATCATTTCCATTTGATGAATATGCACACTTATGATAATGCAAGTCAAGATTACTTTTTAACCAAATAGTAAATGGTACAAAACTTAGGCAGAGTTGTGAATGTGGAAGTGTGGTAACCTATAACGAGCACTTTGTGTTTGGGCAGAGTGATGTATATGTTTGTAGATTCAAAATCACTTTATTACTGTATTAAGAGTAAGCTAACATGTAAAAGTAATGGAAATTCATTCCATATCTGCACTCTTGTTACTCTCTCATCTATTGCTTACAAAAGCACTTTCGTAAGCACTAGATGAGAGAGTAACAAGAGTGCAGATATGGAGTGAATCGCCATTACTTTTACATTTTGACTTACTCTCAATACAGTAATAGAGTGATTTTGAATATATATATATATACTAAAAGGTAAAATAGTAAAAGATGTTAAAACTACTGGCTGACTACAAGTTGTTTCATGTGCTAGAAAAAAAGATGGAAAAAGAAAATAATTCTTGGCACAATCATCAGGTCGGCTCTCGGCTGTTAAAAATGGTGGAACAGGAAACAGTTAGTTCAGACCGAAAATATTAAGTGCACAAGGATCGTATAGTTAATATGTTGTTAAGGGTGCACAGGCGTCAAAGGTGGCTAAGGGCATAGAGCTACGCCTGGCTGAGAGTAAATTTATTAGAGTGTCGGCAGGTGGTGACAACTTCACTCCTGCTGTTGAGGGAAGACAACTCTGGTTGAAAGATGATATAGAATTTTTCAGCCGTACAAAGGTGACATTTCTTATCAGTGTTAGAATACGCTCTGGCATGGGATAAAATTCTCCATTTGATGTTAAATTGGGTGCATGACTCTTTAAGTAACCAGATATGCTTGCTCAGCTCAGTGGAGTTTCTTTTGCTGGCGGTATTAAAAGATGCTTTGTGGTTTCTATATCTAGTTTTAAATTCTCCTTCGGTTAGGCCAACATATGTTTCGACTTTGTTATTAGCTGTGACTGTAGCCTGGTAAATGACACTTTTAATCTGGCAGTTGCCTTCGAGGGGACACTCAGCTTTATTTCTACAGTTGCATTTATTAGTGGTGGTATTGTTGGTGTTGTTAGAGATCTTATTATTGTGCCCTTGTATGATTGTTTTGATATTGGGCATGCAGCTATAACTGAGTTTGATGGTGTTTTTGTTAAAAATATGACCCAAAGGATGGTTACTTGTAGTCAGCCAGTAGTTTTAACATCTTTTACTATTTTACCTTTTAGTATATATATATATATATATATATATATATATATATATATATATATATATATATATATATATATATATATATATATATATATATATATATATATATATATATATATATATATATATATATATATATATATAACATGTCAAAAAGCGGTGCAAAAGTGTGGCTTTATGTTGTCAATAGCTGTGCACAAACTAGAGTAGCAAAGGATAATAATACAAGCTTAGCTTTATAATTGTCAATAGCTAACTTGATATAGTGTAATTTCAACAAGTCCATAACAGAGCATCTCTTTCCTGAGCAAGTCTTCGCATATTTTTAAAGATAGTGTGAGGGGAACGGCTGTAATTATGAAGAGGTAAAATAGGTGGATCACTTGTGTAGTCACACATTTTACTCGCATTAATGTGTACATACTTTGGAGCTTTGAAGTTTAAAAGGTAATTTGAATAATTGCTGCCAGCCACTGTGTATTGTTGCAATATCCCAGAAAACTACAAGATTAATGTGTGCCTAAGTTTGGCTCTGTAATATAAATTTGGAAATCAACCACAAGATTTTTTGTGAGAAAGCGAACCCATTATTAGAGTTTCGCCAAAAAGTGAACCATTTGCATTTATAACTTGACAATAAATATTTTGCGCAGTCTTTCAGTCAAACTGTAGTTGATTTTAAGGGTCTATTACTTATCCACTAAACGTTGTCACAGGGCAAACTTCTGTCTGTCGGCACAACTAGACAGTCAGCCTCTCTAGGCCTGACAACCAATAGTCAACCTCTCCCTAGAGGTGACCCTGTGCCGGGATGGCACTGCAAACAGTTGAAAAGGAGCAACCTCCACTTTTACAATGATGGTGAGCCCTCGGCTCAGACATGCAACTCAAAGCTTTTGACTAGTGAAGACATTTATTGTATTCAGAACAAATAGTGGAATGTATATGCAAGTTGAATGGTGAATGCAACATGCAAAGTTCAAATGCAATGCAATGAATGACTGGAAGGCTTTGCATTTTATATTCAGAGTTATAGGAAATGACAGCAAGTACTAGGCCGAGTTTACCAAGCACTCCAATTACATGCAAGAATAATACAGTTACACCAATAAGTACAACATATGAAAATACTAACCAATGACATAAAAATCTACAAGTTAAAAAGAACTGGTGCCCAGGAATTATGGAGCAGAGTTAATGAACATCCAGCCAGTAGTAGCTGCTGGTTCATCTCTCCTAGAGATCTTGGTTTTTTACAGCCTCGGTTCCCGAGATCTCAACATCTGAGGATGGTAACAGACTGAATATTGGAGTCCTAGAAGTCCTTAGGCTAAGTTCTGTCTCTCAGGCTGTGGCAGCCATCTTGCTGCCGGCCCGGGATAGCGACCCAGGGCCGATATAGCAATGATTTTGGGACAGTATAGCTAAATTATGATTCTATTGCTTATATCAGCCAATAGGTTAAGTGCAATCACTACCAGTCTTGTTAAATTGCTTTAATGAGGCATGTTTGAAGCCTGTAGGCTATCAGGGGGACCTTGCTTGTGGTGATTGGTAAAACACATCAGAAAAAATTGTTGTTAGATCATAATGTCAATAGTTTGCAAAATTATTTAAAAAGTGGTAATAACCATATGTGCTCTTAATCATGATAAGCGAACAACAACTGTTACATTATTTATTGCATCTTAATTTTCAGGAAATTTGACCGTTATTCGTGATGATTTGCATTAAACAGGTGTGCAGAGTGTTTCATACTAAACTCTAATAGTGTGGAAACCAAAACTATAGTTTTCATAAACTGGTTGATAGGCCTTTGCACTTTGGTGCAATATTCTTTTTTTATCAACAGACATTTTGGAGACATATCTTCTGTTGCCGAAAGTCTCAAACAAAAGCAATTAATCATCCAAAATGGTTGATACTATATTAACCAATGCTCAGCCATCATATTGAAACTTACCACAAAAAAAATATGGCAAAAAACCAACAACTCAGGCTATAAAGGAATCTTGACACTAACAAGCAATTTTTTCTTGTTTGGTAATTATTTCATGCGGCTTTCGCAAGTTTTGAAAATCATCCTGAAAAACAACCCCAAATCAGCTGATAAACCCACAATTGCTTTGCAAAGGCAAAAAAAGATTTCTTTTTTGGCATGAATCCAATCATGATAACTGTGTGGAGAGTAAACCCATTTATCTTATGCTTATATCTTGTGAGCTCACGATCAGCCATGTTGTGGATGGAACTCCTAACTTTTGGTTGCGCAAACATGTAACCAGTAAACAAAATGGGCTCTTAATACTGTAGAGGATTTGCACAGTGCGGTCTCTAACTAAGAGTATCAGTTTACATCTATTTAGTAGTTGCTGCATGCACTGCAGTCAGCTATTTGCTGAACAAATCCCACTGCAATTATTTGTCCATATTTCTGACTGATGAGTCAGGCTCTTACAGAACTAGCTGGTAAGCTAGCATACTGCTGCACAAATAAACTGGAAATTCATGTTGATTACTCTGCTGGCTGGATGCTAACCCACTGATTGGTGTTGATGGTTGGGAGCCAACTATTGATTGCTGGCTGGCTCCTAGGAGACGATGACGGGACTTCCCCTAAACTAAAAACAGATGCTCGCCACTTGTTGGTAGTTTACTAACACTCAGTGACCATTAATGCCCTTCCTATTCAACTTTTTGCTTGCACGCCTTCTGTTCAGCCAGTTTATGTTCATATTTCTTTTGGCATTGCTATAATTAGTCAATAGCATATCTGTGTTTCAACCTTATTTCAACTCCATTTTGTTCTATAAATAGAGCTATACTTCCTGTGTAGGCTCCGATGTAATTTAGACTTGATTGAGACTTGATTGAGAGTTGTCATGCTTGTATTGTGCTGTTGTGTTATCAATAAAAGCGAATGAATCTATTCACATTGATTTGAAGTTGATTAGTTTGACTGGTTGCCCAAATAAGCTGTGCTGTGGAAGCTGATTCAACTTTCATTCGGTACTTGGTTATAGTATCAGTGAGTTGATAGCAACAGAAAAAAAAGGACATTCCAAACTGAGAGACAAAAGCGTATTTGTTGTAATGATTTAAAAGGTATGGTCCTTCTACTAAGGGGTTTGACCATAAGGCCATGTGTTTAGATCAAAACTGTGCCAACACTCTTACCTGGCCGATCATAAAAAAATGCCTAGCAACCAAAATACATTGTTTAAAAACAATACTAAAATACCTCGTATGCATTGCAACTTATGTAACACAATCAACTGAGGAATGCATTATTTGCACATGCATGTGCACAGGTAGGAGCTTTGAGCATAAAAAGTTTTAAAAAAGCCGTCCACTCAATTTATTTTTAAATAAAATACAGTCTTACCGTGCTTAGAAACTTTGTGGTGACCACACTGCTTGTTGCTCTGGCAACAGCAGTTGCTGCAAACACCAGCCCAACCACTGAAGCACCGACACCAAACTAAAACAAAGTTTTTAGTTCATTATCAAACAAAAAATTAGTATTTGAGATTGCAGCCAAATTTTTTACATCCATCAACATATTGCAGTAAAGCTAATAATACATCTTGTATTTAGACCTTGTGTGTCCCTTGTGGTTCAGTGAAATCATTAAAAAAGCTACCTTGTGAAAAATAAAGCTCATGTATTTCACTGAAAAGAGCGTCGCCTACGAAGAACAACTCAAGGGTCCCCTATATTGCTATATGCTAATTCTAATATTCAAAATTTGGTAAGATTTTGAGAAACTTTCCCTAATCTTAGTCTTTGTCTTTAGCCGATAATGTGACAAAATGAAATATACTGTAAACTAGTTTAAAAAAACTAAACTAAAAAATGTAAAAGTTTTTAGATGAACCTGGCCAAAAAAGTTTCGTTATTTCCTCTCAGGTTTTCACGTAATTTATTTTAATCATTGTATTATATAAAATTTTATGAAGAAAAACCTGCTCATAGTCTCCACTATATTTTAACTATTCTTTATTTAGAAAGGCACCTGTTTGTGTATGCTGCGGTGCAACATTCACTAGATTTTCATGGGTCAAATTTTTTTGACGGATTTTTGTTTTTTTCAAATCTTTTATACAAAATGTTCATAGTTCAAAGTTTCAAAAACTTCAAGCATTTCACAACGCCAATCTTGAGGGTGGCAATTTTCAACTCTTCAAACATTCAAAACTCTGATATTTTGAAAGTAAGATGATGGAAGTTGAAAACTCCCCCGTTTTCGTGGTAACAAACTATTAACATTAGTGAAAGTCATCAGAAGTAAATTATTACATATGTTGAACTTGACCGTCCTTTCCTCATAAAAATACACTTGTGAAAATATAAGGTCAGCATCATCATGTTAATAAATGATATAAAATAATCAAAGGCACGGTCATAATAACAATTACTATTACTTATATCAGAGTTTGACAACTAACCACTACTTACTGATAAGGCTCAGTTGGCTGTGAACAGGCATGCATACACTAGCTGGTAAATCATAAAAACTGATCTCCTGTGTCAATAATTAATCATAGATTACATGATATAGAATGTAAACAATTTGGTGATTGCATACACTTGTGAAAACAATATTTTTCTCATATTATTATCGTTTTGATAGAAACTGCTCATCACTTGCCGCAAAAATACCATGACGTAGTGAGCCGCCAATTCACTGATACACTCTTTGCGTGGTTATTCTCCATTCGATGTAGGCAATTCTGCATAATTTCTTCAAAAGCTCATGTAGTGGAAGTACAGAAAATCAAAACCTCAACGTTCTCAACAACTCATTCTTCAAAACTCTTCCAAAGTTTTGACACAATGTGTCAAAACTTTGAAGGACTTTGTCATGGCAATCTAGTAACACAATCGACAGCTGTGACACAAAAAAATACTAAATGATAGCTTTCGGTTTTAGTTGTAAATTAACTAGCAACTTTGTTGGTGCATTCTTTTGAATGCTTAGTGATGGAGTTACCATTTAATCTAGTTTTATAGAGTTCAGCTTGTAGCCTCTGGAAAGTTAATTTATCATATAAGTCACCTAGTCTATTATTGTAAACCAGGTTTTAAATAATCAGGTTTACTTCTTTAGTATGACAAATAACTGAACAGCTCAGATTACAGATATTGTTGGTTCTTATCTTACTGTGATAGATTTGCATAGTTGGCCAACAGTTAGTGGCCTGCTAGAGGAATTAGTTGGCTGCAGTTACTAGCTCAGCCTAGTAGATTGATTGACTACGCTGAAGTGAGTCACAGTTTGCACTAGCTAGACATGCCAGACATGTTCCGTTGATAGTGCATCATCTACTCTTACAGCTTGCCTGCTGCAGCCGAGCCAAGGGAGATGCCCCTCCACTCACCACAGTAAACCTGCGCAATTGAAATCAGTTGTTATTGATAAGTGTTGTTTGTAATCCATCTGTTTATCTAATGTTGTTTTTGTGCTCGCTCATGTGCGTATGGCCTGATTCTTTCAGACCAATCATGTTGTTGTATTTTCAACTGCATGCTTGTTTGTAAATCAAGAGACATTTAGCCCAGTGGGCAGCACTGTTTGTGAGCTTGTGTAGGAAACATCTCCTGCAAGCTTTTGTATCTTACGATAATAAAGTGTTTTATAATTCAAACTGATTGTAGTTAGTTTGGCTAGTTGCCTATGTTACCCGGTTGCCTGCTATCCAAACACACGGTAAACTACCTCTCTAGTAGCTGTCGATGAAGGTGTTACAAAATCCTTTCCATTACAGTATGTGATTGTAATGTATTAAATTAGGGAATTATGTTTGATTTGATAAAATTCAACTCCAGCCAATTCATAAATTCGCAAATGGAATGTTCTCAAGTGAAGGGCGACTATCGCAGTGTGGAGATCTGTGTCTTTTAGTGAATTTTTACGATTTTTATAATAAATCTATTGTTTTTTTTTTTCTTTAAGTATTTCCATTTCTGGAAAAGTAGTAATACTGTGGGGAAATTTTATGTCTTATCAGCCACCCCGCCCATCTCCCCACCTCCTTACCTTGAAAACCCCCTGTAATTCTTCCCCTACTGGTAGTAATAGTTTTGAGTAGACCTGGAGCCTTGTCCTTTATCACATAAATGTATTATCCCAGATTTAACGCTGCCGGCTACCGCAGATCTACCCGGGCCTGTATGGACCCTGTATTCCGCATACTAATCACATAATGATTTGCCATGTATTTGTATTATTATCTGTGACTTGCTTACCCCTAATAAGGGGGTGAGAGTTCCTGACCACATCCTATAAAAGGAATTGCTGAACCTTCAGTAATAAGAAGCTTGTGGATTTTTGTACTACACTTTATTACATTTCTAAACAGAATGAGGAGATGAAGTGTTTTATTCATGTAGCTACTGTGTGGTTTGTCTGGGTCGTGGACCCCAAAACAGTTGCTAGTGCTGAGAAAGAGTGGATGCTGTTGTGTAAGTAGTGAAAGGAGGAAGACCACTACAGTATCAAAAGCTCTTGAAATTGAAACAATTCCTCCAGGTAAAATATTTGATTACTTAAAAAATTTTACTTACAGTAGACGACAAGTAAACACTGATCTCTGTTGCTCGGCACATGTTGTTCAGCTTCAATATAGTACAGTGTACGAAAATGAGGAAGCATCCTGGTATGGCTAAGAGTGAGATGAATCCTTTTTTCTTCGGTATAGTTTTGTCCTCCTCTGTGAATAAATTGGTATTGTCACTGTATGATTTAAAATTAACAAAAAAAAGACATTTGTTGCAGTGAAATTAGTACCAGTAGACTTTAACAATTAGAACTGGGAGAAAAATTATAGTACCAAGGGTAAATGCTAAAAGTTGAAGTAATATTCTCCACGGTTGATTCTGAGTGAAAAAAACTTACCAACTTTGGGTACTACAGCCAAGAAAACCGGTATACATCCAAACATCACTCCACCGAGTACACAAAACAATCCTGTGTAGCCAATGAGCTAAAGGTAAAAGATAAATAGTTGCATCACTCTTTGGTTTGTTTCGGTGCTTAAAAGTGTAGCAGGTTGTAGCAGAATTGGGTAGATGTACTGTGCAGAACCAAGAACTTTTATAACCATGGTATGTGTAAAAATTAATATAATTTTTTTAGAAATTGTTATAATTGGCATACTTACTTCATAGAGACCAGCTCCTATGGCAGATCCTGTGATGTATCCTGTGCTGGTAGTAGCTTCTATCAAACCCTGGTAAAAGTAAGTTGCACACAATTCAAGTTGGACAAAACTTTGTGTTATCTATGAGCTCACATGAAATGAAAGTGGAATGCTTGTAAATGCTCAGAAAAAAATTTAAATGCATCTTTTATGCCAAAATTAAACTCAAACCTGAAAAAATTTGAAGGTAAAATATTCAATTGCCAAATTTGTTTTCTGATCCATTTTTTCTACAAAGCATTGTTCAAAATTATTTTATATATAGTAGCGGATTTTTACGTCTTACTATTTGTCCTCTAGGCGTTGTCAACGTGCAAACTGCTGTTTGCCGGCACAACAAGACAGTAAGCCGCTCAAGGCCTGACAATGAGCAGTCAACCTCTCCCCAGAGGTGAGCCCGTGCCGGGATGGCACAAACAACTGGTTATAAAGATAATATTCTTCTTTATCAACTGTGGTGAGCCTTGGCTCAGACATATACTTGGTAGCTTCGAGTGGTATAGCATTTATTCATTCCAGAGTAAAAAGGTGGCAATCTAAGTAGCAAGTACCAATCTTCTGTAAGGCAGTGCAAAGAGATGCACAGAAACTCTGCCTTTTATTGGCAAAGTCACAGGAAGTGACAGGAAGCGTTTGGCCTAGTTTGCCAAACACTCCAATCAAGTATGAGAATAACATGAATGCACCAATAAAACAATAGATGAAAATAGCAGCCAATGAAATGTAAGTAAATGGTAGCTGGTGCCTAGAAGTGAGGGGCAGAGTCTATAGGCATTCTAGCCAGAAATAGTTAACAATTCCTTTCTCCACAGGTTATTGGTCTTTCTTGGCCTTGGGTCCTAGTTTTTTGGACTTCTGAGTGTAGTTAGCTCCTGGATACTGGTAGAAGAAGGTCTTCGGCTAATTTTCTTTTCTCGGGCTATGTTAGCCATTTTCTGCCAGCCTGGATAGCTACCCAGGGCCAGGATGGTAATTATCCTCGGCCGGTATAGTATTATAATGGCTCTAGTGCATGTAATGTGGCAACTAGGTAAACCGCAATTAATTCTGAGCTTTGTTAATTGTTTTCTAAGGCTTGCTTGATGTCTACAGGCTATCAGGGGGACCTTTGATAAGTAGTCGTACAGTTGTTGACCAGTAAAATCTACTACAATACGCACTTAAACCTTGTTTTAATGAACAAATTGTGAGGGGAAGGTTCTTCCCACGAAATTAAAGATTTTTCTTCTTTTTACCAACTTTTTGAGCATTAAAAAAAATGAATCTCTGTGAAAAAAAATTTAAACAATTAATTTTGAACTCTTCAAATAATTTTTCCTTCAGAAATAGCTCTGTAACATAGTTTCACTGTTAAAACTTGATTTCTCGAACATTTATGCATACAAAGTTATATTGTTTTTTTTTTATAAACAGTTGAAAATCAGGAATGCGGTATAATCTGTTGAGGTTGGCCTACGCTTCTACTATATGTGTTAAATAAATAAAGCAAAATTTGTATGTTTTTAAAAATGAATGCAGAGAGTATTATATTGTTAAGGATTTTGCCATGTCCTTCACCGAACAGCTACTAAAAAGAATGAGAACACCGGGTGATAATAGTGAACTAGAAGTTTCCAGCACAGGGTAACAGTCGTACCGTGTATTACTGGCTGTACTAGCTGTACGTGGTAATATAGAAACAGTTCTATCTCAAAGTCACTACTCCAGGTACTACTTGTCAATCAATACAAGTTTGGTCAGTGAGAGTACACCAAGTTCTGCTGGACATGGTAGAACTGAAGATATTAGCACGGCAGCCTTCCAGACTAACTATGACAAGTTTAAGTTATAAATAACTTTATTCAGACAAGACTGTTTGTACACACAACCTTCCAGTACAAAATCGTAAACAGTTCTACCTCTCTGGGCGAATGTGCACGCAGTAATAAAACAATACATGTAAATTAAGTAGTTCAAAAATGACTCATATCATTGGATACTAATAATCAGCCCATATGAAAAACAGATTGCTACAGGAAATAAGCAGATGCATTAAGAAAACAGTCACACAAGCAGACGCATTACGAAACGGCCAACCGCTAGAGTTTGAATCATTTGTACATCTAGTAGGTAAAGTATTTCCTTGGCTCATCTGTTTCTACTCTACAGCCTGCATGCTTGCTGTAAGCAGTGCTGTCAGCAAACTTGCTCAGACAAGTGACTCACTTAGTATGCAATCGAAAAGTGCATCAAAAATAGATTGAGTCTTGCAGTAGCAAGTACCACCTGCATGCTATTAACGCAGTGGCCGCATTATGTAAAAATCCAACATAATATTTCTTTACTCATTGGCATACAGCAAACAGTCTTTACGAACCCAGAATAAAAGCTTCCTCAATAAATAGATTGAGAACACAGGCCAGCTTATGCATGAAAATTAAGTAGTGAATTGTAGAAAATTAACAGTTTACAATAAGAACCGCGGCCATCATTTTCACAAGTCACTTGGTTGAAGAGCAAGCACTTTTACCACTGGCACTAGACCACATCCCATTTTGGGTTTTACCTTTCACTAAGATTTCTAGTTGGCTCATATCTCCCCAAGGCACAATCTGATTTTCAAAGGCTTGCCAGCCAGCCTTTCATACCTTTACTCAAAAGGGGACTGTTGGGCCTTGAGAGCCCCTTGAAACTTTAACAAGGAACCAATCCGGTTACCTCCAAAATTTTTAAAAGTTTGCAGTGGTGCACTAGACATGTTGCGCTGTAAAAATGTGCATTTTTTCTCCATTGTACAAGCAATGTTCTGTACAATTTTAAAGAGACGACAATCATAAGCTGTATAAAAACTCAACCGTTTCTAGCTCCAAGTATGGAAACATTAATTTTCCTAAAAAAACATTTAACCCAAAAATAATACATTGCCACAATAAAACTAACAGCAACAAAATCTATTAATACGGACCAATATTACAAGGATGCATAAAGTTGAATAAATAAAGTGCCTAGCGGCATTGGCCAGAATGTTTTTTTGTTCAGTCACTGAGTTGATCTGAAAGGAGAGGGTTGGCTCCAGCAATGGTTTCTGATTTTCTATGACCTTGGTGCACTGGTTTATTCGGAGCAGAGCTCTGGTAAAAAAACAGACCAGCCGAAATACCACGTTGATTCACACACTTGTCAAATGGTTGTGTAATACTTCCTGTTAAGTGTATTCAATATTTTGGACAGACTTTTAAAACTATTTTTGCAATCCTTATATTTTTTTAGTATTTAGTCTTTAATTTTCGTCTGCTTTATGCCTGATTGATCTTTCTAGTTTCATGCGCTTTTGACGGAAGTCATTAAACTTTGAGAATTTTTTTAAATTCAATTGTTAGTGTTACAGAGTTGAAAAGAAAAGCATCAGACTCACCAAGACCTATTCTATTAGTAAGTTTTTAAATAAAGCTTGCTTTGCACTTCTGAAGTGGTAAAAATAATTTTTATTTGACACTCTTTTTTTTAAATTTCTGAAAATTGACATTTTTGCTTTGAAAAACACAAAAAGTTAAGCTCAAAACAAAAAACTGATGCAACAGGTAGAAAGGAAATTAAATGTTGATGATTGTAGGTATTTTTGAAGAATATTGGGCTACTACATTAGCCAGAACAAGTCAATCAAAATTGGCCTTGTTTTGCGAAAATCTAAGAAATTTTTTAAAAGAACAATATTAATTATTTTTTTAATAATCAAGCTAGCACCTGACTTTTTACACCACTGAATAGAGAATCTCAAGCGCTATCTTCTGATATAAAGAACCATAATAATAAACATTTTTGAAAAAAAAGTGAAAATGATTAAAATATTACTATTTATTATTAATAACTAATTTATAATTTACTTGGACTCAGATTCACTTCTGACTAACTTCAGACTGCTCAAATAAATATAACTTACTCATTTATTAGAACAAATCTCATCCGTGGAGGTTCTTTGCCAAGAAATTATTTCAACCCAGCTAAACAAGAAATAATTATTTCTTCTCCCGAAAATGAACATGGCGCGGTTGATGTAAAACTGCTTCCGTTTAGATAACAGAATTTCTTTAAATAGAAACCATAAAATAGAGAAGAATCGGCTCTACACGATGGTGTAAAAATTGTTATTGTAGTTCTACTAAAAATTTTGGAAATCTTGTCCGAAAATTGTTGGGAGATGTGTTGTCAGGGGAACTAGAGAATGGACAACTCCTTGCGAGATATCATGTCAACGATCTTTAGTAAAAAACGGACAATGTATTTTTGATAATTGACAGTCCAATTGTTGTTTAAAATGATGTTCATCAAAATTTATATTTTTGCACAGACCTGTCAGATAAATTTTTGTTAATCTCGAAAATAATTTTTTTGTGAAATTTATTTAGTTTTGCTGGACAGTTTCCTCCAAATTTAGATCCCTGTTGAAATGTTGCCTTTGTCTTTGTTATTTTATTTCTCTTTCCCTGGTAGGTATTTTCTACTCTTTTACTTGTGTTACATTGATTTGCGTGTCTAATCGTTTGCAAGTTTGACTGTGGTTTCTGGTCATTGTTATTTTTTGATAACGAATTAAATGTTATTGTTTAGCAGCTGGTTTGTATTCTGGTTTGAATATTAAATTGATCGCTGTAATTTATTTGATTAAAATGGATATAATAGATAGTAGGGTGCGTAATAGGTAAAATAGATCTCATTGAGAGTGACATTGCTTGAAAACATTAACTATTCCTTTAAAATTTTGATGAAAAATTTTTCATTTCACAGATATTCAATCACATCTGAAAAATTATTGTTACTTATAGGATTAATGATAGTGAAAAGGCATTATTCATTTATCAGTTCATTGTTTTCCGAGACACAGAAGGAGTCATTCCAGAAAATTTCCGGTGTCGATTTTACTGAAAACTCTATCAAAAGATGGTGAAGATGCAGTCAGTAAACATTCTTTTGTCGCATACAGTATATTTTTCCTCTCATGCGCAGTCATTAATTGTAATTGTTGATGGAGTTTTAATTGTATCTGGAGTTGGAAATGACTCCGGAATTGTAATCGTCTCTGAATTTGCAATTCTCGCTGGAGTTGCAATTGTCGACGGAATTGTAGTTGTCTCTGCAGTTGTAATTGTTTCTAGCATTGCATTTGCCTCTGGAGTTGTAATTGCCTCAGGAGTTGTAACTTTATCTAGAGTTGTAATTGCCACTGAGGTTGTAATTGTCTCTGAAGTTGTAATTATCTCTGAAGTTCTAATTATCTCTGAAGTTGTAGTCAGAGTGGGAGTTGTAGTAGGAGTAGTCTTGTAGCCGTCATTCGAACTTCATTTGGAGCCGTAAATGGGGTTGGAGTCGTGGATTTTATTGGAATTATGTTTGGAAGAAAGAGAGGATTTCTGCTTTTTTCTGAGATATTCTATAGTTTCATCAGTTTTGCATATGCAACTATAATCATTAGTTGTTCTACTTTTGCAACTCCCACCAATAGGTTGTACCACACATACAATTCCGTAAAATTTGTATTTTCAAAGTTCATTTAAAAGACAGGATACTAGTTAAAAGTTTGAATAATCTAAAATTCCTTTATGACATTGCCAGCAGTGGCGATAAAATATATGGCCAGTCACTCAATATAAGTTGACAAACCAAAAGAACTGATTAAAAAAAGAAAATGATTTGTATTTCAATTTCTGGAGGGAAAAATTTTTTTAGTTTGTGATTCAAAAGTCTAGGGATATTTGCTTGATACAACGACTGTAATCGGTCAGTATTGTAACAAAACTCTGTGCACAGAACAAGTGGATCAAATTTGTCTCTAACTAGTCCTCGACATGTGACACAAATGATAACGTTTTCATTGTTTTCAAGTTTTCGAAACTCGAAAATGACAAACTCATGCCTTTTACACCATCGACACCATAGTTAGCTAATTATTAGTTGAAGGATTACATTTTTCTCACGCAAAGTCCAAATCTTCACACTCTCGCGAAGTTGAGCAGATCACATATGCAATGAATCATAGCTGAATGAGCATAGTTGTCTCTTTTAAGCAATTTCGTGTCTTTAGTAATTCTCTCAGTATCATTTAAAACTCCTAACCGACAATCTTCCTCATTTTGATTGTATTTTGCTGGAGTAAAACACAATGAAACGTTTGCGGGTTCCAGGTTTTTACAAATCCAAAAAATGTTTGAGGTACAAATATTCCACAGTACAAAAACTTTGATGGGCAGAACCTAGCTTAAGTATTTCCATTTTCATCTGCATATCCTATACTCCCTTCAACAATCGCAAAGTATAAGATGTTATCTCTTTCCGGAACTGCATTCATTGATCTTGTCGGTAAAAAAAATCTAAATGAATTAGAAAATAAATTGTAAATAAAGTTAACATTTACGGGTGAGACCGAGAATGTTTTTGTATTTCTGTCATTAATTTTCAAATGTTTTCACTTGGCAACCCTTTCATCATTTATACACGGTTGTCTCTTGGGGTAGTCTTGTCATTTAGTTACGTTCGAAGAGGTTCGAAGTTTCCACCCAAGCAATCCCCAAGATTTAAATAAGGTTCTATCACCCTTGATGTAAAAAAGCTTGTAATGATGTCCATCAAAATGTGCAGTTCAAAAACTAAACAACCACCAAATCACCCAGTTCAGCATCCTCCACAAACTATTTTACATTCAACCGGTTAAATGCCTTTCTAAATCTGAAAAAGATATAGTTTTATTTTGTGTGCAACAAATTTTTGGACCAATGTTCTTGTAAAGATCTGCCCAGTCAAAGAGTGATGGCCTTGTGATACAATTACATCGGATCAATCAGCTTTGTATCAACTTGCGACCTGAATTCAAACTCGAAATAAAGACAAATACCTCTTTGGTGGTGCTAATTGATAAAATAAGGATGTAAACACTCTAGGATGCTGTAAATGAAGAGCGGTTTTATCAATTTGAGAACAAAGTTGGCTAACGACGCGATTCTGTTAAAACTCTTTTTTCTGCTCATACTTCTTTTGTTATAGAATGGTGAATAAGGAAGCTATGCATATCAAATTTATTTTGTTCATGTGCTATATCCATTGATTTATCATAAAGCTCTAGTGCATAGGGATATCTATTGACTATAATTAACAATGGCTCCTTCAGTGGTTTGTAAGATAGTTTGTTTTGAGTTGAAGGTAAGAAATACGAGTTTAATCGGACTTATAAATTTTTCAACAGAAATTAAGCTTTCAAATCATTTGTTTACAGTTGATGAAATGCGTCTATCCATCGGTCGTTTACCAACAGTGCCATTTTAACTCTTTTCAAAACTGTTCTTCTATCAACACAGTCTCTCGCTTCTGACAGCTCCCGCCCAGTCAGCATTACTCCATTTGCCATCTTTGTGCACTTTTTTTGTATTGAACAAAGAGTATTATTGCGTGAACAGTGACAGTTAAATGAAAACAGATTATTGGCTTGATTGCAATAACTACCACCGAGCCCGCAGTACATGCATTGTTCTGTGAAAAGAGTGCTCAATGATTCATCGGACACTTCAGCTGGAAAAGTGCTTGGTCCTATAAAGTTGGAAGCTTCTTCGTAAGAAAAGTTTCCAGTGGGTAACAAACTTGTAGCTGTTGCTCAAGGCTACAAACATCAGTAAGGACACAGCAAACCAGAAAATCTATTTATTTGTTATCTTTGAGTCTGATAACATCTTTTCTCGAGGGTTCAAAGTTGTACAGAACATTTTTTCAAAAGCAAAAATGCTATTCATATTTGAAATTTGCAGATGTTTTTACCCCCTTAAGCAAACTTTGGTTTGAAAAAGTGAATTTAAAAAGTCGAAACTTTTAGCGCTTGTCTCTATATTAGTCGTCGACGAAGAAAACATTCCAGGAAATTGGATTGATGACGTAAGTGAGAAGCTAGCCACTGAACAGCCAATGGCAGTCAATTGAAATATATGGAAAATCGCCTTCTTTCAGCGATGGAATTAGCCCATAGCACATTCTGAAAAGGGTTATTGCTGATGCCCATATTGAAATGAGCGTCTGAGAGTTGCTGTCTCATATTTACTCTGAAAAAAATTTGATATTTTTTTTATAATTTGGGGAAAATTTTATTGTGCTCTTGAGTTTCTGGTTTAACTGAAAATACGTGCTTGCGTAACGTGGATATTACTTTCAAGCCTGATCTGCTGCCTGCAATGATCTTGATCGTAATATAATACATAAAGTCTTTGAGTTATTTACCTTCCTAAAAAGTTGAATAATCATATTGTTTGTTGCTATTTATAAAATATTTATATTGATATAAATGTTGATAACAATTATTACCATTCAATTATTGTTGCTCATCATGAATAATATTGTGACTGGTATAAAAATTGATATTAATAATCAATATCATCAACAATAATAATATAGAAAATAAAAATTGTTGCATAAAAATTTTTTCTATAACTAGCATAGATAGTAGCTTCATGTTCAAACCTGAATGGTTGTACCACATTTTGACCAAATTGAGGCTGGTAACACTTTAGACTGAGATGTCCAATGATGACGAAGATATTTTGTTATAGTGAAATTCGGCAACGTACATTCCTTGATCATAAGGTAAAGATATCGAAATGGCTAATCAAAGTAGCCAACCGCTCTTGACTTATTTTAAGAGCGGTAGGCTATTGAATGATCTTTAGCCTAATAACCTTATTATGCAGCCCCAAAACAATGGGTTCATCAGTTTTAAATTAAGTTCTTTGATTAACCAACTAACCACCAAGCTTCAGCATCTTGTGGAAGACACAAATCAGTAACCTGTTTTCCTAATTGTTTTTTTCTAATTGAACCAAAGTTTTCCCAAAAATTTTGCTTCCTTCTGATGGATAAATCTCACTTTAGTTTTATGAGTCTAGTTTGGACAATGAATCTTATTGTATTGCACCGAGTTTTCCATTTCTCTTGTCTCATTTTTTTCTCTACTATCATCCATCGATAGTTTATTTTGACTCGATTCGCTATTGATTCTAGTGTCATCTAGTATAACATTTCTACCTCCAATCTAATTTTCTTGAAGAGATTTGCCTGTATTTCTGGCATTCTCCATCAAGTGTAAAGCCTCAATCATACTTCCTATACAATAAAAAGGCTTTCCATTCGGCATCAAGACTTTTTCTACATTGAATCAACTCTCTCCCAGTTTTGTCAGAAAGTTTCCATACTTTCTTTCTTTCATTCGACGAGGTGAAATGTTGTGTTTCTTCATGTCTTTCTTTTTGGTCTTTCTCTTACATTTTCTTTAGACTTGCATTTGTTTGTGAACTGCTTTGATATATATGTTTTACTTACTTAAAAGCAACAAATGAGCAGCCTAGAAACAATCGGACATGCTCTTTCCATGGAATAATGTCTTTCTTCCAATCTTACTTTATTGCCGAGTCTGGTGGAGTAGAAACATGCTTTTTATAAAAAAGTTTCAAAGAATTACAAGCTCTACCCTTCCAGCATTCAAAGATTTGCTCTCTCGCCAATTTAGGAGCGAGTCTGATTGCGCTGGCACAAATAATCATTATGCCCAGCGGTAAAACGTCAGCTCTCGATCCCATTATCTGTGGCTATTTTTGTTCCTCAAGTATAAAACTGGTAAATACTGTGATATTTATTAGTTCATTTCCCGTCAGTTTCCTAGATCTGTAGTCTCAATTACGGCTCAGAAATAATTTCACAAATTGGTGAAATTGAAAATTTTTAGAGTGTTCTCGAAACAGGTATTCGTCTTCAGTCTTCCATTTAAGTAATTTTGCTCTAAAACACGGGCATTTAAGTCTATCAGCTTACCCAAAGTTTTAAATCCCACTTTAGCCATCTTATCGCTTGAAAAGAAACCTTGATGTGACCAATTGGTGAAGAAAAGCTCTAATCTGATAATGTTCACCAAACATCAAACACTCTCTTTCAACGAAGGACTTATTACAAATGAGCTTTGAAAAATTACTTTGGTGGTAGCTCAGCAACTGTTTCTGCAATTGCAATGACAGTGGAGAACACTTGCTGTGAGGGATGGTAGTGCTGGTGTAAACTTGTGTGGTAACAATGACAAAATAGCATTGTGAATCAACGAACTAGTCATAAAAAATTTGTCGTCTTTCTCTTGAATAGGACTTTCAGGAATTTCCAAGGAGTTTACAACTTTTTTTCATCCTCAATTTTTGCCATCGTTCTCATTTTTTATTTGGCTTGTATATGATTCTTGACACATAGTATTATTATACTGTGACAAGCGATTCCTACGAGGTTCACTCACTATTCATTGCAGAGAGATGACTAGTGTTTATTTTTTTTTCTTATCCTAATAACTAAGCATTCAATCAAGAGATAGCTCACGAGTTGCCTGTCAGTTTTCAGCCAAACTAGAATTTCTATAGATATCTGAAATGAAAAAATAATGGTACGGTTTTTGTTTTCTACTTGGTAAGAAAGCAGAAAAACTAAATTCAATAATCGAAGCACTGTAGTGGATTTTGGGGGCTGCAAAATCACTAGCTGAGGTTGGTAGCTTGCTGCCACCAGTTGTTAGTTTTACCTGTTGCAACAACAGGGTCGCTGAGATACCGAATGTATACAAGAAAGAGTATGGATACTCTACAGCCAGTAGTGAGCCCACGGCTCAGACGCATATCTCAATATGATTGAGTCCATATGCCTTTATTCATCCAGAATAAACGAGTTAGTAAAAAGTCCCAGTTACAACTGATAATCACGAGCAAAGTTCTGCCTTTTATAGGCAGTGCACAGAAACAATCATCCAATTACAATACAATATCAAATAACACACCAATGAGAGTAATTTTTAAATATATAGCAAATGAGATGGTAGTGAAGGGCTTAAAAGAAATAGGCGCCCTGTGGTAGTAAGCGGAGTCATAGGCTCATAAACCAATCACAGCTAGTCTCTGGGTCCATCACCTTTGGTAAGGGGTAAGGGTGGATACTTCTGGCAGATGGCTATTAGGTCCTCCCAGGCTACTTCCAAGATCTCAGGCTTCACTGACTCACTTCCTGCAGGCCCAGTGAGGTCGGTATAGGTGTACACAGGGTCGGTATAGGCATAAATATAGTAACCGTCTGCTTGGTTAGTAGTTACTAGGCATTCTGGCCATCCGATGGCTATTATAATGATGCCAGAATGTGATGCTAGGTGTGCGCAGAGGATATGTACACTGAAATCCACCACAGCATTGCTGCTTGACACTTGTTCGGATAGATTGTAACAACTAATTAAAAAGAGTCATGTGTCATGAGAGTATTACTTTGGTTTTTTTGGTAAATGGTATTCAAATACTGGTTAATTGTAAAATTGTTCTGAATGACGTGAAACCTCGATGAGCATCTAAAGTAAGAAAAATAGTAGTTAAAGTTGTATTTTCTTCTTGATGAAAAAAAAACGAAAAAAAAAAGAGCTGAAAAATAGTGCTGTATGACTCTTTTTTTTAACTAGCTACAACAAGTATTTGTATTGTTGAAGGTTTCTTTTGGCTCACAGGCAAATGATGATTGATAACTGTTGATTTTGAAAATGATGCAGTGTATCATCAAAAAGAGAAAAAAGTTTTATTCGAGTCTCAATCTCCGATTCAAAATCCTCAACAATACTTAAATAATAGCAATGATAAATAATTAATACAATCTAGTTAGCTTGGCAATAAACCCTTCTTCATCAACATTAAAGCTGCATGGTTTTGAGGACCACTTTGTTAGATTCTGTGACTGTTCTCATTTTTCTACACAAACTGCATAAGTTCACTAAATAATAAATAATAAATGGAGTCCAGTTGACTCGCTGATAAAGTTGTATTTACCACATCAAACTCTTGGTGGTCTTGAGAGCAAAAGTTTTAGATTCAAGGGAAACCAATTCTCCAATGCAAACTAAACTACATAACTGCATTTAATGGTTAATGAAAAATGAAACCTATTTGACTCTCTAATAAAATCATATTTATCAACGCCAAAAATTTTGCAGAATTGTGTTGTATGGTAATTTATTTTCATCAACATCTTAAAAACAAAGTAAGTAACAATAATTAGCTAGTGACGAGGGTTGATGTGCACAATAGAAAGGCTTTTCAAAGTGGAGGCTCGTGTCAGCAGTCAGTCCCCCATGATGCGAAGGCTATACCAGCAAGTCTAAAAGATTATGCACCAGAGATGTTTTAAACTTGTTAAGGCCGCTAATTTTTCCAAGTTTGACTGGAAGAGAGTTCCATGCAGCAAATATCTGGTATGCAATGTGCCTCTGGCCACAAGCAGAAAGACAGTTAAGGGATTTCATGGCAATACTGAATGTTGTAGTGTTATATGAACTAGTATTTTGAAGATTAGTATGCACAGAGTGGGCCAGAATGCATAATTTGTAGGTATACAGTTTCCGATAGGTCTTGAGAGCAAACTTCTTAGATTCAAGTAGAACCTCATTCTCCAACGCAAACTACATCACCGAACTGGTTGTATATTAATCAAGTTGCCATGTGCATATTACGGGCTCTGAAGCGTGATCCACATTCAAATAGCAGCAAAAAATAAACAAATTATCTTAAAAGTATTACAGGATTGCAAAGTCATGCATGTGTAAGTGAAGATTTGAGCTTGGATAGTTTTCGTTAGTTATAATGTGCTAGTTAGAGCCATTTAATAAGGTATAATCCTGGCAGGTTAATAAGTGACATGACAGACAAATAAATAATTATTCTTTATTAACACACGCTGCTCTTATTTTATCGCAACCATATTGTTTGCTCTATACAAATAAATATGTTGCTATAATTATAAAAAAAGTAAATATTTATCATTTGAGAAAATAACTATTCAAAAAGGTTTACGCAATCATCAATCATTGCTAGTTTACAAAAAAAATTATTAATCAGCCACCCGGCCTTTAATTCAAATGCGTTCAGGACGTTGAGTTGGTTGGTTGATAATAATCAGCAGGAAGTTCTACATGATGTTTTGTGGCATCAAGTACATAGCACGTTTAATTTGTTTTGATAGTGGCAAAAATATTTCGCATTTTGATGTTTCTAGGATGAGCAGTCAGCCAGACTTCAAAGGCGAGATCCAAAGTGGAAATGCACCGAGCTTTATGAACTGACAACCATCTCCATATGCGCATTGGCCAAAAATGCGCTTGTAATTCGAACACGGTGACATATAAATTAATAGCAAATCTCTGGTAAAAAACAGACCCGCCAATTTACTATGTGGACTGACAGAATAGTCAACATGCTGTGCAGTCTGATGGGCTAAGAATAGTTGCTATATTGCATATTTTGGATACTGATATTTTTTTTAATCCTAACATTTTTATAGGGTATTAAATGGATCTTTGGTAAAAAAACAGGCATTTCAACATGCTGTCAAATGATTGTCTAGATTGATGTTATTATAGTGGATTTTACTGACAACTCTCAGTGACCACTACTGCGCAGAGGAGGCCCCCCAATGGTGGCTACCACAGGCATGCCTCCATTGATCATAACAGACAAAGACCGGCAACTGTTACAGCAATCATATTGCTCTATTAAGTGATTTTCAGGAATAATTAATCACTTCGGCATCGTATTATCACTACCTCGACCCTGGGTAGCTACCCCGGGTCGGTAACAAAATGGCCGCCATAGTTAGAGAGACGAAAGTTAGTCCAAGTACCTCCAGACACCACCTCCCAGAGTTATCTACCCTCAATGTGTAGAAACATGAACCAAAGGCTAATAAAGACCAAAGGATTACATTCACCTATCACTGGCCAAGCTATCAACAGATTCCGCCCCTTACTTCTGGGCGCCAGTGCCATTTAACTCAGTTACTCTAATCTTATTTGACAATGCTATCTTCTACATATCATATAACTTCATGCCATGCTTCCTGCGCATGATTGGAAACTTTCCATTGTAACTCTGCCTATAAAAGGCAGAGATTTTGTTACACTCCTTGCATTACCTAGCATTACCTCCTACGTGTGCCATGCATAACCTCTTAGCTGTGCAGTGTGTGTTCACTCAGCATTATATTGGTCTGTTACCTTGTATTCTGCTATGAATAAACGATATATTTATACAATACTTAAACACAGTGTATGTCTGAGACGAGGGCTCGTTACTGTTGATCAAGTTGGTCATTCACTTTACAAAACCTTGTTTGTGCCGATTCGGCACAGGGTCACCTCTGGTTTGAGGTAGACTGTTAATTGTCAGGCCTAAAGAGGCTGACTGCCTTGTTGTGGCTGAACCGACTGCACGTTTGCCCGCACAACCCCCTAGGGGAAGGTAGTGGACATAAAAATCCGCTACATTATTCATGGCTGATACTTTGAGACAGACCTATCAGATACATTTCTTTTTACCAGCAGTCTTTTTTGAAATTTAATTCATGGTTATGCTGTAGTTTTTCTTTCCGGGTTAAATCTCTGTTGACTTTTAGTTGTGTTACCTAGTTTTGGTTTGCATGGCCCAGTTTCAAGTCCTTTTGAAGATTTTTTGCTTTTTTAAAATAAAATTTGTTAGTAATAAGTAAAACTGTGTAATATTTGCTATAAGTTATACATTTTACATATAAATTAAAAGCAGTGGTTATAATTATCAAAACATGCATGTGTTAATTTATTAATGTTAATACGATAAAGAATTAGATGTAGTTTGATTGTTTTACTAAACCGTAGTAACGTCCGTTGACACACAATCAAAGCGTACTCATCTTTTAGTATAAAAGTATGCGTTTTCATTTGATATAGAGTTATATGAGCATATTTCCATCTTACATTGCAAAGTTCCTACTTTTTCTTTTAAAGGACTTTTTTTTACTTACAACATGCAAATAACCGTTTTCTCTTAAATCGTTACTGCTTTCGGTTAAGCATTGCAAACTAAGCTTGTTAATTTTTTTAATCCCAGCATTAGTAGGGTTTAGAGTTTAGCGCAACGATTTTTTCTCTGTAAGTTTTTTTTTAACCAGCTTTGTTTTCTCCTCCTGTGTCTCAGCACTATGTTACAGCAATCTTGAACTTTCTGTTCAAACCCCAATAATTTAACCTTCAAAAACTCTTCTTAATGCATATGGCAGTATGGTCACATGAACCAATCTGCAGAATCGGTGTAAAACTCAATTTTTATGCTCAGTTTCATCAGTGTTTCTAGCAATCCTGTCAAAGCCATGTACACGATATCAGTAGCTATTTCTATAGATTGGAAATTTCTTCTAACGATTTACCTATTAAAACGGAATTTTGTAATAATTGAAATTTTTTGTTAGTGTTTACAAGAATTGATAATTTTGAAATAAGAAAGTATTTACTTATCCATAATGTTATAGCAAAATTCCAACACCCTCATTTTTGGTTATTGTAGTATGGAAAAGCCTGTACAATGGACTTTCATGTTCAACTAAATTAAATCTACCTATTATTCGCATAAATATTAAAGTATTAGCGTGATAAGTTTGTGTAAGACAAGTTTTGCTCTCAGCATATTTTCAGCACTTACGATTTTATAAAAGTCCATCAATATTTCCTCCATAGATGCAAATATATTTTCTCCTCTGATGTGGAACAGAGTTTCTCTAACATCTTTGATGTAGTTGACTTTTGTATGTTTTCTTCCTTTTCGGTGATTGTTTTTCTATAAGCAGCATTTCCTTCCAGATTATTAGTAGGGGCAAGCAACTCTCGACCATTATCTCTGTCTCCCACTCTTCTAACATTGAATACCAACGTTGATAACAGCTAATAACCATTGGTAAACGCCAATCTGTGATGCAAACATACTTTTGACTAGCGATCATTGAGGAGATGGTAGAAACCCTTAATCTTCAGAAAATTCTCTCATCTCATTGCTCAAGTGTTCTCTGCGTAACATGGATTTTTTAAAAATTGATGGTAATTTCAGAAAAAAACTTCTGAGTCACACAGAAACTTTGGTATCACACTCAATAATTTGATTAGATCAGCGGCATATTTATTTGTAACTTTCTTTGTCACGGATATCCTGCAGGCATTGGTTACATTATAAAACTTAATTAAAGAGTGTTGGTGTTGACTCCATAGGTTCTATCATACATTTCCACATGTTTTCTGAGCCGATGCTGTCTGATTCTCGTTATTCATTTTTTCTGTGATACCTTAGCATCTCCGGGCTAGGTCCTCCTGAGATATCTTTTTTTAGTTAGTGGATGAAGATTAGCATCAGCTTTACCAATCAGACAGATCAGAAGAGTATGGAGAAAGGAGTTGCAATTTTTTGAAAATCCAAATAGGAAGAAATTTGCAGAGGTGATGGTTGGGGAGCTTTGTTAAACATTAATGAATGAGTATGATCTAGTTTTCTCTCTGGTAATAAACTTTTCCATATTTATCAACACCAAAGACTTTGCAATCTTGAGCAGAAACCTGTTAGATTTCAGGAGAGTTCCCTATCTCCAGCGCAGACTAAATAACTAGGCTTACTATTAAAAAATAAATAGAATCTGGTTGTCCTCTGATAAATCGATATTATTCAGTGAAAAGACTTTGCAGTTTTCAGAGAAAACTTGTTAGATTCTAGGAGAGCTCCTTTCTCTAGCACACCATAAACAGGTAAAATTAATATTTGATAAATAGAACATAGTATGTTCTCTGATAAATCCTCTGTATTTATCCACGCCAAAGATTTTGCAGTCTTGAGAGCAAACTTCTTAGATTCGAGGAGAATACCCTTCTCTAGAGGAAAGTATGTAACTACACCTAATGATGAATAAGTACAGCCTAGTTTGCTCTTTGATAGTAAATATTTTGTATTTATCAACACCATAGAGTTTGCAGTTTTGAGAGCAAACCTGTTCGACTTCAGAAGAGCTACACTTTCTAGCACACACTAAACAAATACAATTAATAATAAACAAATAGAACGTATTTTCTAAATTCTCCTCAAATCTAAAAAGCTTGCTCTCGAGACTGCAAAGTCTTTGTCGTCAACAAATTTGATTTTAACAAGGAGAGAATTATATTATATTTATTTTTCCATGTTTTGAGTTGTGACTTAGCTTGCGCTGGAGAATGCAAACTTTCCAATTATCCAACAGGTTTGCTCTCGAGACAGGAAAGGCTCTGGCATCAATTAAACATTGATTTTCTCAGAGAGACAAACTAAATTTTGTTTATTGTAAAGAGTAGTTAGTTTGAGCTAAATAATCAGAACTCTCCCAGAACATGAACAGTTTGCTTTCGAAACCGAAAACTCTTTAATGTCAATAAATAAAATTTGATCAGAGAAAACTTGTTTATTTTTTATTATTGTTTATTAAGAGTAGTTGGGTAATTTGAGTCAAAAAATGAAACTGTCTCTGAATTCGAAAGGTTTTACTACCAGGTCTGCCAAGTCACTGGCATTAATAAATACAGTTTTAATGGATAAGTAGCTAGATTCTATCCATTATATATTATTAAGCGGAGAAATTTAGCTTGCATTGGAAAATGAAAAAATTGCTAAAATCAAATAAATTTGCTACCAAGACTGCAAAGTCCTTGGAGATGGATAGATACGGTTTAACTGGAGAAACAGCTAGATTCTCTTCGTTATTTACTTTTAATAATGAGTTAACGTATGACTGCAAGTCTTTATTATCCATTCAAAAACTTAAGCATTTTCTCATTTAAGTTAATTATTTTGATATTTTAAATCAACTTCTCTCTCTTCACAATAGTCAAAATTGCGGATACCAATCTAAACAAACTCCCAGCATTTGACACATTTCTTGATGAAAACTAAAACATCCCCCTTAAGGTCTCTATGTCAAGCCAGTTAATGAGCAAAACAAGATCCAAGCCATGGAGTTCCGCAATAATAAACCATACAAGCATAGCTTTTCTCTAGAGATTCCCTTTAGTCTATGGGTTGCCTGATGGTAAAAAAGCTGCCTGTCTTGTAACATCTCACCTATTGGAGAAAACAGTGATGATTGGAAGGTTTCATTCGTTTGGATTCAAGCAACGAAATTTTGGGGATAAATTTTGTTGAAGAAGTGGTTGAAGAGCTCTATAAAGACTTATCCATTGCCCACTATGTGGTGGAAACACTTAATAATAAACTTAGAGCCAGATCACACACGTGTGAAACAAAACCTGGAAAATTAGGAAAAGTTGGACTAAATGTACCAAAGCTGGTGATCTACACTGGATTAAGTGAGCGAAAATGATCGCTTCTTTATCTGAATAGAATCACCAATGATATAACATTAGAAAAGGTTAAAAAGCTAACTCGGTTATTAGGAAGTATCAAAAAGACAAACAATGACAAACGCCCTGTTGGTGGGGTACAGCTGTTTGCAAAAAGTAGAGTAGTAGTGGGGTCTTTGTACATACCAGAAGAGAATGCTTGAATGTAAGAAGAACTGAAACCGCCTTATCCTTCGACAAAATAAAGAAATTAACAGTTTCAGCGACATTCGAAACAATACCGTCATGCTTGCGTCACTGCAAATGTTGCAAGAAGTTCTGGAAATGACAGACAGTCCTAAAGGTTCGGTGATTTAAAACACTTTGATGCAGAGAAAATTGTGGAAAACAGCAGGTTACTGTTTGCAGCACACTCATTCATTTCTGTCCAAAGAAAAGGGGCCAAGTTGAGGATAATTGTGCAACTTGGTGAGTCATTTAAATTTTTATCTCAACGTACTGTAGATTGTCTATGGGTTGTAGTACTTTGTTCTACAAAGTTCCTTTTTCTTTTAGATATAAAATCATATGATGAATGAAACTTTGCTATTAATGTCTGAACCCGAGTTGAATTTCCAACCTCCACTACAATCATAACTGTGTCAAATCAATAAGTTACAAAATCATTTATATTACAAAATTTATCTAAACTTTCTCACAACCAACTACCTATTTCATTATAAGCAATGCCTTTTTATGGTATGCTTATCCATTATACGCTTTGTCTGCTGCCCTTTTATTACGCACTTCATGTACTATACAACCTGTTATTCATTATATATTTGTCTATTACAAATATTATCTATTTTACCTAAAACCAAGCCATCACCTATTATATCAGTTTTGCTCAAACCCGCATCACATTCAAACCAATATTCACACCATAATAGAAACCAGTGTATAAAAATAGCATTTATCCCCAAAAAATGATAAAAACAAAAAAACTTCAACAAAACTTGTCATTAGTAGTGTTGCAAAGCAATGTAACACAAGTAAAATAGTAAACAGTACCTACCATAGAAAAGGAAATGAAACTTCAAAGACAAAGGGAACATTTCAACAGGAATCCAAACTTAGAGGAAAATCTCCAGCATAATCACATAAATTTCACAAAAAAATTAATCTCAGGATTAACAAAAAAGTATCTGACCGGTCGGTGCAAAAATACCGATTATAATTAACATCATATTAAACAACCATTTGACTGTCAATTATCAACAATATATTTTCCGTTTTTTATCAAGCATCTATGAAATATGCTTGAATTACATTAGGATTAAAAGACTATTGCACAAATCTGTTCACAGCAATAATTTCACGTAACAGATCACATTACATAACCATTTGACAAGTATGTCAATTAACATGGTATGTTGGCAGGTCATTTTTTTTACCAGAGATATGCTCTTATTCTACTTCTTTTGGTGACTCCATTTTTTGCGACAGTAAAGCTTAGGAGAGATTGCATGGAAACCTCGCAAACTGTTCTTGGGTTTGATGCTATGACAGCTTAACTCCTCCCCGTTTGGGGTAGTGTCCTAGGCAGGGTTAAATTTATTTTCTGGGTAGGCTGTCATTTGTAGACAAAACCGCCTTATATTTACTATGTTAATCAAGTATTAAGTGGTGATAGTATAGCAGTTTTGCGTAGTGTAACCCCTGTTTTGGGAGTGGAAAACTGCCCTATTTAGCATCTACCGCAGTTACTTACCAAGGTGACAATTAGCTGTAAGCACACATTAATGTAGACATTCTCCACCAATAACCATGAGTTGAAAAATCAAAGGTGATGAGTCAGCCAAAAGCACTAGTAGCTGTTTGTGAGTAGATAGAACTAGTGAACTGGGTGTTTACAGTGACTACTCTGCTAGCAGGGTGCTAGTGGAATGGATTTGCACAGTGCAGTTCCCTTATCTCCAGCTGGTGCTACTATATATATATCTCTTCTACATAAAGAATGCCTACTAGATGACTACGCTTGACTACACAAGAGTACAGCTGACCTGCCGCTCGCTCAAGCCAGGCCTAAAGAAGGATTTCCCGCCACTAGTGCTATGACTAATATATATGCCTATTTATAACTTATTATTTAGTCCTAGTGTACCAGTTTATGCTTGCCTTTTTATGTCTCGCTGGGGGTATTATTTTTAACCAATCATATGCTTATGTTACCACTTGATTGTTCATTTCTTATAAATACTCTTGCATTCCGCCCAGAGGATGAGTTCATAGACAGACGCTCAGATAGGAGAGACATCGAGCAGTAGAGGACTCAAGAGTAACTAGTGTGTAGCAAGCGAACTGTTCTGACCAGTTTTATGTTGAGTATTCACTCGACCCTTGCCTTCAGTTACCACCGTTCTTTATCTATACTTTGTGTCAATCATTCACTTTTGTGCGTTACAATTAGAGACGTTGTTTGCTTTTGTTGGTAGTAATAAATCATTGTTACTCCCAACTCGGTGATATTTGTGAGGCCGGTTGCCTGAAAACAGTTGTGCCTGCTCTATAGCAGCCTCTGGTTTTGTCTCAGCGCGAGAGATAAACCACCCAAGTTTTGCCACTCTACTGCTACGCTACCATTACAGTAGAACCAAAGCCAGATAACATAGCACTCTTGTATGTAGCAGTAACGGTCTACTCTGTATACTGGGAAAACCATTACACTAGCTCACTGATTGCTCTTGCTGGCTAGCAGCCAACTATTGCCTGCTGTGCAAGTATGGTGGCTGGCACTTGAAAGAGGACAAAGGAACTTCCCCTGGACTAAATACAGATGCTCGCCTATGATTGGTGGACTTATTAACGCTTAGTGACTATTAATGCCACTCATTTTTCAAGTTTATAATGGTATTGTTTGCATTCCAGTGTTTTAACCTATCACATAGCTGTATTTTGAAATGCTCATTTGCATGTTTCAGCACTTGTCATTGCATAAATAGAGCTGTCACTTAATGTATTGGATCAGATCTGGTTGCGCCCTTGTATTGTCCTGCTGTGTTGTTGTACCGGCAAATATAAGTTTTCATGCAGCGCTTAAAGCTGATAAGTCCTAATAATCTGAGCTGTGAAACCGATTCGGGTTTTCGCCCGGTACTAGTAGTAATATATGAGCAGATCTCCCTACCAAGTGTTTTTTTGTGGATCTGATCTTGGAGTGGGGCAATGGGTTATGGCGTTGAATGAATTCGCCGAGTTTATATTGTATTTTATTTGAGGGGAGTAGTAATATATGAGCAGATCTCCCTACCAAGTGTTTTTTTGTGGGGTCATTATCTGGGGTTATGCAATGGGTTACGGCGTTGGATGAATTCGCCGAGTTTATATTGTATTTTACTTGAGGGGTACTTGAGTGGCATTTGAGTGGCATTTAAGTGGCATTCGAGTTTTGGTTATTATTTTACTTAATTTGAACTTATATGGTATATACATTTTGAATGTATGGCATTTAAGTTTTGATAATTTCTTTTCATAACTCGAACTCATATAGCATCTTGAGACAGAGGAGAGAGGAGATACATCTACCTTGAATAAATTCATTGATTAAAAGCGAATCAATGTATGGCTATATACATTTATTACATAATAAGCAGGGGTAAAATCTCCTCATATAATATAGCTAGATACATAATTCGAACTCATATATACATTGAATGCTATAAAATATATCAGACGATAAAGTTAAATATTCATCTATTCTTTATCGATATTTATAAGGATGATGAAAGATTTTTTGTATTTTATATACATATATAGTTATAGTAACTGTGGTAAAAGAAGTCTATTATGAAGGTTTTTATTTAAGCCAAAGTAGGCTCGGTAGATACTCCATCAGAACACACTCGTCTTTTAGCATAAAAATATGTGAGTCCTCGTTTTATTTGGTTGTATGTCAACATTTTTTGATCCTTTACTACAAATCCTCGATTTTTACCCATAAACGACTTTTTTGTGTTCAATACATTTAGATAACTGTCTTTGTTCAATTGATTAATTCGTTTGTTCAAACCTTTTGAGCTAAACTTGTTTCCTTTTTCTCCCCAGCAGTAATAGGATTTAGAGTTAAGTGCAACAATTCCATCTCCGGTAAATTCCTCTTTAAACAGCCCAGGTGTTCTTTTTCCGTGTTTTAGTACTTTTTCACAACAGTCTTGCATGCTCCATTCTAAACCCATTGTTTTGATTCTTAAAAACTCATCCCTATGTTTGTCACAGTATGGGCGTGGAAACCAATCACCATATTCATTGTAAAACTCTTTTTTCATACTTGGTTTTACCAGTGTTTCTAATGTTCCGCTCAACGCCATGTATGCGCTATCTGTATCCATTTCAACATATTGGAAATCACTTCTGTCAATATATCTATAAATAAAAAGTTTGTTTCGATTTCAATTATTTGGAAGTTTTACTTACTTACACATAATAATGGTAGGGAATTAGGTTTCACTTACTTATCCATAAAGTCGTAGTAAAACTGTAGCATTCTCAGTTTAGCATACTGTAGCACGGAGAAACCCAAGTGTACTGGAACATTCATAGTTAGCTGAAATGATGGTGATACTGATTAGCAAAGTAAACTTGTGGAATATAAATTTTGAATTGCAAAATAATTGTTTTAAAACTTACTAGCTTTTTACAGGTTACGATTTCATAAAAATCATCTGCTATCTCTTCCATGGCGATAAATTTGTTTCCTCTGATACGAAATGAAGCTTTTCTGGCACCTTCGATGAACTTGATGGTGGTATGTTTTTCTTTATCAGTGATTGTTTTTCCATAAGCAGCATTTCCTACCAACTTGCTAGTAGTAGCGAGTAATTCTTGACTAGGGTCTGCATCCCCCATTCTCCTAGCGTCTGAAACCGATGTTCCAAAAGCTTCAAAAGCTTTTCTAGGAATATATTCTATTAGCTGATAAACTTTGGTGACTTTCAATCCTTGTTTCAAGTACCATTTCAACAAAGGACTCATTAGCAATATCTTATCTCCGTACATACTTCCAACTAATGAGCGTTGAGGAGTCTTTAAAAACCCTTCGGCTTCAGCAAAGACTTTCATTTCATCGCTCAAGTGTTCTCTGGTTAACATCGTATTTTTAAAAATCGGAGGCATTTCGGAGAACTTTTCTTCCTCTTCCTCAGGAACTTCGATGTCACATTCAACAAATCCGAAGAATTCTTCTGATTGAACTCTCTCCAACACTTCTTCTTGATTCAGCTTTTTTTCAAGTATTTTTGGGTAGAAAGAATTGTAAAACGTGTTGACAAATTTTTGTAAATTTGTATGAGTTTTTACACGATTCATCCAGTCACACTCCCAAATCGAGATTACGGTGTAACCTAATGCTCGAAGATATTCTTCATTTTCCATCGTAGTTTTAAACAGATTTGCTTTTGATTTTCTTCCAGTAGCTTGAAGCTCTTGTTCTTTAGCGTTGTTATAAGAGCAGTCGTGTCCATGCCAAAAACATCCGTGGAATTGAAAGACATGACGATTTTCAACACAGAAACCATCAACTGGTAATCCTCGCTGTCCGAGAGTAACTTCTCCTCCATTGAGCTGATGTCTGATATTGATTTTTTTTGAGAACATTTGGAACTGTAACCAGCTATGAGCTATCTTGCTAAATTTTACTGGTTCAGCGACAAAGGAGTTTTCGATTTTTCGTCTTCGAGGATAGCCAGTAGGCATTGATTGCATCATACACCATAAATAGAGCGCATTTGCATCAACCCCATAGATTCTATCACAAATCTTTGCTTCTTTTCCCAACCAATGTTCTCTAATTTTAGTTATACCTTTTTCGTGATATCTATGCATCACTAGACTTGGTCCACCAACTATATTTTTCTTTATTAGAGGATAAAGTTCTGCATTGCAGTTGTCAAGCAGACAAATTGGGAGAGTCTGACGAAACGAGTTACCAAGTTCATCAAAATTCAAGTATGTAGAGAGGTATGGAGGGGGTGGTTGAGGTGCTTTGTTAAACATCCATCGAATCGCTAATCCTGGTAAAGATATACCATCTTTTAACATATCAATCCCATGCTCTCTGTAGATTGATCTTTGTCTTTCCAACGCTTGAACAAATGGTTTTACATCCAAGTTGTTGTACCATTTTAAAAAATCCCTCATTGTCTTCATGTCGTTATTTTTCCATGCTTCTTGACAAATTATGTACTCTTCTTCACTGATATTCTTTTGTTTTAAAGAACTGTAAAAAGCTTCTCTTGGAGGTAGATGTTCTTGATTAAGTTGTTCCAAGTCTTTCATCCATTCATAAGGAAAAAATCCTTTTCCGGCTTCACATTTGTATGCTTTGAGATACATTTCATAGCTATATCCAGGAGCAATGAAGTTTGTGCAATCTAAAAACAAAAAAGATCCTATTCCGATAACAGGCATCTTGGTTCCTTTTTTTATAACAAAATCAAAATCTGTGTCGGAGACATCTTTCAATTTTTGAAGCAGTTTTCCTTTCATCACATTGACATCATAAGTCTGTGAATTGAAACCTAGAATAGGGAGTTTTTTCATATAGCTGTACAAATCATCCAGAACTTTTTCAGCTCCTGTTCTACGTCTGAAACGATTTTTTTCAAAATCACTACGAAACTTTTCTTCAGCTTCTTCCAGTCGTTGTAATTCACCTTCTATCTGTTTTATGATTCGCGAAAACTGTTTTTCCAATCGGCTATATGATTCTTCACTAATATCATCCAAGTATTCAATGAACTTTCCAACGCATTCATCATCATCCCCATTATTGACAATACAACGCGGGTTGTTGAAGCCTGGTACGTTTGAACAAATTGAAATACTTAAAAGTTTATGCTCATTCGTGTAAATGGTTGTGTCTGTATCTCGATCTTTTTCGCAATTAGGTAACAAACACTCTATGTCAAATGTTGCAAAAAACGGATAGTATCTCAAGGAATCATCTGACCCGATATCTATCCCGAATTGAACCTTCAGTTTGTCGAATATTGTAGCAGTAGGACTGTATTGCCCTCCAGAAAACTGCATAGTTGTTGCCTCTGAGATTGAACATCTGTGTCTTTTCAGATTCCCCAATCTATCATAACAAGTAGAACAGGTTGGACATCTGTAGGCTTTGACATATCCTTCCAAGTTTGTAATAAGACTGAAGTGATTGATATAAAGATCCAAATATAGATTCTCCTTATAACTGGAGTTTGAATTCCAAATAACTGTTGAAGTCATATCATCATTTAAAGAAAACACTGTTATCTTCAGTTGAAATGCTCGCTCCAAAAGCAATAAATCAGCTTCTGTCACTCCTTTCCCATCACACCTTTTACCACTATCACCATAGATGAAACTATGATATTGTTGTTGGTACTCCTTCACCTCCTTAATTATCGGATCTTTTGCAATTCCACCGTTTTTTTGTAGTTCTTTGTGTAATGCTAGACATCTAAAAAAACAAAGATTGTCGGTAATTCGTTTTCCTTTTGTGTTTTTTAACATGGTTCGTATGTGTCTGTTGTTAAGGAGGTGAGAGGGTAAATGCTCCGGTGGTGATCCAACTTTTCCCATTCCGAGTAGTTTGTAGAAATAAAACGAAATGTTTGTGATCAACATCAATCTCCAAGTCGTATTTGGTCTCCGTCTCAAGCTATTTGTACGATGATCAGTCTCCATAACATCAACAAAGAAGTCATCAAGATCTCCTTCAGTTTCAATCAGTTTAGCTTTTGGATATACAGTAGCATTGTTTGATGATGAGTGAAAGTATCGGAGTTCACCATCATTTTTATTTTCTAGTATACAACCTACGCTACAGTTGACTTTTGCTCTCGAGCTCAATTGTCTCCAAACTTTTTTTAGCAATTCTAACACTCTTGAATCATGATAGTCATTTTGGTAGGTATCAGCTTGGTCTCTTGGAATCCCATCCCAAAGTCTTACATTTAAAAGTTCTATGACTTTTCCAGCTCTATGTTTCGTTTTCATAGCTCCCCAATATCTAGCTATCAAATCATCCCATTCTTCATCTTGAAAAGTTGGAGCTGTGCTATCATCAACAATACCTAGGGTTGATGCTCGGGTAGGTCTTTCAATATTTAAATCTTCCATTTCTTCTTCTTGTTCTTCCTCTTGGGCTTCTTCCTCTTCTTCTTCTTCTTCTTCTTCTTCATTTTCTATCATTGGATCATTCTCATTTTCTTCAACTATCTCCTCCACAACCGGCTCTATATCTTGAGCTATTATGCTAGTCTTTGGTGGTGAAGGCTCAGCACCAAAGCCTATTTGATTGATTGTTTCATCGGGTAAACGAAAACAAATGAGATTTTCTTCTAACCATTTCCAATTGGGGGAAATTTCAGGGTTTTTTTCTTCTACATTCCCCTCCTGATAATTTAAACTTTGTCTACAATAGAAATGTTAACACATAATAGTTGTTCTATAAAACATTCACATACATTTTACATAAAATGTAACAGAAGAAAAAAATGACTTAAACACTACTATCAATTAATTTTTAAAATGAAATTAGGAAAAAAGACTCAAACATTATTATTAGTTAAGTTTTTAAAACTTACTGTATACTATGACATGAATTCCCAACTCCCTCTTTTACATTAATTCTCTGATATTCTGAGTCCTGTCTACAATAAAGAGATAACGCATTATTTTTGCTGATTCATGAGATGAGTATAAGAAAAAAGCAAAAAAATTACTCTACTAATGTTATTAATTTATGATTTTAAAAACTTACTGCTTATCAAAGGCTATTGTATTTTCAGTAGTTGCTGAAACTTGAAAAGTCGAAGGTTTGTCTTGAAAAGCATTTTCAAGTTCCATCTCCATTTCATTTTCATATTCAGCATTGCTTTCATCATTCATGTATTCATTATCAGCGTTTGAAAAACCGATATCATTTTGATTTTTCATGAGCCATTCCCATTCCTTATGTATGTCTACATCAGTATCATCCTCTTCTGTTTCCATAGCACTATAATAACAATAAAATCATTACTTTTTAATAGAAGTGACAATAGCACATAAAAAGGTAAGTTAAATGTCTCAGCTAATATATTTTACCTTGTGAATAAAACTCCTAATAGTCAGTTGGTATATTATATAGTAGATGTTGAGGCTTCAGTTACTGTTGTTAGAACGAGTGATTTATTATGTGAAAGCATTACTTTTTAAGTAGACAAAAACTTAAGTGAGATAATTAAGTCGTAGCTTCAATGAAAATTTTCAAATTCACACAGAAAAACTTTTAATAGTCGTTGGATGTAGTAGTAGATGTTGCTCCTCCGATCACTGTTGTAGAACTGGATGCTTTCTGTGTGAAAACAGTGGCTCTTAAATAGGTAAAGTTGCACTGGTTGAACTCTATGAATACCAACCTTCTTTATAATATAACTATGAATCAGAATCTTGTCCACGCGAAAACCAATGCTTTCGCGGGAATAAATAATTTATTTTCACGCGAATAGAAACTGTTGCTTTCGCGGGAATACAAATTTTATTTTCACGCGGATACAAACCAATGCTTTCGCGGGAATAAAAACTTTATTTTCACGCGAATGGAAACAGTTGTTTTCGCGGGAATACAAATTTTATTTTCACGCGGATACAAACCAATGCTTTCGCGGGAATAAAGACTTTATTTTCACGCGAATGGAAATTGTTGTTTTCGCGGGAATAAATAATTTATTTTCACGCGAATACAAACTTTTGCTTTCGCGGGAATGCAAATTTTATTTTCACGCGAATACAAACCAATGCTTTCGCGGGAATAAAAACTTTATTTTCACGCGAATGGAAACAGTTGTTTTCGCGGGAATAAATACTTTATTTTCACGCGAATGGAAACCGTTGTTTTCGCGGGAATAAATAATTTATTTTCACGCGAATACAAACTGTTGCTTTCGCGGGAATGCAATTTTTATTTTCACGCGGATACAAACCAATGCTTTCGCGGGAGTAAATACTTTATTTTCACGCGAATGGAAACCATTGTTTTCGCGGGAATAAATAATTTATTTTCACGCGAATACAAACTGTTGCTTTCGCGGGAATGCAAATTTTATTTTCACGCGGATACAAACCAATGCTTTCGCGGGAATAAATACTTTATTTTCACGCGAATGGAAACCGTTGTTTTCGCGGGAATAAATAATTTATTTTCACGCGAAAGCATTGGTTTGTATCCGCGTGAAAATAAAATGTGCATTCCCGCGAAAGCAAAAGTTTGTATTCGCGTGAAAATAAATTATTTATTCCCGCGAAAACAACGGTTTCCATTCGCGTGAAAATAAAGTATTTATTCCCGCGAAAGCATTGGTTTGTATCCGCGTGAAAATAAAATTTGTATTCCCGCGAAAGCAACGGTTTGTATTCGCGTGAAAATAAATTATTTATTCCCGCGAAAACAACGGTTTCCATTCGCGTGAAAATAAAGTCTTTATTCCCGCGAAAACATTGGATTGTATCCGCGTGAAAATAAAATTTGTATTCCCGCGAAAGCAACAGTTTCTATTCGCGTGAAAATAAAGTATTTATTCCCGCGAAAGCATTGGTTTGTATCCGCGTGAAAATAAAATTTGTATTCTCGCGAAAGCAACGGTTTGTATTCGCGTGAAAATAAATTATTTATTCCCGCGAAAACAACGGTTTCCATTCACGTGAAAATAAAGTCTTTATTCCCGCGAAAACATTGGATTGTATCCGCGTGAAAATAAAATTTGTATTCCCGCGAAAGCAACAGTTTCTATTCGCGTGAAAATAAAGTATTTATTCCCGCGAAAGCATTGGTTTGTATCCGCGTGAAAATAAAATTTGTATTCCCGCGAAAGCAACAGTTTCTATTCGCGTGAAAATAAATGATTTATTCCCGCGAAAGCAACAGTTTCCATTCGCGTGAAAATAAAGCATTTATTCCCGCGAAAACAACTGTTTCCATTCGCGTGAAAATAAAGTTTTTATTCCCGCGAAAGCATTGGTTTGTATCCGCGTGAAAATAAAATTTGTATTCCCGCGAAAGCAACAGTTTCTATTCGCGTGAAAATAAATTAATTATTCCCGCGAAAGCATTGGTTTTCACGTGGACAAAATTCTGATTCATAGTTATATTATAAAGAAGGTTGGTATTCATAGAGTTCAACCAGTGCAACTTTAGCTATTTAAGAGCCACTGTTTTCACACAGAAAGCATCCAGTTCTACAACAGTGATCGGAGGAGCAACATCTACTACACTTTCCATTGCAACTACTAGAAACTTTCTCTTTATAAAAGGTAAAATTTAAAACTTATTATTTCCTACCTAACAAAGAGCAAAATTAGTTTAGCTATAATGTAAAGTATGAAATAAATAATCTTTTAGTTCCACATGAAAAGCTGAAGTATATGTTATTTCTTTCTTTTTTAGAACACTATGGAGAATTTTTCTGCTTCTTACACGGATTTAAAGCCAATCGAAAACAAACAAAAAACGTTCAAAACACCCAAAAGAAAAAACTCTAACTCTGTCACAAAAGAAGCAGCGATAAAGAAACGAGCTCTTCCAAAACTGGTTTTACCCACAACATCAAACAATATGGAACAAAAAGAATTGCTCACTGATGCTGACAGAGCTCTCCAGATGGCCAAATCTCTCCAAAAATGGAAGACATGTGATTTGAAAAAGATTGGAGGGTTTCTTACACTAGCATCACTTCCTGTTCCATCAGTTTTGCAAATCGTTTCTATTGAGCAGAGTACTGGTGCATACGGAAACTACTACATTCTCACTTATCTTGATAATTCAACTGGAGCGAATTTTCAGAAAGTCGTTTGTCCAAGTAGAGTAGTTGAAAGCTTCAATGTTGATAACTACCCATTACCTTTCAACATTTTGTACTTGGGTGAGATGGAAAACTCAAAAAAACCAGAGACTACTTACTACAATGTCAAACGTATCAGTACAAAACGATTAACCGCAATGGAAGCTACTGCTGAAGCTGAAAAACTGAGAAAAATGAGTGAAGAAGAACTCAAACTCGCTTACGACATCGATTATCTCAGTAATTTCAAAGATTGTTCCATTTTTGCTTACATCGAAGTTGTAGAAAGATTCATTCCTTTCCGATTCAATGGAGAAGAATCCATTGTAAATTGCATTCGTTATGTCACTGAAAAGAATGGAAAAAGAGAGACGAGAACGCTTTTACTACCAATCAGATATAACGAGGAAGCTAAAAGATGTGCACCTGGTGTGATGATTTACAAAGGAAAAAAACAGAGTAAGAATGGAAATCCTATTCCATACCACAATGTTGTCTTCATTTCTTCAACCAACGCTAGTGATTGGGAGCAATATTGCACACAAACAAGTTCCAATGAGCTGCTAACAAAAACGAATAATGAGGATGAAGTTCTTAAGGAATTCCTAGAAAACGAATTACAAGATTTTGATGAACCACTTGGTGTTGATGGTATGTAAACTCAATATCAAATGCTGACAACAGGTAGTCTCAAGCGGATAATGAATGAATAAAAAAAAGCCTGTGTAATCATTGTCATTACAAGTTGTACTGTTTTGTATTACTTACTATTTACCGACTCTAACTATATTATATGGAAAGATTTTCCCTACTTATTATACAATAAGTCTATATAATCATATAATAATTCATAGAAAAGTCTAAAGGTTCTCAGGTGATTAACTCACCAAAAGTTCCGGTTTTGCAAAACATTTGAAGATCTTCCTATCCTAAGCATTATACGAGTGACTGTACTTTTTTATCCAGTTGAAATATCTAAAAACTTCAGTAACTTAGTATTTACTGACTCTAGCTATATTATATGAGATTTTCCCTACTTATTACATAATAAATGTATATATTCACATATTCTTTCATTTTTAATCACTGTATTTATTCAATGTAGATATATTTCCTCTCTCTCCTCTCTCTCAAGATATCGTATGACTCGGAATTACAAAAAATTATCAAACCTTAAATGGCTCACATTCAAAATCTAGACATCCTATGAGTTATAATTATGTATACAATTATGTAAAAAATTATCATAACTTAAATGCCATACATTCAAAATCTATATACCATATAAGTTCAAATTAAGTAAAATAATAATCAAAACTCGAATGCCACTTAAATACCTAAAAATCTCTCTCCTCTCTCTCCTCTCTCATCTCCCATCTCTCCTCTCTCCTCTCTCCTCTCCCCTCTCTCTCAAGATACCATATGAGTTCGAGTTATGTAAAAAAGTTATCAAAACTTGAATGCCATACATTCAAAATCTATATGCCATATAAGTTCAAATTAAGTAAAAAACTAATCAAAACTCAAATGCCACTCAAATGCCACTCAAGTACCCCTCAAGTAAAATACAATATAAACTCGGCGAATTCATTCAACGCCATAACCCATTGCCCCACTCCAAGATCAGATCCACAAAAAAACACTTGGTAGGGAGATCTGCTCATATATTACTACTGAGGGGCATTTGAATGGCATTTGAGTGGCATTTAAGTGGCATTTGAGTTTTGATTATTTTTTTACTTGATTTGAACTTATATGACATATAGATTTTGAATGTATGGCATTCAAGTTTTGATAATTTTTTTACATAACTATATACATACTTGAGAGAAAGAAAGAGATAGAGGAGAGAGAGGGAGGAGAGAGGGAGAGAGAGAGGAGAGAGAGATTTTTTAGTTTTCTATACATTCATGTATATATGGTTAATTATGTACGTATTTATGGGTATATTTATATCTACATAGAGAGAGGAGATATATCTACATTGAATAAATATTTTGATCAAAAATGAAACATTATATGATTATATACCTGATTACATAATAAGTAGGGAAAATCTTCCTATATAATATAGCTAGAGTCAGTAAATACTAAGTTATACAAAGCAATACAACTTGTAATGACAATCAATGCATTCATACATACATACATACATATGGTATCTTGAGAGAGAAAGAGAGAGAGGAGAGAGAAATCTTTTAGTTTTCTAGCAATTAATGTATATATGGTCAATTATGTGCATATTTATGGGTATATTTATATCTACATAGAGAGAGAGAAGAGAGGAGATATATCTAAATTGAATTAATACATTGATTAAAAATGAATCATTATATGATTATATACATTTATTACATAATAAGTAAGGAAAATCTCCCCATATAATATAGCTAGAGTCAGTAAATACTAAGTAATACAAAGCACTACAACTTGTAATAAATACAAAGTAGTAACAGTTAATGCATAGTTTGTTCCTTTACAATGATGTCTTTGATGTAGTGATGTTATATCTTAGGAAGGAAGACTTCTGTTCTATGTGCTTTTAATTTCGTAAAGAACTAAAATAAAAAAGTTATGCATTAGTATAGAATGATTAAGCGAAAATGTAAAATAATTACATGAATTTGAATTATAGTTCTAGTTACATTGGATAGTTTACATTATTAGAAAAGGGAAATAACTCACCAAGTTACATTGTTCAACTTGTTCTTTCTTGAGCATTATTTTCACCAAGTGTTTTTGATTCTCTTTCATCTATCTAAAACAATTACCATGAAAATGTATATATTCAGCATTTTGTTGTAAAAAATACACTAATTACATCAAAAAAGTCCTTTTTTCACCTAGAAAATGTATATGTTCAGCATTTTTGTTGTAAAAAAATACACTATTTACACCAAAAAAGTCCTTTTTTTCCCTGAAAAATGTATATATTCAGCATTTTGTTGTAAAAAATACACTAATTTCACCAAAAAAGTCCTTTTTTCACTTGTAAAATGTATATATTCAGCATTTTGTTTAATTTATGGTAAAAATTAGTAAAACTCACCTATAGTGATATGATAGCCTTGAGTTATAGATTAGCTTCTTGAGCTCTTGTTCTGGACAGTTTTCTTTTTCAGCATCATCGAAGTAGAATCCATGTAGTTTGAGTCTTCATTGGTTTGGTATCATCTAAGCAGGAGAGAAAGTAATGTTGTGTAACATTGAGTCTTCATTGGTTTGCTATCATCTTATCTTCAAAATCCATGTTATTTGAGTCTTCATTGGTTTGCCATCATCTAAGTAGGTGGTAGATCTTGAAAGGAATTTTTGCTGTGTTGGAGAAGTATGCTGTCTTCAAAACTCATGTAGTTTGAGTCTTCATTGGTTTGGTATCATCTAAGTAGGTGGTAGATCTTGAAAGGAATTCTTGCTGTGTTGGAGAAGTATGCTGTCTTCAAAATTCATGTAGTTTGAGTCTTCATTGGTTTGATATGATCTAAGTAGGTGGTAGATCTTGAAAGGAATTCTTGTGAAAGGAATTTTTGCTGTGTTGGAGAAGTATGCTGTCTTCAAAACTCATGTAGTTTGAGTCTTCATTGGTTTGGTATCATCTAAGTAGGTGGTAGATCTTGAAAGGAATTCTTGCTGTGTTGGAGAAGTATGCTGTCTTCAAAATTCATGTAGTTTGAGTCTTCATTGGTTTGATATGATCTAAGTAGGTGGTAGATCTTGAAAGGAATTCTTGCTGTGTTGGAGAAGTGTGCTGTCTTCAAAATTGATGTAGTTTGAGTCTTCATTGGTTTGGCATCATCTAAGTAGGTGGTAGATCTTGAAAGGAATTCTTGCTGTGTTGGAGAAGTATGCTGTCTTCAAAACTCATGTAGTTTGAGTCTTCATTGGTTTGGTATCATCTAAGTAGGTGGTAGATCTTGAAAGGAATTCTTGCTGTGTTGGAGAAGTATGCTGTCTTCAAAATTCATGTAGTTTGAGTCTTCATTGGTTTTCAAAACTCATGTAGTTTGAGTCTTCATTGGTTTGGTATCATCTAAGTAGGTGGTAGATCTTGAAAGGAATTCTTGCTGTGTTGGAGAAGTATGCTGTCTTCAAAATTCATGTAGTTTGAGTCTTCATTGGTTTGATATGATCTAAGTAGGTGGTAGATCTTGAAAGGAATTCTTGCTGTGTTGGAGAAGTCTGCTGTCTTCAAAATTGATGTAGTTTGAGTCTTCATTGGTTTGGCATCATCTAAGTAGGTGGTAGATCTTAAAAGGAATTCTTGCTGTGTTGGAGAAGTATGCTGTCTTCAAAACTCATGTAGTTTGAGTCTTCATTGGTTTGGTATCATCTAAGTAGGTGGTAGATCTTGAAAGGAATTCTTGCTGTGTTGGAGAAGTATGCTGTCTTCAAAATTCATGTAGTTTGAGTCTTCATTGGTTTGATATGATCTAAGTAGGTGGTAGATCTTGAAAGGAATTCTTGCTGTGTTGGAGAAGTGTGCTGTCTTCAAAATTAATGTAGTTTGAGTCTTCATTGGTTTGGCATCATCTAAGTAGGTGGTAGATCTTGAAAGGAATTCTTGCTGTGTTGGAGAAGTATGCTGTCTTCAAAACTCATGTAGTTTGAGTCTTCATTGGTTTGGTATCATCTAAGTAGGTGGTAGATCTTGAAAGGAATTCTTGCTGTGTTGGAGAAGTATGCTGTCTTCAAAATTCATGTAGTTTGAGTCTTCATTGGTTTTCAAAACTCATGTAGTTTGAGTCTTCATTGGTTTGGTATCATCTAAGTAGGTGGTAGATCTTGAAAGGAATTCTTGCTGTGTTGGAGAAGTATGCTGTCTTCAAAATTCATGTAGTTTGAGTCTTCATTGGTTTGATATGATCTAAGTAGGTGGTAGATCTTGAAAGGAATTCTTGCTGTGTTGGAGAAGTGTGCTGTCTGCAAAATTGATGTAGTTTGAGTCTTCATTGGTTTGGCATCATCTAAGTAGGTGGTAGATCTTGAAAGGAATTCTTGTTGTGTTGGAGAAGTATGCTGTCTTCAAAACTCATGTAGTTTGAGTCTTCATTGGTTTGGTATCATCTAAGTAGGGGGTAGATCTTGAAAGGAATTCTTGCTGTGTTGGAGAAGTATGCTGTCTTCAAAATTCATGTAGTTTGAGTCTTCATTGGTTTTCAAAACTCATGTAGTTTGAGTCTTCATTGGTTTGGTATCATCTAAGTAGGTGGTAGATCTTGAAAGGAATTCTTGCTGTGTTGGAGAAGTATGCTGTCTTCAAAATTCATGTAGTTTGAGTCTTCATTGGTTTGATATCATCTAAGTAGGTGGTAGATCTTGAAAGGAATTCTTGCTGTGTTGGAGAAGTGTGCTGTCTTCAAAATTGATGTAGTTTGAGTCTTCATTGGTTTGGCATCATCTAAATAGGTGGTAGATCTTGAAAGGAATTCTTGCTGTGTTGGAGAAGTATGCTGTCTTCAAAACTCATGTAGTTTGAGTCTTCATTGGTTTGGTATCATCTAAATAGGTGGTAGATCTTGAAAGGAATTCTTGCTGTGTTGGAGAAGTATGCTGTCTTCAAAATTCATGTAGTTTGAATCTTCATTGGTTTTCAAAACTCATGTAGTTTGAGTCTTCATTGGTTTGGTATCATCTAAGTAGGTGGTAGATCTTGAAAGGAATTCTTGCTGTGTTGGAGAAGTATGCTGTCTTCAAAATTCATGTAGTTTGAGTCTTCATTGGTTTTCAAAACTCATGTAGTTTGAGTCTTCATTGGTTTGGTATCATCTAAGTAGGTGGTAGATCTTGAAAGAAATTCTTGCTGTGTTGGAGAAGTGTGCTGTTGGTAGATCTTAACCAGATGTTTTATAGTCTTTGCTACTGATGCATTTCGTCTCAAACAAGAGTCCAAAGTACACATTGTGTCTACAAAATACAAAAAATTGATTGTTACAATTGATTCATTTATTTTCATTGGCTTTATATACAGCGTTTTGTCTCAAACTAGCATAAAATTTAAAAATAAATAATTAGAGCTTTCTACTAGTGTTAAATAATTATTGATATTGATTAGTTTTTACCTTATCACCGCTTAGAGCCAGATGATTTAATTAACTAAAGACAAATAATTATTTTAGCATCTCTTACCTTGATGGTCTCCTAGTAGCTGTAGTAGATGATGCTTCTCCGCTTGCTGTTGAAGAACTGGATGCTTTCTGTGTGAAAACAGTGGCTCTTAAATAGCTAAGGTTGCACTGATAAAACCCTATGAATCAGCATTTTTTCCAATGCTTTCGCGGGAATATAAACTGTTTTTTCGCGTGAATAAAAAACAGTGTTTTCGCGGGAATAAATAATTTATTTTCACGCGAATGGAAACCGTTGCTTTCGCGGGAATACAAATTTTATTTTCACACAAATACAAACGAATGTTTTCGCGGGAATAAATAATTTATTTTCAGGCGAATACAAACCATTGCTTTCGCGGGAATAAATAATTTATTTTCAGGCGAATACAAACCGTTGCTTTCGCGGGAATAAACATTTTATGTTCAGACGAATACAAACCGTTGCTTTCGCGGGAATAAACATTTTATTTTCAGGCAAATACAAACCGTTGCTTTCGCGGGAATAAATAATTTATTTTCAGGCGAATACAAACCGTTGCTTTCGCGGGAATAAATAATTTATTTTCACACGAATGGAAACCGTTGCTTTTGCGGGAATAAACATTTTATTTTCAGGCGAATACAAACCGTTGCTTTCGCGGGAATAAATAATTTATTTTCAGGCGAATACAAACCGTTGCTTTCGCGGGAATAAATAATTTATTTTCACACGAATGGAAACCGTTGCTTTCGCGGGAATAAACATTTTATTTTCAGGCGAATACAAACCGTTGCTTTCGCGGGAATAAATAATTTATTTTCAGGCGAATACAAACCGTTGCTTTCGCGGGAATAAACATTTTATGTTCAGACGAATACAAACCGTTGCTTTCGCGGGAATAAACATTTTATTTTCAGGCAAATACAAACCGTTGCTTTCGCGGGAATAAATAATTTATTTTCAGGCGAATACAAACCGTTGCTTTCGCGGGAATAAATTATTTATTTTCACACGAATGGAAACCGTTGCTTTCGCGGGAATAAACATTTTATTTTCAGGCGAATACAAACCGTTGCTTTCGCGGGAATAAATAATTTATTTTCAGGCGAATACAAACCGTTGCTTTCGCGGGAATAAACATTTTATTTTCAGGCAAATACAAACCGTTGCTTTCGCGGGAATAGATAATTTATTTTCAGGCGAATACAAACCGTTGCTTTCGCAGGAATAAATAATTTATTTTCACACGAATGGAAACCGTTGCTTTCGCGGGAATAAACATTTTATTTTCAGGCGAATACAAACCGTTGCTTTCGCGGGAATAAATAATTTATTTTCAGGCGAATACAAACCGTTGCTTTCGCGGGAATAAACATTTTATGTTCAGGCGATTACAAACCGTTGCTTTTGCGGGAATAAACTTTTTATTTTCAGGCAAATACAAACCGTTGCTTTCGCGGGAATAAATAATTTATTTTCAGGCGAATACAAACCGTTGCTTTCGCGGGAATAAATAATTTATTTTCACACGAATGGAAACCGTTGCTTTCGCGGGAATAAACATTTTATTTTCAGGCGAATACAAACCGTTGCTTTCGCGGGAATAAATAATTTATTTTCAGGCGAATACAAACCGTTGCTTTCGCGGGAATAAATAATTTATTTTCACACGAATGGAAACCGTTGCTTTCGCGGGAATAAACATTTTATTTTCAGGCGAATACAAACCGTTGCTTTCGCGGGAATAAATAATTTATTTTCACACGAATAGAAACCGTTGCTTTCGCGGGAATAAATAATTTATTTTCACGCGAATGGAAACCGTTGCTTTCGCGGGAATAAACAGTTTTTATTCCCGCGAAAGCATTGGAAAAAATGCTGATTCATAGGGTTTAATCAGTGCAACTTTAGCTATTTAAGAGCCACTGTTTTCACATAGAAAGCATCCAGTTCTTCAACAGCAAGCGGAGAAGCATCATCTACTACAGCTACTAGGAGAGCATCAAGGTAAGAAACGCTAAAATAATTATTTGTCTTTAGTTAATTAAATCATCTGGCTCTAAGTGGTGATAAGGTAAAAAACAATCAATAATAATTTAACACCAGTAGAAAGCTCTAATTATTTATTTTTAAAATAAATAATAAAAACTTGTGAAAATGAACTGGTAACATTACGTTGACTGAAATAATGCCTAAAACGTCTCGCATAAATTTTGGTCTGACCAAAAATGGACTGAAAACCTTTACCTTTAGAGCGAGTACAAAATTATCGTAACTTGCTATAGCGAATATTCTAAGAAATATTTTGTTTTTTCCGTTGCTAACTTGACGTAAATATTTGTAACGGATGTCACATGATCTCAATCGGTTTTTGCCAACTGAATCACTTAGTTACTCGTAAACATTTGATACTCGCTTGATCTTTTGGTTGATAACAGCAATGTCCCAATTTGGTTTATCGTAAATATTTCAAAAACGGATATCGCGTGATTTCTGTTAGTTTTTTCTACTGAATCGCTTAGTTACTCGTAAACATTTGAAAATCGCTTGACTTTTTTGTTGATAAAACCTGTCGCAAGTATCTATTAACAAATATTACCGTGATTTCGATCAGTTTTCCTTACTAGATTACTTAGTTACTCATCAACATTTCATAATCGCTTTCATTAATAGTCGTTGCAAAGCAATGTTGTATTTGAAAAATATTACTACGATTCCAATCAATTTCCTTACTGAATTACTTAATTACTCGCAGGTATTTCATAATTTCTTTCACTAATATTTACAAAGTAATATTGTAAATATATAATGCAGTAGATGCTAAATTGACACAAATTTCATTTATATGATTCTAAAACTTAACTAATGTAGTTTTTTACCAGAAATAATAATAGTTTTTAAACAAAAATCAAAAATTAACGCTGATTACATGTATGGTAAACATAATAAGTGTAAATATATATAACTAAAAGAAATATTTATGCTCTAGATAGTTTCATACTCACACAAACTGTTTCTTCGCTACTTTATGTATATGTAGATAAAGTCAATGAAAATAAATGAATCAATTGTAACAATCAATTTTTTTGTATTTTGTAGACACAATGCCTACTTTGGACTTCTGTTTGAGACAAAACACAGCAGCAGCAAAGACTATAAAACATCTGGATAAGATCCAATTGAAGTAACTGCAGATAACTAAAGGAAAAACATGTGTTACAGCATACAGAGTGAACAAGGTGTGTGTAGATTATTACTCAGTCTCATTACACTACTATTACTAAGAATTATTGTAGGTGTTGGATAAAGGATTGAGCAGTAATGTTAATAAATTCTAACCATTGTAAATAATACTTCAACTCAAATAAAATTAATGAAAATTGAATGGAATAAAAGAATATTTCACCAAATACCCCTGTTTTCTTTTGGATATATACAAATAGATGAATATCTAGCTTCATCTATTTTTTTCATTTGAGTGCAATTATTTCCCCTCCTCTGTCCTCTTTTCCTCTCTCCTTTCTCTCAAGATACCATATGAGTTCGAATTATGTAAAAAACTATCAATACTTAAATGCCATACATTCATAATGTTTTCTATTGTAGTTATTTCCCAAATACTGTAAATTTTAACCATCTAGAGGTCTAATTTGACGATTTTCCAAGATATTTTATAGTATTCAATATACCTATTATGTAAATAACTAAAAGAAATATTTACGCTCAAGCCTCCTCTCTCTCCTCTCTCCTCTCTCCTCTACCAAATACTCCTCTCTCCTCTCTTGCAGTTATTTCCCAAATACTGTAAATTTTAACCATCTAGAGGGCTAATTTGGTGATTTTCCAACATATTTTATAGCATTCAATATAGTTATTATGTCATAAATGTATATTATTCAATCTAGATATAAATATATCCATAAATATGTACATAATTATCCATATATACATGGTTGTACAAAAAACTAAAAAATACACTACTATTACTAAGAATTGTTGTAGGTGTTGGATAAAGGATTGAGCAGCAATTTTAATAAATTCTAACCATTGTAAATAATACTTCAATTCAAATAAAATTAATGAAAATTGAATGGAATAAAAGAATACTTCACCAAATACCCTAGTTTTCTTGTGGATATATACAAATAGATGAATATCTAGCTTCATCTATTTTTTTCATTTGAGTGCAATTATTTCCCTCCTCTCTCCTCTTTCCCTGTCTCCTTTTTCTCAAGATACCATATGAGTTCAAATTATGTAAAAAACTAGTAATACTTAAATGCCATACATTCATAATGTTTTCTATTGTAGTTATTTCCCAAATACTGTAAATTTTAACCATCTAGAGGTCTAATTTGACAATTTTCCAAGATATTTATGCTCAAGCCCCCTCTCTCTCCTCTCTCCTCCCTCCTCTACCAAATACTCCTCTCTCCTCTCTTGCAGTTATTTCCCAAATACTGTAACTGTAGATTTTAACCATCTAGAGGTCTAATTTGCTGATTTTCCAACATATTTTATAGCATTTAATATACTTATTATGTAATAAATGTATATTATGCAATGTAAATGTAAATATATCCATAAATATGTACATAATTATCCATATATACATGAATGTATAGTAAACTAAAAAGTCTCTCTCCTCTCTCTCCTCTCTCTTCTCTCCTCTCTCTTCTCTCCTCTCTCATCTCTCCTCTCCCCTCTCCCCTCTCTCCTCTCTCTCTCTCAAGTAACCATATGAATTCGAATTATGTAAAAAAATTATCAAACTCTAAATTTTAACCATCTAGAGGTCTAATTTGACAATTTTCCAAGATATTTTATAGTATTCAATATACTTATTATGTAAATAACTAAAATTCAATGTAGATATATCTCCTCTCTCCTCTCTCCTCTCTCTATGTAGATATAAATATAGCCATAAATATGTACATAATTAACCATATATACATGAATGTATAGAAAACTAAAAAAATCTCTCTCCTCTCTCTCTCCTCTCTCTCTTTCTCTCAAGATACCATATGTATGTATGTATGCATTGATTGTCATTACAAGTTGTGGTGCTTTGTATTACTTAGTATTTACTGACTCTAGCTATATTATATAGGAAGATTTTCCCTACTTATTATGTAATCAATGTATATAATCATATTATTTCCCAAATACTGTAGATTTTAACCATCTAGAGGTCTAATTTGGTGATTTTCCAACATATTTTATAGCATTTAATATACTTATTATGTAATAAATGTATATTATGCAGTGTAAATGTAAATATAACCATAAATATGTACATAATTATCCATATATACATGAATGTATAGAAAACTAAAAAGTCTCTCTCCTCTTTCTCCTCTCTCCTCTCTCTTCTCTCCTCTCTCATCTCTCCTCTCCCCTCTCCCCTCTCTCCTTTCTCTCTCTCAAGTAACCATATGAATTTGAATTATGTAAAAAATTATCAAAACTTGAATGCTATATGAGTTAGAATTATGTATAGAATTATCAAAACTTAAATGCCATACATTCAAAATCCATATGCCATATAAGTTTAAGTTAAGTAAAAAAATAATCAAAACTCAAATGCCACTTAAATGCCACTTAAATGCCACTCAAATGCCCCTCAAATAAAATACAATATAAACTCGGCGAATTCATCCAACGCCGTAACCCATTGCATAACCCCAGATAATGACCCCACAAAAAAACACTTGGTAGGGAGATCTGCTCATATATTACTACTGGTACTCGATTACAGTAACCGTTTGTTGATAGCGGCCTGGATACTGCTTTCAACAGAGCCAACTCTGACTCCCTTTAGCTCGAAGTTTGAATCGAGACACTGTGGGACAGTGTTGTTAAGTCAATAATGAGCATCCTGTTGACAGCCCTCATCTCTAAAGTATCGCCGGTAAAAGACAGCGACAAATCTTTTACAATACTGTGTGATTGCCAGATGCCCAGTGGCCACGCATGAGGCACTGTGTGCCATTATCATTTCCACCAGTTGCCATCAATGGTGTGCTTGTACAGGAAATCTATTTACATGTGCACTGTTGGTACTCTATAATCCATCATCAATGCACTTCTACTTGTCTATTGATGCTTCATTTCAGCTCGCGATCACGTACATTCAAGTGTCCTTTGTGCAGTAGTAAATATACAATACTTACAGCAATAGTACTTGGTGCAAAACTTGTAGACTTCATGAGTATACTTGGAGCTGCCACACATAACATCCCTGACCCTGTCCCAGCTATGAACCTCCACGCAATACTTGTTGCCAGGAAGCCACCACTATTTTCTATCCAGTCTGCTAATCTGTAATACAATGAGTTAACAACAAGTATAAATTAAAGCTTGTCTCTAAAACAAAAGTCGATTATCAATTTTATTGAGAGTGTTGATCGCACTGGCATCAGCACCCAGATATTTCATAGACACCAAACATGTTGGTAAAGTTTTGTGTTTTTTGTATTGCTGAAAAAGTATTTTCTGAATAGATTGTTTTCCGTATGTACATGTTATTGTAAAAATTATGGAAAGAACTTTGCAAGTGGTCAGCTTTTGACTGATTAAAAAGTTTTCTGTTACTTTGTTTATCTTCTTGACTGCACTAAATACATTAAAACTCACCCATATCCAACACAAGCAAAAGCTGTGATGATATTTCCAATGGCTAGCATGCTCTTCGGATGCCACTTTGCAAGCTGCAATTACACGAAAACCGTTAACAATAGCTGTTCAGTTTACAAAGTTTGCATAGAGATCGCAACAAACATAGTCATTTTTATCTTGTTTTTTAATTCACCTGCTGATAAGGATTTCATGTCAAAAAACAGTTATTCTTTAGTTATTGTGTCATTGATTCTGTATGTTTTATTATTGAATTCTCATAAGCAAAGCATTCTGTTGCCGTCAAAAGATTTTTCAAGTGTTCACAACTACTCTTTTTTGCAGTAAAAACTAATAGCAAAGCATGATAAGCTTTGAAACGATTGTCCAACCTAATTAATTTTCAGATCCACTGGTTGTTACACCACTGGCCCTAATTGAGCTGCTGTGAAGAACAGTAAACATGCATTATGCATTCCACCATAGTTTCCTTGCCTTATTTGTGAAGGATCAAGTTTATAGATCTCAGATCAACCTAGCTTTCGTGTTTTGAACTGGAAGGAGTGCAATTAAATTTGAGATTGCAAGTGACCGAATCAGCGATGTACTAAAATTTATCAAACACTTGAGCTCTCTAATTCACAACTTGGCAATGCTCTGATTAGCAACAGGTGTGATTAAAATTAAATGAGGGCAAACTTGAAATTTCGTTATATATACTTTCACTTGTTCACAATTATTGTAGGCACTGTGCAATGGTTAGTGTTTTGTGCTATGTACCATTGTAAACCATAGTATCGTAGCTCATCGCAGAGGTTTGGTAGTGCCAAATTCTCTGGATTTGTGCAACTAAGATCGTAGCTTATGCTTATGCTTAACTAATGGTGAACTGTATCGAATCACACAAGTCGAGTTGTACCCTTGAGGGAGGTTACGTATCCCACAATACCTTGCAATTATTAGCACTTTCACACATGGCTCAGTTGACTAGTTTTGCATTTCAACTGGTAGTGCATAAACAGAGTAGACTGAACACCTTTCTGTCAAGGAGATTGATTAGCCTAATCAAACTCCTTGATTTTAACAACAAAATTTGTGATTACATAAGTTTTATGGCTGTCACATTAGAAGAGCAAACCAGGAATATTGTAATGGATTTTGGGGGCTGAAAATCACTAGCTGAGGTTGGTAGCGTGCTGCCACCAGTTGTTAGTTTTACCTGTTACAACAACAGGGTCGGTGAAGTACCAAAAGAATGCGATACAGAGCATTACTACTCTACAACCAGTTGTGAGCCCTCGGCTCAGACGCATATCTCAATGTAGTTGAGTCCACATGCCTTTATTCATCCAGAATAAAACGAGTTAGTAACAAGTCCCAATTACAACTGATAATCACGAGCAAAGTTCTGCCTTTTATAGGCAGCGCACAGAAACAATCATCCAATTACAATACAATATTACAATACATACCACCGAGAGTGATTATATAAATACATGACAAATAGATGGTAAGAAAATGCTTAAACGGAATAGGCGTCCTGTGATAATATGCGGAGTGATGGGCTCATACACCAATCATGGCTAGCCTCTGGGTCTTTGGTCTTTCTAGCTCTAGTCCATCATATTCTGTAGGGGTAAGGGTGGATACCTTTGGTAGATGGCTCTTAGGTCCTCCCAGGCTCCTTCTAAGTCCTCAGGCTTCACTGACTCACTTCTTGCCGGTCCAGTGAGGTCGGTATAGGTGCATACAGGGTCGGTATAGGCACAAATATAGTTACCGTCCACTCGGTTAGTAGTTACTAGTCATTCTGGCCATCTAATGGCTATTATAGTGATTCCAGAATGTGATGCTATGTGTGCGCAGAGACGATGGTGACCGGAGGTAGTCTGCGTTCTGTTGCGCCCGTGGGGTGGCCTTGCCATCCTTGCTTTGACGGGTTCCTGGACCGGGGCTGTCGCATCTCTAGCTTCGAGCTATCTGATTGGCCCCTTTGCATAATTGGTTACCTTTTTAATCTTTTTATACTTGACTTGTAAAAAAAAAAAAAAATTAAACTAAAAATTAAGAGAGTAGGTACACTAAAATCCACCACAATATAATGAAACTGATTAGACTTAAAGAACATAAGGTTTGGCATGACAAGGCTGCCTAGGAATTTAGAGACATGAATGGATCTAAATAAATTATAACTTATATTATTATGCACATGAGTAGTATAAGATGAGCAAATCAAGCCACCTGGGTTTTTATTTGGGGTGCGATACAAAATATTCACTAGACATCAGTGTTTATTGTATGGCTTATTAGTGTAAATTAATGAAGACAGCTGCGTTATTGTTGCTGGTGCCTTTTTTATCGCTTTTCCTACCTTTGGCGATTGAACTTTTTCCTCTCCTGAATTTTTTAGTATAAGATGAACAGTTCAGGTCACCCATGTTATTTGGCAGTTCAATTTAGAGTTAACCTCTGGAGCTAAGCTCCAATTTATAGTCCCTGTTAAAATGTTCTTTGTATGCATCTGTATTGCTCAGTTGCAAGTTTTGTTAAACTTATTTGTAGTATAATATAATAGTTGAAATGTTTATAATAATTGCTATAAAATCCAAGTTTTGATCACATATTAGCAATAGATATGAAAAAGTTTATAAGAACTCAATGGAATGTTTATGACAATGGTTAAAAATAATAGCTGATCAACAAACACTAGAAATAGTCTAGTAGGTATCATCAATGCTGATTACCCCTTTGATCTTTGCAAAATCGTCATTCAGGAAGTCTGCAATTTCCTGGTTTGTAGCCAATTTTGACAACACTTCAGCAAATCTTACTTGACAATGGTTTTGCCCCCATTCAGTACTACTCAATGTGGAGAAGAAGACTACATGGTGATACGTATTTCCATTGGTTCCCTTTTTCCTTCCTTTGTAAATCATTTCACCTGGAGCACATCTTTTAGCATCTTCGACACATCTGCTTGGTATGAGAAGTGTTCTCAACTATCTTTTTCAATTTTTTTTCCGAGACATATCGGATGCAAGATATGACAGACTCTTCTCAATTGAAATGATGCTGCACGAATCTTTCAACGACATTGACGTAAGGAAAAATTTGGCACTGTTTAAAATTAGTGATGTAGTCTATGTTGCAGCTGAGATTGAGCTCATCATTGGTCATCTTTCTCAATTGTTCAGCTTTGGAAGCAACTTCTCCTAAGTTCAAGATTTTGGGCTAATGGGTTTGAGCTTAAAACTAGTACTATTTTCCTTTTTGGTGTTTGAAGCTCACCCAAGTAGACGGCGATGCAAGGTAATAGGTAGTTGGGAAGATTGAAGTTTTCAACAAATCTACTTGGGCAAACGACTTTCTGAAGTTCTCTCACATTCGTCTTGTCATAATATATGAGAACGAAGAAATCACCAAATACGCCAGTGTTGCTATCGGCAGCAACAATATCCATAATTGTTGGGACATCGAGACTTTTTAGCGTATGATAAGTTCCAATTTGTTGCAATTTGCTTGCTTTCCATCCTTTGAGCGTATTGGCAAATTTTAGAGCTTTGTCCGCATCAGATAGTACTTCCTTACACTTTTGCTCTTTACGTATTTGTTTAGTAGGCATAATCGAGTTGGGAAGAGCTTGCTTTGTGTTGATGTTTCTTTTGCAACAAAATATTTTTTTCTGAGCGGCTGTTTTGTTTGTTTTGACTTTGCTATCTTTCGGAGTTGTGCTAATGAGTGATTCAGAAATTTCATCTACGGCAACCTAGAAAATAAACAACAACGTTTGTATTAATATGAATAATCAAAAAATATGCTTACATTTTCTACAAAAACCTCTTAATTTACACAACTACTCTTGGTAATAAATAATTAGAACCTGGTTGTTCTCTTTCTGACAAAAGTCACTTTTGTCAATGCGAAAAGCTTTGTCTTAAGAGCAAACCAACTAGATTATACGAGCACATATTTTCCAGAGTGCAAACTACCTAAGTATAATTAATAATAAATAAGTAAAACTCAGATGTGGACTCTCTGTCACTCGAGAGCGCAACTAGTTGATTTTTGCCAACTGGTGAGTAATAATTATTAATTTATTAATTCCGAACTTATTGCTGAGAGTCCTCCTTTGAGCTGTAGTAGATGCGGTAGTAGACGCTGTTCCTTTACACCCTGCTGCTGGAGTGGATGAATTCTGTGTAAAAACAGTGCCTCTAACATAGTCAAAGTTGCACCGATTGACTCAAGCTCGCAACCAATGAGAATGCTTGTGCGAAAAATGCTTTATAACATACAAGAAATCTTACTTGACTGAAAAAATTTGGTTTTCTTCCTGCAAAAATCCCTTTATAGTATATACGACTACCGTGCAGATAAAAAACTTTTTTGCAGGAAAATCCCTCTATAATACATAAGAATTTTAAGCAGAAAAAGTTTTTTGTTGCGCAAAAGCCTCTTTATGTTATACAAAAAATTTGCCAACATGAACATTAATTTTTTGCGCAAAAATCCCTTTATAATACATAAGAGTTTGGCGCAATTAAGAATTTTTTTTTCTTGCGAAACTCCCTTCATAATAAAATTTATGAGTGAATAGAAAATTATTCCTTTGCACAAAAATCCTTTTATGATATATAAGAATTTCTCGCTAGTAAAAACTTTTTTTAGTGTGAAAGTCAGTTTATAGTATATAAAAATTTCAGGCAAAGAGAAAAAAGTTGTTGATTTTCTTATATATTATAAAGCGTTTTTCGAGCGAGACTTTTCATTGGTTTTCAGGTCAGGTAAATTGGTGCAGCTTTAACTGTTTAAGCACCTCTGTTTTTACACAGAAAGCATCCACTCCAACAGCAGCAGCTCAATGAACAACAACACTACAACCACTAGGAGGGATCTCAGTGATGAGGTAAGAAATAATAAATAATTATTTAACATTCATTGACGAACTCAACTAGATGCGCTGTGGAGGAGTACTCCTTGAACCCAAGCGGTTTGTTTTCAAGACTACAAAGTTTTTTGTTGTTTGACAAAAGTAATTTTTTCCCAGAGAGACAACAAGTGGCTTCTAATTATACAATATTAATTGTACTTAGGTAGTTTGCATTGTGGAAAAGATATACTTTGAGAGCCTAGTCAGTTAACTCTCAAAAGTACAAAGTCTTTGTTGTTCGACAAATTTACCTTTTTTGTCAAAGTTCCATGTTTTAATTATTTACCATTAATTGTTCTTACGTAGTTTGCTCTGTGGAGATGTACTCCTAGAACCCGATCGGATTGTTCTCTGCACTAAAAAGTCTATTTTGTTTAAAAGATTACCTGCTTTTGTCAGAGAGACAACGAGAGGGTTCTAATTATTTATTACCAATAGTGCTTAGGTAGGTTGTGTTGTGGAAAAGATGTGCTCCAAGAGCCGAGTTGGTTTGCTCCCAAGACAAACTTTTGGCGTTATCAAAGTTCCTTTTCTGTCAGAGCGACAGCAATTGGGTCATTATTACTATTGTGCTTATTTGATTAGTTTATTGCTTCATGTTTTTAGTGTGAGTTTTTTTTCAAATTTTAAAAATGTTTTATTTCTTTACAGATTAGCTCAAGTATTTATAAAATCAATAGCTAGACAGATGTTATTTACCTGTAAACCACAAAACAGAACCTACAAGAAATATGTCATTCATTATAAATTACTATTGAAGCACAATAAAATGTTTGTAGTGAACTTTGGATTTCAATAGTTTTTTTTTAATTTTAGGAAGGAGAATAGAGATGGGAGAGGATTGTGATGTAGGAACGCAGGCGGATTGGGATTGGCTCATGAGAAATTGCATTGGGATGAGAATTCAAGATGGTGAATACTACAATGAAATGGAGATTGATCTTGAAAGCATGTGTAAAGAGAAATCAGTTGCTACTCAAGCTTCTTCCAAAATACTAAACCTCTTAGTGATCGGTTAGTTTTTAAATAATAAATAATCGTGTTGGGGTATAGTTTTTGTTGCACTCTGTACAGAGTGTACGACCCAGAACAGATTTATTATGAGTTATCATTTGTTTTTGTAAGCAAGACTGAGATCATCATAGGATGAATGTGGAAAAAGAGATGCAACTCAAGTCGATTGGAAATGGTTCAAAGAAAATTTATTTGTTTTTGAATACCGGATGACCCAGCTAATCAGATTGGAATGGGTGTGGAAAGCACAGGACTAGATGTCAGTGAAATAACCGAAGATGGAGATTCAATTGTGAAAGTTGCTGTTAAAAAAAATGAGGATGGTCAATCGATGGAAAATGAAGATGATGGAGCATTTGAGGTTGAAGAAGGAGATAATGATGAAAAAGAAGAGGACGAAGGAAAAAAAATGGATAAATCAAGAGTCGAAGTACCTAGTCAGATGTCATCTCTAAGTATTGTCGATGAGGGCAAACCTCCAACTTTTCATGGTGAAGAATGGGATTAGCTGATAGCTAGATATAGGGGTGCCGTGGAAACCAAACACTAAACGGGTAAAGTCATAGATGTTTTAAACATGAGACTTTGGGATGGGATTCCAAGAGACCAAGCCAATGTGTACCAGAATGACTAACGCCCATTGGGATCATTGGAGCTGTTGAGAAAAGTTGGATACCATTGAGTTCAAGAGCAAAAGTCAGCTGCAGCGTAGGTTGTATCCTGGAGAACAAAATTGACGGCAAACTCCGCTATTTTCCCTCATCGTCCAACAATGCCATCACCTATCCGAGAGCTCATTTGATAGAATTTGAAAGACAACTCAACAAATTATGTACTGACGTGGCTGAGACCAATCATCGTGCTAATAGTTTGAGACGAAAACCAAATACGGCTTGGAGACTGATGATTATCACAAACGTTACATTTTATTTAAAAAAATTGATCGGAATGGGAAAAGTTGGAGGACGTAGAAAGACTGATATTTCCAACACCGTTCCCCCTCATGTTTACCTCAATCGACACATCCATACTATGGTCTCTAACAGCCCTGGTGTAGCATACAATGAAAATTTGTGTTTCTCCAGCTGCTCACCTATGCAAATGATGCTTGAGAAAGATAACAATACATGATCAACTCGACCAGATGCCAAAATTGTACAGAACGTTTTCAAACGCTATCTAAATCTACAGAACAAAGACAACTATAGACATATAATGGAAGACTCAGAAAGAGAGGTTTGAATGAAGGAGTAGGTGGAAAGGATTTGCTAGTTTTGGAAGACCAATTTGATGTAAAGATAATGGTGATCATGCTACACGGGAACAAAACCTCTACGGTAAGTTCGTGCTCAAATTCAAAAAATGAAAGTAAATTGTATCTCTATCTACAAGGCAAAAACATTTCAGTTTCATCACAAACTCTGATCGATACACCAGAACCTACATGTGTCCAATGTGCTCACTTGTTTCGACAGATGTGGCAACCTAAAAACACACAGATGCTCAACCTAGGATACAGTGACCATGGAGTTTCCGTAGGAGATTACAAACCTTCTGCCACAATTTTCGACAAGTTGAAGGAACAATTCGAAATAAAAATTGGTATGGATGACCCTTTGAGATATTGTCCTTCTTTTGCCAAGTACGATATTGAGTGTTTGCTCCTCTGATGCGATGAAAATAGAGAAATGGACACCACTTTCTACACCATCGAACATAAGCTCTTGAACATTTCAATTTGTTCAAATACACCAGGTTTTGAGATGATTCGATGTGTTATCAACGGCGGTGATGATAGGGAGTTCGTTGAAAAATTTATTCTTCGCTTGGAAAACATCAACGAAGAAACATACATCCGAGTGAGAAAAAACTTATCACGAATCATGGAACAAGTAGAAGATGAGATGCATTGATTGGAAAAAGTCAAACAAAAACTCCTCTGTCAACCGCCACTCGAACAAATACCATTTAGATGAAAACTAAGAGTTTCCACAGTTCTGGATGAATTTAAAAAGTTCATGGAAAAGCTTTCTATTCTAGGGTTCAACTCGCAGAGCAACGACATCAATGGGATGAAATGAATTTTGCTACAACAATTGAACAACATCCTAGTCAAGGAATTTTTTATTTGGTCGTCAAAAAAGAAACCAAGATGCCTCTGATCGGTATAGGTTATTTTTTGTTTTTGGATTGAACAAACTTTATTGCACTCAGATACAGTTGCAAAATGTATTTCAAAGCATTCGAATGCAAAGTCGCAACCGGATTTTTCCCTTTGGAATAGATGAAAGACTTGAGCTAAATGCAACAAAAACATCTACTGCTGAGCGAAGCTTTTTACAGCTTGATAAAGCGGCAAAGCATCAGTGAAGAAGCGTACCCCATTTCTCAAAAAATGTGGAAAGATGAAAACATGAGCATCATAAAATTTTTTTAAAATGGTACAGCAACTTGGACAAAACCCTGTTTGTTCAAATTTTACATTGACAAATGGCTATCCACAGAGAACACCGGATCGACATGTTGAAAGACGGTATATCTTTATCAGGTTTGACAATTGGCTGGATGTTCAACAGAGCTCCCAACCACCTCTTTCGCAACTTTCTTTCTATTTGAATTTTCGAGAACTTGGCAAATCCTTTCAAAAAACTCTTTCAATCTGCCTGATTGACAAATGCAATCGGATCTGTATTCTTCGATAAAGAAAAACATCATAAGATGATCCAGTCTGGTGATGCACAGTTACCATGAAAATAGAATGACGAGAATTGGAGAACATCGGCTCGAAGAAGAAGCAAACACTTCCGACAGGAATTATGGAGTTGGTGCAAACGCTTTCTACCCAAGGTGTCGGATGCAGTCGATGCCAACCAGATATCCTCGAAGAAGAAAAATGGAGAATCCCTTTGTCGCCTATCCGGTGAATTTCAACAAGTCAGCGCACAGCTGGCTACAGTACCAAATGTTTGCAAAAGAACCAACATAAGACATCAGCTCAATGGAGAAGAAATCTCTGTTGGACAAAGAAATCTCAGCGTTGATAAATTTTGCGTTGAAACTCGATTTGTTTTTCAGTTTCACGGATGTTTCGGGCGTGGACACAACTTCTCTTTCAACAACATTAGACATCAGGAGCTTCATCCTACTAGACAAAAGTCAATGGCTCAGTTGTATAAAGACACATTGGAAAATGAAAACCATTGCCGAAGTCTAGGTTATACAGTCCTTTTGTTTCGAAAGTGCGAATGGTTGACTTGCGTAAAAACTCACGCAAATCTCCAAAAATTTGTCAACACATTTTACGAATCTCGCTATCCCAAACAATTTCAGAAGAAACTAAATCAAACAGAAGCGGTGGAGAGAGTTTGATCAGAAAATTTCTTTGTATTTGTCGAACCCGATATCAAAGTCCCAAAGGAACTAGTAGATAATTTTTTCGAAATGCCTTCAATTTTTTAAAAACACGATGATTAGCAGAAAGCACCTGAGTGACAAGATGAGAGACTTTGCCAAATCGGAAGGATTTCTAAAAACTCCCCAACGCTTGCTAGTTGGAAGCATGTTTGCAGAGAAGATATTGCTAATGAGTCCATTGTTAAAGTGGTACTGGAAACATAAATT